>CM021108.1:452638555-452685657 GCA_007115665.2 Sequoiadendron giganteum | reverse complement strand
AGAGAGAGAGGGAGAGGGAGAGAGGGAGTGGGAGAGAGGGAGTGCGAGAGAGGGAGAGGGAGAGAGAGAGAGGGAGGGAGTTTGGGAGAGAGTGAGGAAGAGGGAAAGATAGTGGGAGAGGAAGAGAGGGAGGGAGGGAGATTGGGATAATATATATTATATTTTTATTATAATATATATAATTATATTATATATTAATATAATATTAATCTTTAATAGATATTAATATATAATAAATATATTTATCATTTATCATAAGAAATAATAATTCTTAAAATTCAAATAATATATATCTATTTATAAGGGATATTTTTTTCCTTTTTGAGGATTGTGTGGACTTGTGGGCATGTAGACTTGGGGTGTGTTAAGTGGAAAACATAATGGATATCTGTTATGGACATATATCAGTTATTGTTTTTTATAGGGAAATGAACAACAATATATATTATATATTAAAATATAATATATATTGATATATATTATATAATATTAAAATATGATAAATATTTATATTATATATTAATATATTATGACATTGTAATTTACAAGACTGTAGGTAATGAATATATTTTTTTTAAGTTATATAAAAAACAAAAAGGGACCGTTTTGAGTATTTCAACGGTCTCTACATTCTTTCTGTCATGAATTTTTTCTGTTTTTTGTGTGCAGCAGATGAAATTCATCTTTTCAAAGATTCTCTAACACTTTTTAAGAATTCCAATAATTTTTGTGTGTTTTTTTGTTTGTGCAATGGAGAGCAGCAGTCGTAAGAGAAAAGGTAAAAGGAAACTTACAATAGATCAAATTGAAGCATATAAAGAAAAATATAGAGAAAGTCATAGGAAAAGAAGACAAGGTATGCAAAATATTCAAATTGAAGCTTCTTATGAACCATTGAATGTTAATTCAAGTGAAGATGAAATAGAAATTGAAAATATTGAACACCGTATTCAAATTGAAAATGAAAACATTGAAATTGAGAATGAAAATGTTATTTGAAAATGTTGAAAATGAAAATGTGGTTGAAAATGAAATTGTGATTGAAAATATTGAAAATAGTGAGAATAAAAATGTTAATAACATTGTATTCGAAAATGAAAATGTTGATAACATTGAAAATATTGAAAATGAACCTTATGTAATACCTAATTACAAAAGAACCCCTAAATGGTTGGTTGAAATAGATGAGAACATAATTGATAATCTTCAAGGAAAAATGTCACAATGAATGGTTCTTTTGTGGGCTACAAAAATGTTCAATGAATTATTTTATGATAAGACATTAATTAAACAATGCTAAAGTTTTGTGCAATTACTTAAGATTTACAAAATGAGACCATTATTAAAAAAAACTAAAGATTCTTCTCACCAAAAAATCAGAAAAAAATAGTCTTACTGTAAAAAATCTTTTTAATTCTCTAACCTCTATTGGAAAGACTAGTAAGGAAAGAGATAAAAGGCCTGCTCAAAGAGTGATCACAACCTCACTAGTAAGCCATCATTTGAGAAATTCTCATTTAATGAGACAAACTTGTATCTATTTTGACTTAAATCGTAAAACATTGAATAGAGCACTCTCAAGAAGAGGAAGACTTGATAGTGATCTTCAAAATGATAAGTGGGATTTTAGTGGGAGGCTTCCACGTGTCGATAAAAAGCTAACCGATAATGTAAATATGCAAATTGAACAATATTGAAATTCTCACTCTAGAGTATCACCAAATATAAAGGATGTTTTAAAGTTATGAATTAGTAATTGAGATCATACACTGTATCCTAAACAATTTTGTACAAATTCTTTTTTCAAGAACATTCACATTTGCAAATATCACAAAGGGTTTTTGAGTCTTGCAAGCCATTTTGTTATGTTCCTATGAAGTTTTGTAATACATGTTGTAAATACCATGTTGATTTTTCAATGTATCATGAATTGTTATGCCATGTTCATTCTACTATGCATACTAACAAAATGTTACATGAGTGTCATGCAGTGCAACTTCCCAAGTCATCCAGGGAGTTGTCAGATTCATTTTTATGCATTAAAGGTGATGGTTTCTTATTTTATAGAAATGCTTATTTAAATGGAATGTGTTTGCAATGTGGTGGTTTATCAAAGTTTGTAACATGATTTCTTTAGGGAAATGATCATGATTTTGGTAACAAAATTGTTGATAAAAACAAGTATGAGACAATCAAATGCACATTGAAGAGTAAAGGTGAGGGTTCTAGATGTAAGTTGGTTGCAAGAGAGGTAAGTATTGTTGATTTTATTTCAGATTTTAAGAGAAACATTTTCTATAATTATGCAAGGCATAGCCATAGGTCGTAGTGGTTGGATTGACATTTCAAGATGTGTAAGGACTCTTTCCCCATTGGATATTTTGTATCTGTAGTTGATTTTTCTTAAACTTACACATTGCAACCACAAAATGAAGTTCAATCACAATATTATAATTCTATTCAAATTGCTATTTTTGTCCACATAACATATAAGCATGCCCCTGATAGTACAAAAGAGGATAGGAAGATAATCAGGGAGTACCATTTTTACATGAGTGGTTATAGATCTCAATCATTTGAGTTTGTACAACATTTTTTTGATTTTTTTTTGAGTTCTTGCAAGAAAAATGAATTTCAATGGGTCAACATCTAATTTGTTCAGATAACTACATAGGGAAATTCAAGAATTCTTGCATGTTTTATTGGATCAACAAGATGCACATAAAGAGGGGTGTACCACATATTAGGATTTATTTTGAAGCTACGCATGGAAAAGGTGAGCATGATGGTGTAGGTGCATGTGTGAAGAGAGCTTTGGTTAAGGAACAAATGAAGATCAGAGGTGGTGCAACATTCAATGATGCACATTCTATTGTGGATTGGTGTACTTATGCACTATCGTGAGGAGGGACACTTGATTCACAAGTGTGTAGGTTCTTTTGGTTCATTGAGGAGGGAACAGTGGGAGAAAAAATATAATGTCAAACAATTAGATATTCTTCAAATATGCATTCATTTCGAAGCTCAAATGCGAGTGGATGAACCATATGGACACGAGAGATGACTTGTTTTTGTCAAAATTGTATTAAGTGTTATTGGGATCAATGCAATTAAAGTGAATGGGTATATACATGGATTCCATAGTACTTAACCCATTTATCTATAGCATAATCCTCATTAGAAGATGTAATGGAAATTTCACTTGATTAAGATCATCTTTCAGATCTTGTATATCCAATACATGTCTATGAATTTCTAGCACCGCAGGGGAATGAAGAGGGATTATACTATTTGTTGGCATGATGTGTACAAGGAAAGGAAAATCTAACACAAACAATGACAAATGATGATGGTTTCATGTATCCTATAGGTTTAGATGTTCTTTCTTGAACTTGATTGCACTATCATTTCATCATCGTTTAGGTTGTTTACAATAATATAGATATTTTATTCTAAGAATCTATGAAATTTTACATAACCATTTCATCATCATTTAGATTATTTAGATGAAATATAGATTTGTTATTCTAAGTATATTTAGATGTTGATAAAAAAAATTATGGTCACATAGATTCAGTTGTTGTTTTTGGAACTTTGTTACGAACATATATGATTAGAAAGAATGGCATACTTGCATTTTAAGACTATGAGAAACAAAAAACTATTCTCATTTATTCGCACCTTGTTATAGAAACAAATGTTAAGTTATTGAGACATCATGCTAAAACAAAAACAAGAAACTATGGAAATTATTAGTGCTAATCATGACGCATTGTTGGAAAATTTGAAGGTAAGAGATGACCCTTTAGACACACTTCAGTAGCGGATCATTTGTTTCATGGGAGAGGTATGATATTGTTTATCACATTTTGATATTGTTTATCTGCTAAGGTTCATTATTTAGGTTGTTTAGAATAATATAGAATTTTTATTCTGAGCATCTTTTCTATTTTACATTACCCATTCATCATCATTCAAGTTGTTTAGAATAATATAGATTTGTTAGTCTAAGCATCTTTTCTATTGTAACCATATATTTTTCTCATTTGAAGTATATTGTGATGTTATTGGCATGATCGATCATGGAGCTACTACAAAAAAATCCAACTTTGATCCTTTGATAGAGGTATGTGACATATTAGAATAATATAGATTTCATATTCTAAGAATATTTTCTAGTTTGCATTACCATTTCATCATCACTCAGGTTGTTTAGAATAATATATATTTCTTATTCTAAGCATATTTTCTATCGAATGTAGATTAACTGCTATCTTGATGGTTTGTACAGGTGCTTATCACTTTGGAATGTCAACATGCTACTATTTTGGAAGACTGTGTTGACTACAAAGGTAACATCTGATCTATTTCCTTCCCCAACTAGGAAATGACTATGTATTAGGTTCATTTATTGTATGCCTAGATGGCATGTTGTAAATCCTATATTTGATAGCAATTATTGAGTGATAATATCATGTGTATTGTGTATACTTAATGTGTATTCAACTATACACTACACAACTTATGTGTATACTTTGTCACTTATGATTATTCCAATGTATACATTATGACATATGTGTTTTAATGTGAATTAAGTGTATTTGACAAAATGAATCACTTTTTCACTTATTCACAAGAAATAAAATGAACTGTAAACCCCTATGTACCTTTACATCACATCCATCTGACCCTTTTTCCATCAACTAAAAACTCGACACCATAGGAAAACACATTAGAGATATAAAATATTAAGAGAGTTCATTGTAGATGGGCCCTACGTGATCCCATACACTCAAACAAATTGTTTCTAGGTAACATAGTTTTTGAGAAATATCCCTTCAAAGATTGTTATCTTTTATCACTTTGGACTCTTAAGGGAAATCGTCAGTCCAATGTAGCTCAGAGTGATTCAGCGTGTTTGGATGCAAAAAAGGACCATGCTTAGTGTAAATTTACCCATCTAGATGTGTTGGAATAGTCCATTTTGTAATACGAGTTGCAGAACAAAAGTTGCACCACTATGCAACTTTATAATGCTTGCATTTGACAACTTTTTCCTCAACTGAAAAACTCGTCACTAGTAGAAAACAACACTGAGATAGAAAAAATTGAGAGAGGTTATTTTAGAGGGCCCCAACATGATCCCATAGCATTAGATGGAGATTCTATAAGCATCACATTTTTTGATAAATATCCCTTCAAAGATTGTTGTCTTTTATCACTAGTTTGGACTCTTAAGGGAAATCATCGGTCCAATGTAGCTTAGAGTGATTCGGCATATTTGAGTGAAAAATAAGACCATGTATAAAATAAATTTACTCATATGGATGTTTTGGAATAGTCCATTTGGTCATTCAAGTTGTAGAATGAAAATTGCACCACTGTATAACTTTACAGTGTTTGCATTTGACAACTTTTTCCTCAACTAAAAATTTGTGACCATGAGAAAATGCCTCTGAGATAGAAAAAACCAAGAGAGGTTATTGTAGAGGGTCCCAACATGATCCCATATCCTTAGATGGAGAATCTATAAGTTTCACGATTTTTGATAAATATCCCTTCAAATATTGTTCTCATTTATCACTTTGGACTCTTAAGGGAAATCGTCGATCCAATGTAGCTCAGAGTGATTCGACGTGTTTGGGTGAAAAAGAGGACTATGCATGGTGTAATCATACCCATTTGGACATGTTGGAATAGTCCATTTGATCATACAAGTTGCAGAACAAAAGTTACAAAACTTTGCAACTTTACATTGCTTGCATTTGATAACTTTTTCCTTAACTGAAAATTCGTCACCATGAGAAAATGCCTCTGAGATAGAAAAAACCGATAGAGGTTATTGTAGAGGGTCCCAGCATGATCTCATATCCTTAGAAAGAGAGTATATAAGCATCATTATTTCTAAGAAATAGCCCTTCAAATATTGCTACCTTTTATCGCTTTGGACTCTTAAGGGAAATCGTCAGTCCAATGTAGCTTGGAGTGATTCAAAATGTTTGGGTGCAAAAGAGGACCATTCCTAGTGTAAATTTACCCATATAGATGTGTTGGAGCAGTCCATTTTTTCATATGAGTTGTAGAACAAAAGTTGCACCACTTTGCAACTTCACACTCTTTGTATTTGACAATTTTTTTCTCAATTGAAAACTCATCAACACAAGAAAATGCCTACAGGATAGCAAAAACCAAGAGATTTTATTGTAGAGGGTCCCAACATGATCCCATATCCTTAGGCAAAGAGTCTACAAGAATCACGGTTTCCAAGAAATAACCCTTCAAAGATTTCTACCTTTTATCACTTTGGACTCTTAAGGGAAATCATCGGTCCAATGTAGCTCAAAGTGATTCAGCATGTTTGGGAGAAAAAGAGGACCATTCCTAGCATAAATTTACCCATTTAGATATTTTGGAATAGTCCATTTGGTCATATGAGTTATAGAATGAAAGTTGCACCACTTTACAACTTTACACTACTTGCATTTGACAACTTTTTCCTCAACTAAAAACTTGTCACCACGAGAAAATGCCTCCAAAATAGTAGAAACCAAGAGAGGTTATTGTAGAGTGTCCAAATATGATCCCATAGCCTTAGATGGAGAGTCTATTAGTGTCACAATCCCTAAGAAATATCCCTTCAAATATTGTTTTCTTTTAGCACTTTGGACTCTTAAGGGAAATAGTCGGTCCAATATAGCTCAGAGTGATTCAACATGTTTGAGTGCAAAAAAGGACCATGCCTAGCATAAACGCACCCATCCAGACATTTTGAAACAATCCATTTGGTTGTAAAATTTTTAGAATGAAATTTGCACCACTTTGCAACTTTACACTGCTTGCATCTAACAACGTTTTCCTCAACTAAAAATCATCACCACAAGAAAATTCCTCTAAGATAGAAAAAACTAAGAGAGGTTATTATAGAGGGTCCCAACACAATCCTATATGTAAGCATCATGATTTTCAGGTAATCACCTGTCAAAGATTGCTACCTTTTAGCACTTTGGACTCTTAAGGGATATCAGCGATCAAATGTAGCTCAAAGTGATTTGGCGTGTTTGGGTGCAAAAGAGGACCATGCCTAGTGTAAAAGTACCCATATGGACATGTTGGAATATTCCATTTGGTCATACGAGTTGCATAATAAAAGTTGTTCCACTTTGCAACTTTATACTGCTTGCATCTGACAACTTTTTTCTCAACTAAAAACTCATCACCACGGGAAAACACCTCTAAGATAGTTAAAAATAAGAGAGGTTATTGAAGAAGGTCCCAAAATGATCCAATAGCCTTAGACAGAGAGCCTATAAGCATCACAATTTCTGGGTAATAGCCCGTCAAAGATTGCTTCCTTTTTTTTACTTTGGAATCTTAAGGGAAATCGTCAGTCTATTGTAGCTCTGAGTGATTCGACATGTTTGGGTACAAAAGAGGACCATTTCTAATATAAATGTACCCATATAGTATGTCCAGTTCTCTTATTGATGCATTATAGTTAGCAAAATTCATTTTTGTGCATTATGATAATACAAATTGCATGTCCAAGGTAAAATAGCATGCATGTCATGGAGTTGTATTTTGTTTGTTTAATGGTAGTATCACATTCATTTGGTATTTTTACTGGTTGCATCATGGTTGAGTGATGTCTTAATTTTTTATCATGATTATTGTATAGATTTCACATGAACAATCTAATAAACATGTATCTTGTTAAGTTGTAAGGACTTTTTTGAAGGTTGCATCAAACCCCTATGGTTGAAAGATATTGATTCTTACTCAAGATGATTTTATACCTTTTACATGTTATTAAGCTTAAATGAACATTGAGTGACATTGATTTTTATCAAGATGATTATATTAATTTTGAATGAAAATTGTAACATGACATGCATGTCATTAAGTTATATCCATTTTTCATTAATTTTAACTTCTTTTGAAACAAACATCAGCTGCCCACTTTATTACATGAGTTCAAAAAACAAAATAATGTCAAATGTAAAATCATTCAATGGAGCTTGAAATCGTGGTTATTCTCAAAATTGAGTGTTTGATAAAAATTTATTAGTAGACATGCCTGAAAAATTTATGGTACGATAGAAAAGGAAATGAATTATTTGGAAAAAATCTATAAAGAAATATGGTCTCATGGAATGTAATGTATGTGAATCTTAATATGAATGAAGTCTAACATAGATGGATTACTAATTGTAATTCATAAGTTCTATTAAAATGTAATTTCATTAATCTATAACATACATTATCAATCATAACTTTAAACCATTCTAAGATAATTATACATTCCATTTCAAAAATTCAAAGTAGAAAGACATGCACACGCGGAAAAAATTAGATTAAATACCAATTCTTATATATCAAACTATAGAATAATTGTGTTTGTGCATATATAAATTTGGCATATGCCTACTCAGAACAATTTTTTATAAATTTTTTTAGAAAATGTGGCATATATGTCATCTCAGGATCTATCAAACACTAAGTATATATCAATCTAAATCATATCCTAATCCTATGATGGACCATCAAAATTGAGCCACCTCAAAGAAGTTAGTTGCTCTGAAGTTTCCTGCACAATAATATTTCAAACCACAAATTAGATTAATTATGTGAATGGTTGACAAGATATACTATTAAATAGAAACTTATATACCATCATTTATAAATTATAAATTTAACATCAAAATTAGTATACATGTACTATATTATATCAATAATTCAATTCTTTTTTACATAAATTCTTGCTCTCTTTTCTACAAGATGATCTACATAGGATTGTCCCTTAGGGTGATCCAGAGTCCTATAAAGTAATGGTCTCACACTCATCATAGTGTTGAGTCGAATAGAGGAATATAGAAGATAAAATAAAAATGATACAAATTAACATATAATAATTGACAAATAATCATATCTAATCAACACTTATCTTCTCCTCTCTAAACATAAATATCTGCAATATAAAATAAACACATACCTGTTGTGATGTTATGGCACTAGATGGGCTCATAGTGGATGAATCAACTAATATGGTTTCATATATAAAAAATGGTAAGAATGTAAATGCACATGCACATATAATAATAATTTCAAGAATAAAAAATATATATACTTGTTATGCAATTTCATCCAATGGGTCAGACCGAGTCAACAAGGCTATATAAGAACCAGGTTGCTACATAAAAAAACAAGATTACACTAGACTATCAATATATATTGATTCTCTAGGGAAAATGAAATGGAAATATGTGTAGCCTCTTACACTTGTGATATCTACTCCTCTATCAACAACTATTGAATATTCTAGCACAAAAACATATCTTGGTACAAATATCTCTCATAAAATATGAAAGAATTTACATAAAACACACTATGAAATTACATTAAGTCTTACCAGTCCTCCGCTATCATCCTTGGAAGTTGATGTCTCTCCTATAAATGGTCCAATCTATGCTCTATCAACTCATACATCTGACATATCATGAACCTTATAGTCGGATGTGTGTGTGATTTTAATGTGTCAGTGAGAGTAATTAATCATAACTAAATACACACAATCAATTAAATTCATTACATCTAATGAAGGAGAAATGATAAAGAAAAATATTACAACCTTGCATTTTAAATCATTCCATTGTCCTCTATTCTTGGTGATCCCTCAATCTATGCTCTTAGAATTATTCGTTGCACATGAATCTATGAAATGGCAACCTAAGAAATGAGTAGCTATTATGTAATGCAAACTAAAATTCCTACATCCTTATGTGTTTTGGTGTTTTTGAAGATAAATGTTGAATGATCTATGATGGAATTTTGTTGTTATTGAAATGATGCTAAAACAAGTGATGCAAGTCTAATGATAATGTTGTGTAAAAGATGCAAGAATTAAAATTCTAAAATGGAAATTGCATGATAATTTTAAATGAACTAAAACACTAAAATGAAAACTACAATGCTCTCAAAAATTCCTTAAAAATGTAATGAGATTTTTGCAACATAAAATTTTCATATTCTCCTTATGAAAAGTTGTAGAAATGTGTTCTATTTATAGAGTTTTCCAAGCTGGGAATGATGTGGCAGTGATGAACGATTGAGATTGTGATCCTGTGGCATCAATGGTTGAGAACAAAGAGGTTGGAGAGAATCATGGAGCTTGTTCCCTACAAGAGAACAATTTTCCAAGTGTTGAAGGGAATCAAATGAAAGAGGAATCCATGTGTCCAAGGTGGTTTCAAATTTATTATAGGTTTGTTGAGGAAAAATCCACATTTTATAAATTAGAAAAATCAATTTCATGTGACACATGGTGAGGTGGCAGGTGAGGTGGAAGGAACTTAGAAGAATATGTAGAAATGTGCCAATTTGAATTAAAAATTCAAATTTAAATGAAAAGGGGAAATTAGCTAAATGACAAATTAGTTAATTTGTGCATTTCACTACTTTCAGAGGAAAATGATTTTGGAGGCCAATTTGAATTAAAAATTCAAATTTAAATGAAAGAGGGAAAATTAACTAAATGACAAATTAGTTAATTTGTGCATTTAATTAATTTAAGAGGGAAATGATTTTGGATAAGAAGAATATTTTGAAATGAACTATATAAATAAATTTTGTAATTTATTTATAAGTAGAGGATTTAAGATTTTATTAATTAAATAACAAGTATTTAATTAATTTGTGCTCCAACCATTTTTGTGTGCATACATTTTTCCCCTATTTGAAGTGATGTGCACAGATGCATTGCTTAAAGAATAAATTCGACATGCCCTAGACACTAATTTTGTAGTGATGATGAATGGATGCCCCCTCGAGAGATAAATCAGGGATTGTGAATTATTGAATTTTTAAATTTTTTTTGAAATATCTTACTGATTAAATGATTTTCCAATGATACGGTGATGATCTTCAAATTTGATGAGGATGGCCTAATTTATCTCCCAAAAAAAATGATTAAAGTCTAGCCACATTGGTGATTAGTTGATTTAAAGCCCATTTTGAAAAATTAAATAAATGCCACCATAATTACCCCTTAATTAGCCCTTCAAAGGTCAAAAAGGCGAAAAGAGAGCTCATTTGTGACTTGTGCATTTTGAAAACTTGAGAGAGAGAAGAGCCAAGAAGGATAATATTTCATGCCACACTCATAGATTTGAGCGAGTTCGCTGCCACCAGTGTCTAGTCACATACTGACCTCTGGTATGTACCCCAAGAACCACTTTTCCAAATTTTAAATTCAAAATTTTCCACCTTTTTATCATTTTAAAATTCAGAATTTTACATGTTTTAGCACATTAGGTTAGTCTATTAGTCCATCTGGAACCTGATACAACACATAGGGAGCCTTTAGTAGCACATAGGGTTAGGTTAGGGTGCAAAATTATATTAGCACATCAGGAACCCACTTTAGCACATTAGGTTGTTAGAATAATGCATAGGGATGTTAGCTCATAGGGTTGATAAAGTTGCGCATAAGGTAGGTTAAATAACACATTCAAGAAATGGCACATTGGGACCCTATTCTAGCGCATCTGGCCTACTTTCTAGTGCATCTAAGAATTGGCACATTGGAACCCTGTTCTGGTGCATCTGGTAAATTTTCTAGTGCATTTGGTAGATTGGCACATAGAAACTATGTTTTAGCGGATTGAGCCAAAATTTATTATTTTGAAAGATTCCTCCTAGATTTTGATGATTGATGATCACATTAGCCGATGGTAGGATGATGTTGATTGATAGGTTAATGATCATCCTCATGATAGGCAAGGAATGCTAATAGGATAGATAAAATTGATTGATTGATTGATTTGATTTGACCTCATTATAAATGAGAGTCAGAGATAGGTTGATTGATGTTGATTGATCTCATGACAAATGAGAGTGAATTGATAGGATAGGTGCTCCTCAAGATTTGATCAAAATCTCATGTGAGTTGATTTGATTGATGTGTTGACTTAATTTTGTTCTAGGAGGGTGGCTTAGGTAATTTATAGGTTTGAGAGCACTTTCCATGGACATGGGACATAATCCCATAACTTACTCTGGAAAATCTAGCCATTTTTGACCAGTGTAGATTGACTTCATTGATTGATATGCCCCAGTACCGGATTAACTGAGGGTTATTGATGACACTTGTAGAGAAGTGGCATAGTGACCACAACACCTTCCATCTAGTGACTAGAGAAATGACAGTTATCCCTAAGGATGTTTATTGCATTTTAAGGATACTTGTCATGGGGGATCTAATGGTATATGATCATGAGGAGCAGGGAGTGATTGATGCCATTCAACAACTTTTCCAATATGACCAATTCATTGGTTATGAGATATATTGGCGAGAGTTGATTGCCACTCATCAACCTTTGCCATGTGCACTAGCAGGCTTCATTGGGGGATTTCTCTACCCCGACCGTAGGTCAAAGGGATTTTCAACTGGTTGGGGATGGGTTTTAGAGAGCATGATTGCTCATGGCACTAGATATTCTTGGGGTTTGTGCATGCTTGCACACCTATATCATGATTTGCACTAGGTAGTATATCTTTGGGTGAGCAGTCTTGTGGCTGGGTGTACACTATTACAGCTTTGGGCTTGGGAGCATATAGCAGTTTCACGGCCAGTGGGAGGGAGGGCTTGGCCAATAGGATGACCATATGTTTCTGGTTACATAAGGCCACTAGTTCAACATAAGCTGAGAAAGTTAGAGTATTGGAGGAGAATCCTCAATAATTTAGACGCAGTTATATGGTGGACATATCTTGATTGTGAGGTATGGCTAGAGGATGAGACAAAGATGCCCTATGTATTCTACAACAATTATTTGATTGGTAGGATACCATACATCCTTGAGAGATTTCTTTTTGGAAGAGTGTACAGACAATATGGAAAGGTTCAGGGGATACCCCAGGGGGTAGCACACTATGCTCAATGGTGGTAGGATATTCTAGAGTGGGGGAAAACCCTTCATTTAGATGTGGCATGTGCAGAGTACTACGACTTACAACCAATTTTGTGGCAGTACCATAGAGAGATAGTGGATGCGCAAATGATGGTAGATTATGCCGAGTATTTTTACACACATCCATTTCCATGGATTTTGAATCCAGATGAGCCTGCACCCATTTTGGAGGTTGGGATGAGGGTAGGGATGGCCATGTAGTGAAGGGGAGATGGTGGAGAGGAGGAGGAGATAGATGAGGAGGAGAGGATGATGGAGTGGATGATGGGGGAGATGAGGCAAATATGGAGGAGGGGGACAAAGAGATGTAGCTGATTTTGGGCCTGTACCAAAGAGGGGGAGATCATCTCCTACTGATCAACGACCAATGATATTGAGGATTCCCTCTTAGAGGAAACATACATAGATAGGTGTGCTACAAGCTCAAGTGCAGACTCTTTAGGGGTAGGTATAGGAATTATAGGCACAACTAGATTAGGAACAGGCTCAACTATAGGCACAAGCACCAACATAGCTACAAGTACAGGGTCAGATGGTACAGTTGCAGGTGCAGGTAGCCACCCTTACCATAGAGAGAGATGCCATCTAGAGACAGGGAGAGCAGGTAGTGGCAGTGGCAGACAAGATCCAAATAGTTGTTGAGGGGGCTAGTATAGGTGACCAGGTCTGAGAGCTTAGAGATTCCGCCAAGGAGGTGGAGTACTACAAGGGTAGGTACCATGAGGGAGTTCTAGCAAAGTAGAGGGTGAGTTATGCTCGATCAAGATCTGGTCGCTCTCAGTCTTGCACTACCAACAAAGGTGTCACATAGCCACTTTTAGGGGTCCCACCAGGCGGACATTCACCAGGAGCAAGACCATCAGGAATAGGTGGTGTTGGGGAGAGGCCTACGAGCTCCAGAGGCAGTACCACAGGATCTCATGGTCATGTCTGATGCACTGTGATGACATTTTCCACTTTTTTGATATTGTATCTCTTTCCATTTAGTATTATTGTACACTTGAAATTATATTTTGAGTTTATATAAGATATGCAGCGGCAATTGGTGATCAATATGTGTTGATGCTTTTATTATGGATGTTTATGATGGATGCATTTAATTTATGTTCTATGTGATTATGTCATGCTCTATATGCTTATGTTATGTTCCATGTATGGATGCATTTATGAGATGTCGATGTTATACTTTTATGAATGATGTATTCATGATGATGTATGAGATGGATGTGACTTATGTAAATGAGATGATAGTTATTGCATTTTTTAATTTTTCACATGTATATATTGATGTATGGATGAATGTATGCAAAAAGTGGTTTATTATGGAATGCAAATGTATTATTTTATGCATGGATATGGATGATGGATATGAATATATAAATGGATTCATGAATGTCAAATGTATGATAAATGGATGAATGGATTTGATTATGTGCAAATGTATGAATTTATGATAATGCTTTCTTTTCAGATTTTTCATGATGCAAATATATGACCTAAATGCATGGATGATCATGTAGATGAGTCATGATTATGAATGATGTTTATGTATGGATGGATGATAAATGAAAAAGTATGTATGATTTTATGTTATGCCCCAATGTATGGTTATGGATTATGCAATGAAATGAAATGCACTTTTCTGTATGTTTTTGATACTTTTCTAATCCACATAAATGACCTAAATGTATGAATGCAAATGGATTGTGACAATGATGCAATGCTTTTATGATTTCTATGATGAATTCATATATGGATGGATTTATTATGAAAAATTCTTTATTTTTGTTAGGTTTTTGTGATGCAAATATTATGATGAATGAATGGATGCATGGTGCATTATATGATAATGATATATGTATGGATGGATGTATGATAATGCTTTGTAATGATATGATATGAAAATGCTAACACAGGTGAATGATTTTTTTGTTTATGTCAAGTGTACTTAACCTTATAGCGAGACATAACATCACGTTGAGAGATACTAGCCTTGGAAAAATTTATAATGAAAATGCAGAACTATAATGAATGCAATCCTATCTATGCAAATTTTCCATCTAATTCATTGTGCTTATTATCATCATTGAGCGTTTTATTATGTTGAAATTTTATACAAACATTGATGGTATAATTAGACCATGATGACTCAAGTACAACTTCCATACAACTTCTGTTGAGATTTGACAATGCAAGATAACACAAGCATCTAGGTATAATTAGACCAAGATGACCTAAGTATAAATTCCATACAACTTTCGTTGAGATTTCATAATGCAAGATAACACAAGAATCTAGGTATAATTAGACCAAGATGACTTGATTATCACTTGTATAATAGACAAGAATTAATCATGTTCCCATGCAAATTCGGAATGTCATCAATGATACTTTGTAGAACATGTCCCGTGACAATTTGCATAGTAGTAATGATTGACTCACAGACAACAAACAAAGAAAAATATCATTCTCAATCATAGTCCCTCTAGTTTGTAACATCATCGAGGTACTTCAGATAAATGACCACAACAATCAAGATACATCAATTGAACATTTGTGCCAAAGTTATTCAACCATGATTCATAAGATACTCCCTTAGTATGAGTTGATTTGATTTGCATGATTGATTGGCTTGGTTGATGTTTGATGTTTAGCTTGGATAGCCACAATGATTGTTGTTTTTTCAAAGGTTGCATTGTTGCTTGCTTGTGTGTTGGTTTTTCAAAACTCAATGGTTATTTTCCCCTAGTGAGAACAAACCAAATTTTATTATGGATATGTACAGTGAAGACCAAGCCAAGGTGGGACACGATCATAGCAGCCAGATATGGACATGAAGCTCATTGTATGATATGTGTGATTGTGTAGTGATAGCAGAAGTGAATGGTCAACAAAGGCTCAGATAGATGGAGGAGCTGACCCATCACAAATAGCACCTGTTTGCCAAGTTTTCATCATTTATTTTTGTTGCACTTTTCAAATTTTCAGATTTTTTTGTTGTTACCAAGATGCCTGTTTGCCAGCTTTTCATCAAGGCAACCATTTTTTTAATTTTTCACTTTTTATGATTTTTTCAAGACTTTTTCTGATTTTTATGATTTTTTCGGGACTTTTTCTACTTTTTAGGATTTTTTCAAGACTTTTTGTGCTTTTTAGGATTTTTTCAGGAATTTTTCTACTTTTTAGGATTTTTTTTAGGACCTTTTATGCTCTTTAGGATTTTTTATAACTTTTTCTGCTTTTTAGGATTTTTTTAGGACTTTTAAGCATGCACTAAATGCATTATGTGTAGAACTTCTTCAAATGCAATTTGTTCATTGGTTCTTCAAATAAATCCCCTTCTAGTGTAGATAGCTGATATGCCCCTGATCCAAAGACTGATACAACAACAAAAGGACCTAACCAATTTAGCTCAATTTTTTGTTTCTTTTCTCAATCCTGTTGATTTCGAGGATTTTCCTTCAGTACTAGATCACCTACTTGAAATTTCCTTCATTTGAAATTTTTATTGTAACTTATTGACATCCTTTGTTGATATGATTTTAGGTGATCCACTACTAGTTGGAGACGTTCATCCAACAATTCCAACTCTTGCAATCTAGACACACAATAATCTTCCTCTGAAATGAGGCCTTTCAAGGACACCCAGAGCGATGGTATCTCAACCTCAATGGGAAAGATGCTTCAGATCGATAGACAAGTGCATATGGTGTGGACCTCATGGGTGTTCAGATGCTTGTACAATAGGCCCACTCAGCATGGTTTAGTTGGATATGCTAGCCACGTCCAGCATTGTTGACGATTTTCTTTAAGATTTTTAGGATGGTTTTGTTTGAGGCCTTTGCTTGGTAATTCAATTGAGGGTAATAGGGTGTAGAAAACCAATGCTAGATATGAAACTTTTCACAGAGTTCTTGCACATCCTAATTCTTAAAATTTCTTCCATTGTCAGTGACAATGGATTGAGGGATACCATATCTATAGATGATGTAGTTTAGGATGAATGATGAGGTTTGCTTTCATGTGATGGTGATTAGAGGTATGGCTTCGACCCACTTTGTGAAGTATTCTATGGTTGTCATGATGAACTTGTGTCCATTGGATGAAGATGGGTGAATTTTACCTACAAGATCCAACCCCCACTAAAACAATGACCATGTTTATGCAAAGGGTTGTAATTCTTATGTTGGTGCATGGATGAGATTACCGTGGATCTAGAATTTATGACATGTCTTGAAAAATTGAAAGGCCTCCCTCTCCATAGTCGGCCAGTAGTATCCCAAATGAAGGAGTTTCTTGGTGAGGGTTAGAATACTCAAATGAGTGTCGCAAATACCCTCATGGACTTCTTGTAAAGTTGTTTCAGACTCATCACCTTCTAGACATTGTAAAAGAGTTCCATCAAGAGCTCGTCAGTATAGTACATCCATTATAAGAGTATGACGGGTAGCTTGGCAGATGAATTTTTTTTTTGGGTTTCGGGAGAGATCGGGAGGAAGGATATTACCTTTTTAAGTATAGATCTTTCCATAAATGGAGGTATCAAAATCAATGAGGTGGCATATGAGTCAGGACTCAGGATCATCATAAGTGGGGTTAAATAGTTGCTCCACCATGAACTCATAACGGCATCATTTTTTCTAGAATTTTTAGCAAAGAAGCAATGGTAGCCATCAAATCAGTGGCCTTGTTGTCAATCCTTGGAATTTGAGAAAAATTTATGTCAAAAAAATATTTCTTAAAGTCATCAATCATCCTTTTGTAGGACATCAGGTTGTCATCCTTGGTTTGATAATCATCATTGACCTGATTAATGACTAGTTGGGAATCCCCATAGAATTGTAGCTCTGTAATTTTCAATTCCATGGCTATCTTTATTTCAATGATAAGTGCTTCATATTTTGTTGTGTTGTTGGTGCAAGGAAACATCAAGTGATATGATCTCAGAATGGTGTGCCCTTGGGGAGTAATGAATAAAATCTTGGCTCCTGAATCATGTTGAGTAAATGAGCCATCAAAATACAACACCCATTGTTTTGTTGTTACTGTGAAGACATCAACATCTAGAAATTCCATGTGTAGGGGATGATCATCATGAATTGGTGCTTCAGCTAGTTGATCAACAATAGCTTTTCCTTTGATTGATTTTTTGTCCACATATTGGATATCAAACTCACTAAGTATCATTACCCATTTGGCAAGCCTTCTTGTCAAGTTTTCTTTGCTAAGGAGATATTCCAGTGGATCTATCTTGGCTATGAGTTTTATTGTATGAGTCAGCATATAGTGCCATAATTGTTGAGTAGTGAACACTACTGCTAAACAAACTTTCTCAATGGATGTATAGTTGATTTCATAACCATTTAGAGTCTTCCTGATGTAATAAATTTCTCTCTCCTTTCTTGTTGAATCTTCTTGTACTAACAAGGCTCCCAATGATCAGTTAGTTGTAGCAATGTACAATAGAAGAGGATTTACTTCTGTTAGAGGTGCTAGAATAGGTGGAATCATTAGGTATTGCTTTAGTTGATTAAAATTTGCTTCACATTTCTCATCCCATCGAAAGGAAACATTCTTGTGCAACAAATGAGTAAAAGGATTCTTCTTATCAACCAATTGTGATATGAATGTTTTGATTGACTAGAATCTTCCTTGAAGGGACCTTAATTGACTGATGTTTTTTGGGGATGGAATTTCCATTATGGATTTTACTTTTGCAAGGTCTACCTCAATACCTTTTTCCGACACTATATGCCCTAGTAGCTTTGTTGACGTTACCCCAAATACAAATTTCTTTGGATTTAGGCGAAGATTGAACTTCTCCAATTTGATGAATAGTTTATATAATATCTCCAAATGTCCTTCTTGAGTGTAATATTTTTCCAACAAGTCATCCACATAGTCTTCCATGAAAGTATGCATCATGTTGTGGAAGATGGTTGTCATAGCTCTTTGGTATGTGGTCCATGCATTATTCAACCTAAAGGGCATGACATTCCAATAGAAGGTTCACCATGGGCAAGTTAAAGTTGTCTTATCTTGGTCCTCAGGTGCTATCTTAATTTGGTTATAGCTAGAAAATTAGTCCATTAGTGACAAAATGCCATGACCTGTTGTCAACTCTACAATGATATCAATGTTTGGCAAGGGGAAATCATCTTTCAGATGGGCCTTGTTGAGATCCCTAAAGTCTGTACAAATCTGTATGTTGCTATCAGACTTTGAAATGGGTACAATGTTGGATATCCATTTGACATAATCAATGGGTCTGATGAATCCTTCATCCAATAAGTTTTTTAGTTTTTCCTTCACCAATAGGGCAATGCGAGGATGCATTTTTCTTAACTTTTTCTTGACTGGCTTGATCCCTGAAGGGAGAGATAGATGATGCATGATGAGGTCTTGATCTATCCCTGGCATGTCCTCATACAACTAGGTAAAGTTGACTTGTTGCTCTTCAAAGAACTTGATAAAGTTTTGCCTCTCTAATTCTATCAATGATTCTGCCAGATGGAGAGTTTTCACTATTTCTACATTTTTGACATTGATGGACTGTGTTGGCTCAATTAATATTTTGGATCTTTCCTGGAAGTGCTCTGGGAGAGTGTCAAATTTCCCATCCTTCGGTGCCTCAGAGAGGTTTTCACTGTCAGATGCACTCTTTATTTTTACTCTTTCTTGATCTAATACTGCCATGGAATGGTTTTCACCATCAAATATTTCTTTTCTTTCATTTATTTTGCAACTAGTAAATTTGGCACTCCCCTGTCTAGAAGTTTACTTATGACATTCAATGGTGGAAACTATTTCAAGATTACCAACACAGAGGAAGTTGATGATGGCCTCATCGTTTAAAAAGGTGGGAATATATATAGGTTCAGTTTGGTCCCAATCTATGAGTTAAGGATGTACCAATGGTAGGGGATTGTTAGACGAGTTCATGTTAGATGCTATAAAGATCCTAATGGAAATATTGTTGTCGAATAATAATATGGCAAGTTCAAGGTCTATGATGTTACTCTCTTCCGAGTAGTCCATCTCACTAGGAGTTTGATCGTCTTCACTTAAACCATTGATATTTTTCTATCTTAATTCAAGTGGTCTTAACCATGAGCTTTATCCCTCCTCAAGTGTGGGAGTATAATTTTTGATGTAGGAGCATCCTTGGTTCTTGGAAATCTTGCATCAAACAAAAATATTTTCATTTAGTTCTTGTTCTTGTTTAGTTCTTTTCCTATTCAAGTTGATAGATCCAGTGTTTCTTCATGTTTTCTCACCAGATCTCGCATACCCGAGGTTTCATTGTAGACATGTTCAATTGCCTTATTCCAAGTTTTCAACTTGATTGGATCTTTCTCCGACAAGTTATCGCTTTCGAATTAAGTGACAGTTTTTGGTACTAGCCCTAGAATAATTTCAAACCCTAACGGCTAGTTGGATCGATCACAGATGTTGCCCGTAACTAGTGGATCCTCATAGTGTGTTTAGGTTTGTTCTTTGGAGTGCCACTGACCTTACCTTTAGGTCCACACTAGTAGAATTTGACAAATAAATGACTAATTTGGTCATCGCGTAAAATCACAACTAAATGACTAAATAAATGACTAATATTAGACAAATAAAAATGACTAAATATCAAGATTAATATTGTACAATGATTAATACCTATTTCTAAAATATAATTATAATTGTTTAATTTGGGTAAAACAAGTTTATATACAAATAGATACTAATTAAAATATAAATATGAAAGTAAATTATATAAATAGTAAATTTGAATAAATATATATGAATTGTTTTCATGTATATTTGTAATGATAAAAAAATATGATTTCTTAAAATCTTATTATAAATTTTAATATTAGCATTTTAATGTCTATATATACAAATTGGATCTTCTAGTTCATTTATATTCTACCTAACTTACTACTTATTGAAAAAGGAGTTATCCATAATTTGAAAATTTAAATTAATTTATTAAAATATAAATTTATAATATTTAATAGTCTGCCATACAAATATGTTGTATAATTTGAATAAGTATGTTTAATTATGAATGCCAATTTTTTGAAAATGATTTTTTACCCATATTACAATACATTTCTTACATAAAATCTGTTTCAAGAATACACTTTCAAAAATAAAAATCATCTCCTTTAAAATATCTAATGTGAGTTGAATGACTAAAATGAATTAAATGTAGGTGGAATTTTTAATATAAAAGTTGAGTAAGTAAATTAACTAAAATAAGATAGTAGAGACTAAAATTATACATGTGTTAATAGAAGTGAGTTAGTTTTGGTTGTGTACCTTTAAATAGGGGACAAGTGAATTTTATCTAGTACTTTTACAAGTCTGGGTTTTGGCACTGGCCTCACTTATACTAACCTTGCTTCAAAAAAATTCACAAGTCTTGGTATTGGCTTTACAAACATTGAAATTTTTCTTTGATCTAGCGAGGCTTTTGCATTGGAGTCTTTGAAGTAAGTGGTTTTTGCACACTTGTAGGATGTGAAATTATTCACTTTTGAAGCTCATCATTTCTAGCTTCGCTAGAAATTATCAAAGGAGCCTTTTTCTTATTCTTATTACTCTGCAAACCATTTGTCATTACCCCATTGTCAATACTGTGTTGCAAAGAACCAAATAACAGGCCTATCAAATCTAGATCATATCTTTCCCATTTCCTTTCTTGGATTAGATAATTGTATTGACTTTACACTTGGTGTTTTTGTTTGTGTTCCCACCTTCGAAGGCAATTGTCTAGGTTACTTTATTGCACCTTTAACATCCATCATAGAGTGCATTTGTTTTTTGAATATTGCAGATTTCTTCAATGATCTAGAACATTTCAAAATTTTCTACTTTTGTTAGTCCTTATTTGTACCAAGAAAATAAAATATCCTTTCGAACATTTAAACAAACTTGCAAAAACAAAAATTGAAATATTCACAATACATTGAGACTTTTTTCACACAAACAATATAATTTGATAAAGACCCTAACATTTGATGAGTGCAAAAAATAGACCCAAATTTTCTCTTAATGACATTCTACACCTCTTTGGCATACCCATTGCACAACAAGGTGCAATTACTAGTTTTATTTTAAACATATTTAAATTATATTTTTTATTTTACATTATCTCAAATTAAGACAATAGAAATTAAACATATTTAAGTTTTTTTTTTAATTTTATATTGTCTCAAATTAACACAATATAGAAAAAATACCTTTTCCCTAAAAATATAATTGATTTTCCCACAACTTTTCTTGAAATTAAAACTAAAACTGATGTTTTTTCCCATCTTTTCGATGGCTCTGAGTTGGCTCTCGCATCTGCTGCTATAGCCACGACATTGCACTTGAATGCAGGTTCTTCTGGTGGGAAAACTTACAATGGGTGTGGCGGGAAGTGATTATTGTATTGGCTATTTAATGATCAACATTTGTAGACAATATTATGCCCTAGCTACCATTTTATTCAACCTATGGGATGTCTGCAAGCAAATAGGTAATAGTCTATTAATAGTCTATTTTCATTGTTTATCTCAATAGATTCGAATTAGTGTTCTCAAACTAAGTGTATACACCTAAAATTGGTCTGGAGAATTCCTATTAATTAAATACAAATTATTTAATTAATTATCCTAATTTCCTCTACTATTGAATAAATAGAAATATTTATTTATATAGTTCACATTTAAATTCATCTTAATTAAATAAACAAAATTAAATACTTTGTTTGATTTAATTATCATTTTCCTATTTTATTCTATCACATCGATCTTAAATTAATTAAATAAACATTAAAACACTTTATTGATTAATTGCCATATTCTTTTGTTTAATTTAATAAACAACTCCTATAGTTCATTTTATTAAATTATTTATCCCTGTTTTGCTAATTTAAATAAATCAAAATATTTGAATAAAGGCATAAAGAATATTCCATCTATGTTTCCTAAAAAATGAATTAGATATCCTATGTCTAATTTATGTCTAAAATATGTCACAATTAATTGATTGAAACTTCACAGGAAGCTTTGGAGACAAATTGGAGACAAATTCCAAAATGATCTCTCAATCCTCCTCCATCAATATTTCCTCTTCTCTTGCCTGGTGTTTTCATGGGTAGAGACAATCACCAAAATTCTCTCAATGCCTTCTCTGTGCATTTCTACAACCAGGAAATCTATAAATAAAGCCTCATTGAACCAAGAAAAGGATCCCAGGTTATCAAGTTTACTCTGCAGAATTTCATCCAAATATTCAAGCATTCAAGTATCCAAGCATCCAAGCATCAAGTAAATCAAGCTTCCAAATCATGGTTGCGTCTTGTAGCTCTTCATTTATCAATTTTCATGTTTAATCATTTAGAAATCATCATATAGGATTAGTTTCTTGTATTTAGCATCCATCTCATTCTTTGAATTGTCATTTTAACAATCATAGTGCACTCACGATTTGAGAGCCAAGTGATTAAATAAATCTTTGGAGATAGAGAGCAATATAACACTTTCAATAGATTATTGTGTTGAATTAGTTCAATTTGATTTATCTTTGATATAATGTCATATTAAGAAGTATTTTGTGCTTTACACCTCATTCCTCACTTACACTAAATTTCCACCTACTGATGACAACTATAAAGTCATTCCTAATTATTTCATTATATGCTGGTGTGATTGTGAATACACAAGCAATTTAGTTATGAGAATGGTGAATTTAAATAAGAACCTTCAAATTTTTCACATTTGTTTTCAAGTCTATTTCTGATATCATAGTAGACAAGATGAAAAATATCTAAAATTTTACATTGAATGCAGGTGAATGTATAGGTGAGTGTAAATATAGAGATACCAAGAATTCAAAAGGTTATCAGTTTTGCCTCTACCAGGTGAGCCTTTTTGCATGCTGATATTTTTGTAAATTCTGAACAAATTTTATTTGAAATGGAATTTTCAGTACTCTGATACAAGCATCATTATTTCTTGTCATATTCAAGATGCTAATTAATTTTATCAAAAATATTAGGATCTAGCTATGACAGACATTGCATGTGCTTCCCTAGATTTGGAGACAAAACTTTGACTATTCGTTGTGCTACAACCGGGTATAGATATGCATGAGGATATAATATAGTTGAATCTATATTATTTGTTTTTAACCTATACTTCTGACAATCTAACTGAGGCCATCTTATTTATTTCTCATAGCAGTGGTCAACCAAAACCAGACCAAGAGAATGTCTTAGCTTAGGCTCAACAACACATAGCTTTACAAGTAAGACTGGGGAATCATCTTTATAGTGAGAAAATAGATTTGGATTCCTTTTCTATTATGATTCTATGTTTCTTATTCATGTATGGTAAGCAAAGCATTCTTTTGGTATATCTATAGAAGCTTGTACTTCAAGTTGGGGCTTTTGGACCTCCAGAAATACCTACAAAAGTTGTATGCATGACACAGGTATGACTTGGATTTCCTTTAGCTATGGTATGTGAAATGGCCACATTGGTATTCTATTGTTGTGTACCATATTTTAACTTTGTAAACAAAACTGCATGTTTCATTTGTGTAACATGGAACACAAGACAAGCATAGGACAAGCATCCTACTGTGTCCAACACATTTCTTAGTTTTCTTTGGGAAATAAATATTACTTGAAAATGGTAGTAAGAACATCCTTTAGTTGTTTCCCTCAGTAGAGACCTAAGTCACAGGATTCACTAAATTTAATCCACGAAGTTTGAAATTTAGAGAACTTAAAAAAACCCTAAAAAATTGTTTTAGTCTGCCCACAAATTCTTTCGGATGAAGGGCTAAGGTTTTTTGATTAATTATTTTTTCTTTTTTATGGATTTTTCGCTTGAAAACAATACTTGCGACATATGTTTCTTCTACTGTTATTTTGTGGCTATGCAAGTCTTCTCTAGGATTGTGGATAATTGGTTTTTGAATGATCTTGTAAAATCTATGTCCAAGTTCGAGTCTCCTATGCACAACCTAAAAGAGTTGTCCTGAAATGGTGGATGTGTAAACTTAATCCCTACTAGCAAAGGAATTAGTAGGTTTACAAAAGAAAAAATAAAGATATTTTTCACTATTTTTTTATATATTTTTTATCTTAAATTTTATTTGACTCTATATTTTACATGCAAAGAATACATTTTGTAAATATTTTTCTCACTGATACAAGTACTTAATAACTCATCTAGGTATTGTTCAGCCATTACATCTATAGGTACAATCCAAATCTGCTCTTCTGAGGTTTGATTTTTGAAAATGCATTCTTCAAGACATTAAAAAAACCCTCACTAGGCTCAATTTCCATCTTCCCAACAATGCACTTGAAAATGCACTCAGGAGACATAAGACCTCATTGTGTTAATAATATTTTTTCCCAACATTCCAACACTTTCTCATTTTGATGCAGAGCATCATAACCAAACACTCATTCTTTTGGGGATTCCAATCCTAAATAGAATTAGGAGAAGATCAAATTGAACAAGCATCTAAATTGCTTTATCTTTTCAACCAAAATTATTACATTTCACTTGCAAATAACAAGGCATCTATAAGCCAAATCCACCAGACCATTATCAGATTTCAAATATAATTTATCCATCCTTTGACTGATTTAGAACAAAACCTGATCAGCAAACTTTGATTTCACAATTCATTGAATTCACCCAACTTTGCACGAACACACCACAAGAGACACACAATACAAAGTCACCTTTGATGGAACTAAGAAAAAAAAACCATAACAACCTTATGAACACCTTAGAACATCATCTTTTATCAGAAACAAACAACTCATACTACCCTTAACTCTATTTTGTTAGAATTTCCAATTTCATGCATTCAAATTACCATTTGCACATAGAAACCACTTTTCCAAATCAACAGTTTCAAATAGTTAGTCTCCCAAAATTCTTTCAAGCATCTAGGCACCTTTACCAATTACATTTAGACAGGTTCAAACCAACTTCAATCACTCTTAACCCTGGTTCCACAAATTCACCCTTCCTAGCATTCAACTCACTATTTTGGCTAGTAGGTTTTACCAGTCACTAAATCAGGTATACCCTCAGATCCTTATTGAATCCCCACACACTCCTTAACTTTTTAGGAACCCATTATGCCATATATTGACATAATTCAAAAGCACATAGAATTGTTTTGGAAAGTATAAGAGAAACAATAACCTGTCTACAACCAAAGTGCACCAAATAAGACAATTTTCCAAAGCAACTACCTTTGTATCAACTTGAAAACACCTAACAACCCTTGGAAGCATTGAGTTAGGTCACATTACTTCAAATTCCATCATTTTTAGGGACTGATAAACCCAACCAAACACTAAACCATGAAACCTAGAAACACATGCACTTACTTAAAACACTAAACCATCAAACCTTCTAGGGTTCTGCCACTACTTAAAACACATTTATATAAGTTTGTACAAGCCTTATAAACCATATCCATACCTTCTTAAGTTCTCATTCCATCAATCTTTAACATGGAGCCATCATTTTACATGAAGAAAACTAAAAAATTATTGAGAAAACAGTCACCCATTCTCAACTCAAACATTCCCCTGTACTTCCAACACACAAATCACTTAAAAAATTCTAAATACAAACTATTCTAACCTACTCCACAATTCTACATTATCTAATTCAGTGGAGTAGCCATTTATTGCCCTCTAGACTCTCTAACCCAGTCTTTAAGAAATACCAACAGTCATAAGATAAAAGCTTGCAAATGACTCTTAGATTCCAATTGATCCTTCAAAACCACATTGTATGAAGAGTTCCAATCCTTATAAATCCATATCAAACAAGAAACAAATTTACTAGGTGCTGCACAAAATCAGAAGATTGGAAAATCACACAAAAAGCATTGGTCACTGAAAACAGGCTACTTTATTATTAGATACTCTTCAAAATTACAATGGATGGCCATTTTCTTGCCTTACAAATGATTTTATATATGGTTACCAAGGCACAAATTATTTTCCTCTTCCTTCATGGAATGCAACTACCTCTTAGCTCTTAATATTCCTAATTTATGCTCTTTTTTTGCATAATTACATTTTGACAACTTTTCCCACCTTTTGACAATATTTTGAAAATATACTTAAGTGAC
The DNA here is from genome assembly GCA_007115665.2 of Sequoiadendron giganteum. NCBI lineage: Eukaryota > Viridiplantae > Streptophyta > Pinopsida > Cupressales > Cupressaceae > Sequoiadendron > Sequoiadendron giganteum. The sequence goes on along the minus strand of CM021108.1, from coordinate 452,658,535 downwards.
CACCTGATGCAAAGAAAACTGCCAAACCACACAAACATAGGGTACAACTGACCCAAAACCAAATCATGAGAATTTTTATCTAAACATATCCCATTCATCTTCATATTGACTAAATCAAATCAAAAATCACCTTTAGGAAGCTTTGAATTAAATCATTATTTTCAACATTCACAACTTATGCTCATTCTTCAATTTATTCAATGAAACAAAGTCCACCAACAACCTCACTCTCCAAGGCAAAAGAATAAATAAAAATTCTCCCTTATCAGACCATCAAACCATTGCATTTATCTTGATTGATGACAAAAGTTCAATTACAGATTTACAAGCTCACAACTCACCACATTCACCACTCTTGACAACTTACCTCATAAGGCAAAAGACCACCATTTTCTCAACTCACCTTAACCTATTAACAAACCTTTAAGATACCAATTTTCATCATGTTTCTGCCTGAGATAAACCAATAACTCATTTACATAATACTATCTTATCAGGTTCACAATTTCTTACAGTCAAGCCACCTTTTCACACTTAGAAAACACTATACTACACACAACCAAACATCAAGTTATCCTCCCAAATACTTTCCAAACATTGAGACATCCCTAAACTCATTATTTTGTCTGTCTCAAGACAAATTAAATTACTGAGGTCATTGTTCTATCAAATTCACTGCTTTAAGCAAACAAACTAACATTTTCCTTGTAGCACTGCCTTATTACAAAACCGGGTATACCAATTGTCCTTGATTGTAACTCCATGAACTATCTACATATTTAAGAACCCATTTCATTCACATTTGACATACTACAATATCAAACCCTATTATTTTGGAAGAAACATCAGAACAATTGACTGTCCATGCTTAATGGCCTCAATTTAGGTCAGATTTTCAAAGAAACCCCCATCTACTCAACTCCAAATTGCTAGACAACCATAAATAGTCTTTAGTAATGTTACAAAACTCCCAATTATTCATTTTCAGGGATTAAAAGAACCATTATGATAGCATATTAACAAAACCTTTTTTGTAGGTAGAAGATTGATGCAGAGTGGTAGGGACAACAAACACCCAACTATGATGGAAAAGACCCTCTAGCACTTAGGTTTCAACAAACACCCAACACTATGGTGATTTAGACCCCTTTTTGTCAAAAGGCTAGAAGCCTTACCCGGTAGGACAGTCAATATAAAACCCACATGGTGGACTTTAAAGAAACCAAACCTATGGATTCAGACATCCAAAATGGACCCCTACAAAGTTCCAAAACCTTTCCTCTTGACTGTCAAGGCATCACTCACAATGGCCCTTTCTACCACTACTCCAAGAGGCCTAATTCACAGACCTACACCTGGGTCTTGATTACCTAGGCTCTCCCTTTCACCCCAAAGCCAAAAAAAGAACTCCTACAGGTTTTCCACACCTGTTACCATCATTCCTAAGTGCCTTTTTAACAAATTCTTCAAAATCAAGCAAAAAATCACTTTTTTGCTTGTAAAATGGGCTTGCCACATAGAGATGTCAAGCCAAAACATTGAACCAATTTCCTCCAAAGTGCTTGCCATTCTCCAAGACCTCTAGGAAATAATGGTACACACTCATACCTTCCATCCCACCAATATTTTTCAATGTTATAGCGTGGGAATGGAAGATGCATCCATATTTTGCTCAAAACCTTGATTTTAAGGGTTTTCATACCACCCAAGAGTAAAATTAAGATATCTCCCTTATTACTCAATGCAATCTCACCACTCCAACTCCAAAAGAAATATTATTCAATTTTTTTTCCAACCATTACACTCTTCAAGAATAAAACAAAATGTACAGACCGTACCAAGTACGGGATCAGAAAATTCTATAGGAAAAACATGGGGTTTGAGACCACCCGATAGTAAAATGGGGATATCTCAAACAATTATTAATGAAATCACATCATTCAAATTCCAAAAGAAATTTTATTCAATTATCTATCCAGCCATTATAGTCTTGGAGTGTGGAAAAATATGTACAGTCCGTACAATGTACAGGATCAGCAATTTATTTATGAAAAACTCAAAAAAACAGCAACTTCTTATTTGAAACTCCTTCCAAACTTGTTAATCAGACTTGCCTCAACCAAGAGAGGCATATTTGAATCCTAATAACTCCCTCCAATGACTATAACCACCTAACCACCTTTCTTTAAAAGGATTTTAACCCTTTACAATTCTAATTATGCACCCTTTACTAATGACAACTTTATATTTGCAACTTAGACTCCCAAAGACTCAAACTACATTAAATGGTTCATACGAACCTTATTAAATCATGAATGGTCTCATGGACCTAATTTAACACAAAATCACTCTTTCTACCACTAACTCCTAGACCAACCCTCATATAGTGCATTTTGCAATTACATGATTCAGGTGCTCCTGCACCAAAGATCACCAAAAACAGTGAGGGTTTCATGAAACTCATACTTACAAACCTCCAATACTCCAGAAAATCATTGAAACACACTTCATTGTGTCTACCCAAGTGTTTGAAACTATCTCCAAGATTATGCACATGATATTTCTTCTTTTCCTTGTTTGAAACCACCAATTTTGAGTGGAAAAACTCAATTTTTATCTTGAATCAGCATCATATTCTTGTGTTCTGGTCTTCTATTGTCCTGCCACCATAAGAAAACACTAAACACATAAAAATTATCCTTTTTAAACCCATCCCATTGACCTATTATACCTACATTGATGGGATGGAGGTCATATTCTTTGAATGACTCTCAAACCCTGTTTTGAGGGTTTTCTAGTTCCTTGTTCTCAAAACCTCCTAAAACTGAATTAGCCTCCTTAGAACACTTCCAGAAGATGAATGATTTACTTTTACATTAAAAATAATAGGTTGATGCCCTCAAGATCACAATATAGTTCGTACAGGGGCTGAATAAAAGAGAAAACTCAGAATTTGATAAAACAGAGTTCTTTATTTCACAATTTTTATTCACAAGAATACAATCCTCTCCTTTCCCCATGCCATACAATGTCTTGTATAACTTTACCCAATTGATTAACTGAATTTCCATCGGTGCAAACCTCCTAAACTACCCCATAACTCCTCATATTCCTGATTTGTGCTCTTTTTGCTGCATAATTACATCATGATTACTTTTGACAACATTGTATTATTTGCATTTTTACATTTTTACCTCTTAGTGACTTCTTTTATGACTTTATTACATTCAAATTAGGCTTTGTATGGCCTTGACACACTAATTTAGACTTGAACATATAAATTTAACATATTAGCCTTTTGAAGGCATTCCATGACCTAGGTGCTCTTGCACCACCACCTAATGACTTAGTACATGACTTTAATACATTAAAATTAGCCTTTACAAAGCATTGCCACCTTATTTTTGCCTTGAACACATAAATTTGACCAACTAGCATTTTGAAGGCATTACATGATCTGGGTGCTCCTGCACCACATTTGTATAAATGCACACATAGAAGTGACCTTGTAATCAGTTGTAGTAGTGAATTCAGAACCATAGGGAAAAAGAGCAGATTTCATAATGTAGTTAGAGTAGTCTCATTCATTGAAAGTAGTTGGAATTTGATAATTCATGTTGTAAATGTATTTAAAAGGCATTGTATACAGTTGAGAAGGCATGGATGATTGTACAACAATTTTTGAATGAATAAGAGCATTAGGTTCTGCATATTCTCACAGAAAATCACTATGTTCAGGCTATGTACGGCCCTGTATGGGAAGGGAGACATGTGAGGATCTTTTTAATTGATGGTATAGCCAATTTCCTTCCATATCCTTTTTGTTTCATGCGTTTTGGTATTGTTTGGAGTTAGATATTGTGAATTCTCTGAAAATTTCCAATACCCTGACCTAGGGTAAACAGTGAGGACTAAATTTGAATTTCTTCCACTCTAACTGTGGAAAACTCCTACAAATTGGTGGACAGATGGTTACTAGTATATGCTAACATATTTTATAAGTTGCATGGTGTAAGGGTAAGGGTGAAGAGAGTAAGATTTTATTTTCTGACTGTAAATTTGTGTCTCAGTCTAGGGACAGGGCAGTCAAGAGAATTTTCATTTATGGTTTTATAAAAAAACATCTGAGAACACAATTTTAATGATATAATAATCATGTGAAGGTCAAATATAACATGTTCTAAGCATTGGGCAAGTGATTTTGAGTGGGGATATAAGAAAACCAATAATCCCTTGTGTACATCATGCCAATTAGGCCTAGAATTGGAATGGGACAGTCATGTTGGAGTCTATTTTTTCAAAGGAACATATATTAGTTCTTACATATGATTTATAACCCTTTAAAGGGTATCCAAAAAGCCAATCATAGTCAGAATTTATGGCCAGCATCAAGAGTTATGTATGGTAGTTCCCTTATGAAGATCTCTAAGGAACTGGCATGCATATGATAGAAACCAACTTTAACTTGGTTGCAAGCTTGATGAGTGATCAAATGATGTTTATATATTTCATCTAATCTTGTTAGATGCCTTAATAAAGCCATGTGAAGGTATGGAGTCTCAGAGGTGGTTTGTATTCTTTGGAAACTTGTTGCATTGAAGAGTCTTTGAGGGTGTTTTGAGTGATTAGTCAAGACCCAATCTTGAAATCTTGTATAGACCTATTGTTTTCCAACCTAGTCTTGCATCAGTAACTTGCTTTCACAAGGAAAAAAGACAACAAATGATCAAATCATGATCCTATCCCTTTACCAAACCTTTTGGTGCAAGAGAACCTTTGCAATATTTTAACTCCATCATGTAAAAATTGATAGGTTGATTAAATTTTGGTGTTCCAATATTATATTAGGGTCCTTCAAGTCATTAGAGTCATGTTTTTCAAACAAATGTGGAAAATGTAAACTTGTCAACAAATATTGATTAAATTGCATAATTATGTAAAGGTTGTATTAGGAAGTTGAAGGTACATTTGTGATTTTAGGTCATTTAGAGGTAGTTAGAATATTGAAAGTCATTTGTTTTTACTTTAAAAATTCTTTTATATGCATTGTAACTTTGAGGGTGATTGGAATGAGAAGATATAACAAAGGAAATCTCTGATTTTAAGCAATTTCTACATAAAATATGTGTTTCCAGACATATGTATGGATTGCATGGACTATAAAATGTGAAAAATTACTTTTAAATGTCATGGCATTTAATCACCTTTCATTTGGCACAAATTTCATGCATTTTGGTTATTCCTTGAGCAAGATATTGAGTTTTTTGTGAAAATTGTCAAAACCCTTGCTAGGGTAAATAGTGAGGTTACAAAATTAATTTTCTCCCATTTCAGTCAGTGGAACAATCTAAATATTGGTAGGGAGACTTTTTTTTATATATTCCTTCATATTATAGAGCCTCAGACCAAAAGATAATGGTTATCATAGGGAAAAATGAAGCCTTAGGTCTATAATTTTGCTTAAAATCTGGAAAATGTCTATGTACAAAGTTGCTTTGAGATATTCGATGATGGTGAATGAGTTTTCTTGAACCCCATTTGATTCTCAATGCTGTTAAGGGTAGTTTGAGTCACCTCTAATGAGGGATTGGTCTATTTATATGTTTGTGGCCATTTCTCATTGACTGTCTAGTGAAGACAGACTGGTGAAAGTCATAGTTTGACAGTGAAAAGTGATTATTCTATGTTCTAATGAAGTGGAAGACACTCAACTTGGGTGAAAGAATTATAATGGTTTGTGTTGATGTAATTAGATCCCTCTCAGAGAAGGTTTGGTGGTGTGGTGTTCTTTTGTGTACTGATCTTTCATGGTAGCCTTGTGACAGTCACATTATGGAATAAAAAAAGAAGGTTCGAAGTAGGAGCTTGTTGAATTACCATGTATAAAGGTTTAGAGAAAGTCAAATCAAGTAGTGCAAGAATATTTATATCTACTTGTGGTATTTCTAAGAATGAATGGGCTTGGAAATGGGGAGTTATATATTGAAGGGCTCTAATTAGGCCTAGTTGTGAATTAGGACAGTCCACTTTTGAAAATACTTAAGATAGAGTTGTGTATGTTGGAGAAAGGGTTATGACTGTCCATAATGTGCAACTATAATGCCTATAAGCCACAAAACTAAAAAAAATTCTTTCCAAGACACAAATATCTTCTTCAGCAATTGGAATGGATTTAGTAGACTTGAATTAACATGAATAAACTCATTTTATTCCCAGGTACATAGAATTCTTATTCTAATTGCACTTTCTTCCCTAATTATTTGTAAAGCTTGTGATTCTTGTTCTAATTGCACTTCTAATGGCTAAATCAAGAGAAACATAATTTCAAATATCCCCATTTACCCTAGAGAGGGTTTTTAGCAGTCTAAAGTAAATCCACAACAACTCATAAAAAATTAAACCAAATTGCATGAAACTCGAACTAGAAAAGGAAGGTGATTAAAATATATAACTCTTACAATCAATGAGAAACCTCTTCCTACCTGTATAGGGCCATACAAAGCTTGAGAACCATGATTTTTTGTTTATGTTCATGAATCTCCATACCCCATTTCTTATTTATTTTAAATGCTATTTATCTAGTGGTTTACATAACTTGTCTATATTTATAAGTCAGATAACTTGTAAAATGTATTATTGTTGGCATGGGAATGAAATTGGATTGTTGTTGATGTTTGTTATTCTCATGGATAGGTATTGAAGCACTTGCATGGGTGATAAAGCTTGTTTAGATAGGACCTGGGGACTTTTGAAAAGGCAGGCAAGGAATTCAGAGTTTGCTGCAACAAATTTGAAGTCAGCGAAGCCCTTTGCAGTGAATTCAGAGGTAATTCAAAACCCTCATTGCTAAAAGTAAGCTGATAGGAAAAATAGGCATATTTTATTCTCAATAGGTAAACTTCAAATGAATGTAAGATATATCTCAGAACAATGACTAATTATATCCTCTTCTTTTTGTTATGGTCTCTACTAAAAGTGACTACTTTCAACAATGTTTTGACATCTCTATTTTCAAATTTATGTTTTTTTCTTAAATCAAAAACTAAATTAATACTAGAATGTACAATATTACAGATGGATTAGCGTCAAAGGTTCACTACTGATTAATATCATGCATATGATGAGAGAGTATCTAATGAGAGGGACATTAACAAATATCCATGTCCATGTAAAAATTGTCTTGGTGGAAAGGTGAAAAAAAGAAATATGATTTATCGACATATGACAAGATATGGGCATAGTGGTATAAGCCCTTGGGCTTACAACTATTATGAAGATATGATAAAATTGCAAACTATGGGAGATGAAGAGGCAACAAACATAGATGAAGTGGCACCAAACATAGATGAAGAGGCATAAATGTTTGACGAAGGGTTTGAAGTTGATAGAATGTTGAATGAGGGTCTAAATGATGATTGGGCCAAGTCAATGGAGGATGCTTTAAAGCCTATGTATGCTAATTGCAAGTTAAGTCATTTGAAAACAATCCTTCAAATTCTTAACTTGAAAGTGGTACATGGTTGGACAAATGAGAGTGTAGATCAGTTATTGGCATTATTAAGTTCATTGTTACCAGGTGACTCCACATTGCCAACAAAACGAAGTCAATGTAAAAATAAAATCAATAAGCTCAGCTTAGGGTATGAAAACATCCACACCAGTGTGAATGGTTATGTATTATTTCACAAAAATCTTGCAAATGAGAGTGAATGTCCGAAATGTCATGAAGTGAGGTATAAACAAGGGTTGAAATCAGCTATGGTTCCTAGAAATGTTCTTCGCCACTTTTTGATAATCCCATGATTACTCCGAATGTATAGGTGTAGAGACATTGTTGAACTTATGCAGTGGCATGCCAAAAATAAGAGCACAGATGGAAAACAATGACATGTGCCTGATTCTAAGACGTGGATGGAATTTGATAACAGATGGCCTGATTTTTCTCAAGATCCTCGTAATATAAGGTTGGGTTTGGCTCTAGGTGGGGTGAACCCATTCTCATATCAAAGTAATAAAAGGTCAACTTGGCCAGTGTTTCTAATAAATTATAACTTGCCTCCATGGTTAGCAACTATTCCATTTTTCTTAATGTTATCATTGATTATACCAAGAAAGAGAAGTGTGACTTCAGATACAATAGATGTTTATCTAGAGCCATTATATGATGAGCTAATGGAATTGTGGAAAGGAATAGAAGCAATTCAATATTTAAGGGATGGTCATTCAATCAAATTCACTTTAAGAGCTTCCTTTGTTTACAATTCATGATCTTCCTGCATATGGAAAATTGTTTGGTCTCTATGTACATGGATACCATGGACGTCCTGCTTGCAACATTAAGGATTTTGTGAGGCACTCAAGAAGTTTGCGTAAGTGTATTTATTGTGGACATCATGCTTACCTTAAAATGGATCATCCATATCATCAACAAAAAACATGTTTCAATGGTCAAGAAGAGATTTGTGAAGTGCCATTGCTAATAACAAGTGATTACATTATTGAGAATGGACAAAACAAAATGTCATTTATTGAAAATGATGGGATTTTTGGTAGTAGATATGATCCATGTAATGAAAGCGATGTAAAAAGGTTGTGCATATTGTATAAGTTGTCATAATTTAAGGATATAGCCATTAGGCATATTGAGAAAAATATAGCTTATGCTATTATAGAAACTCTTTTTGGTGCTTTCGATACTATTTCATCATGTGAAGACTTCTGAGAAATAAAGATTCATCAAAATCTTTGGGTTGAAAAATATGATAATGAAAAATACAGAAAACCTAGTGCTCCTTATGTCTGGACAAAGGAACAACATGCACAAATCTTATAGTTGATGTCTTAGACTCGCTTTCCCACTAGATATGTAAGTAGCAGCATCAAAAGCCAAACTAACATTAATAGCTTAAGAGGCCTCAAGACCCATGACTATCATGTCATAATTGAGAATATTTTACCTATTGTGGTAAATATATTGAGTTTGGCAAAGGGGCCAAGATTGGAAATTATAAGGTTGGGCCTAATATTAAAGAGAATGAGTTTACATGTATTAGATCCTTCGAACTTTGATAGTTTGATGGAGGAGGTTGTTGAAGTCCTTTGTCTATTGGAATGGGAATTTCCACCAACAATCTTTAACATTTCTATGCATCTTTTGATACATCTACAGTATGAACTAGAGCATTGTGGCCCAATAAGAACGAGATGGATATATCCTATAGAATGATATATGAAGGTTCTGAAAAAATTTGTCCGTACTAGGGAAAAACCAAAAGGCAACATGTTTGAGGGATATTCAATGCAAAAGGCCATGGGATTTTGCACAGAATATATGAAGGATTTTAAAAATGTCAATCGACGTGTATAGGATGATGATGAAGATGAGAGAGTTGTAGGTGAAGTATTAGAAGGCAATGGATGTCGCTTCAAGCTATCATATCAAGAAAGAAGTGCAATACATGGCTTTATTCTTCAAAACACATCTTCGTTCGATAAGTGGCACAAGTAAAAAAAAATTACACAATAATTTATTTACTCAATTGCATTTACACATTTACATTATTAAACTTACTATTTGTACATCATTATTCTATGTAGAAAATATGAAGAAGAGAATCAAGCTTGGATGCAACATCGACCTCAAAAGCACAGACGCCATCATTTGATTATAGGTGATTCTTTTCCAAAATTTGAAGAATGGATTGTTAATGCAATCAGTGATGCAAAAGAAGAAGGTCAAGATATAACAACAGAGGAAAGTGATCTTTCACAACCTCCACATTTATGGGCTATGCATTTTAGTGGAATGTGGGCCTATGGTAGTCATTTAAGAGTGGAAGAAAAAGACAAAGGAAAGACAAATTGTGATTGTGTTGTTAGTGCTGAATTTCTTCATGAAATTGAGAAGAAATTTTATGTTGGATTCATCCAAGAAATTATTCAAGTGGATTTTGGTGAAGATAGTCCTATATTATTAAAATGTAAGTGGATCCAACCATCCACAATACAATTTGATGAGTATGAATTTATATGTGCAAATACACGACAATTTTTTTCAGAGACAAATGAGCCGTATGTTTCCTCTCTTCAAATTAACCAATCATTTCTAATTGATGATGTAAGAAGCCTAGGTTGGTCATATGTCATTCAAATAGAGTCTCGTTTGAAATGGAAATTCATGGAAGTTGTTGATGTAATGCTTGATGGGCAATATGTTAATTTACAAGAAACATTCGAAGAAGTGGATGAAGACAATGAGGGGTTGTTTGAAGAAGATATTTTGATTACCAATGAAAAAATTGGAAGAGAGAATGTACTACATGTCACAAATAAGGATGAGGAAGAAAATCAAGTAGATGCAGACATGAGTGATCAAGATTCTGATCTTGCTGGAAATGCTGATGATTATTGATGAGCCCCATTTTATGACCTTTTATTTAGGACTTTTATGTTGTTTTAAGACTATTTTATGTTTTAAGGACATGGACGTTTAGACGAATACCTGTTTCAAAGCATTAATGTTGAACAAAGTTTCTTTACGAATGTAATATGAATATGTTTTCATATAAAAATGAGGATGCAATATGAATATGTTTTCATATATAAATGAGAATGCAATATGAATATGTATACCATCATTTCTTTACTTTGAAAATGATCTTTTCATGATAGCTCCTTTGGATCATTGCTTCCACTATCATGAAAGGATGTTATAACAGTCTTTGATCACTGTACTTTGACTCACTACTATGATTGTTATAATTCTTGTACTGTTCTGATGCATTTGTATTACAACAAAACCTTCACTCATTAAGTATGTGATGCAAAGGTAGGGGTTGTTCAAAGTTCTCAATCTATTAGGACATTGGTTTTGTACTCCATCACTTAGACACCCTTGAGACACTACTTGGGTTTTGTGGCTTGGACCTACTTTAGATTTTGGAACAACATCTTAAGTTATTGTTCACATACATGTTTAGGTAGTGAAATAAAAAGAAAAACCTTTGGAGACCAACTTCAATGTCATATGCTCATCCTTTGTATTTAGGACTGCTCTCATTGATTGGTCAAAATCTCTTTGTTTCTTCCACTATCATTTCACATTGCTATTTTTTATTGTCTCTCAATGTCATTCTTCATTGTCTTGACAGTTTCATATATCCTTGTGGTCACGATCATGACTATGACTTGCAACTCATTATTTCAAAACAAAGAACGCAAATTGCAGTCCCACAAATACCCTACCTACACAAGTTTCCATCAATCAAGATTGCCTTGTGGGAAAGAGTTCATATGAACAAATCAATTTTTTTAATTCATTTGACACCCTAAAGCATCCTCCAAATGTTGTCCTTGACAAGCGAGCGATTTTTTTTTCTGTCAACAACAAGTTACAACCCTTCCGCACATGGTATTTACTAGATTTCTCTAAGGCTTGCCACATTATCTCATCTTGACCATCTCTTAGCTCAACATTCCTCTCTTTCAGCACCTAGGCAAGCTGTTGCCTAGAATAAGATTATCTGTGAACCATCTTGAAATAAATTTGTGCATGCTCTGTCTGGTGTTTATGTTTATGACAGAAACATTTTTTATTTATTTTTCTTTGTAATTTTTGTTTTAGGTTTTTATAGGATTTCACATGTTTCTTTGAAAAGACCCTGTCAATAGAGCTCTCAGCAAAGCTACGCAACTTCAAGACAATGTTGACAGTGATTATTCTGAATTAAAGGAGTATGTGCATGATATTTATAGAACTAGTGGTGCTAAACTTGAGGTGAGTGCTATTAAATGTTACTTTTCCTTGATTCTGAAATCCTTCAAGTGGAAGAGAAGCACAAAAGATATAGGAATTCTTTAGTGTACCAAAATGTTTCATTTTAAAGTACTTATTAGTTCATCTTATTTGAAGTTTCAACAACATGACATAGATTATTTTTTAATTTTGGCTACTTTGGGTTTGAGCATAGGTCACAACTAGGATTGTATATCAGATTAATTTATGATTGCTTTTAAATCTAAAATGTTTGGTATGTGAAATGAGTGCATTTTAAGCATCATTTTCAGCCATGTAATTTTTTGCATAAAATATTGAAAATAATTATGCCAAGCACTATACCCTCTAGTTTACTTAGAATCCTATTTGTAATGTTGTAGCATATATGTCTGTCAATATGTGCACATATTATAATATACACAATATTGTTTTTGGTTCTAGTATTTTCCTTGGTTGCTTATAAATGATAGGGAAAAACCTTTAGTTGTTTAGTTGCAGATAATCAATTTTTGATGTACGCCTATGTTTGCATTATGATTCCTTTGTCTTTTATCTTATTGTTGTTTTTTCTTTGCTGAGATCTTTATAATTGTCTTACTCTGTATGTTTTTATATTTGCAAAACAATTATATGAAAGAAGAACAAAAAATAAAAGACCTTGTCAATAGAGTGCTCAGCAAAGCTACGCAACTTCAAGACAATGTTGACAATGATTATGCTGAATTCAAGGAGTATGTGCATGATATTTATAGTACTAGTGGTGCTGAACTTGAGGTGAGTGCTATGAAACGTTACTTTTCCTTGATTTTGAAACCCTTCAAGTGGAAGAGAAGCACAAAAGATATAGGAATTCTTTAGTGTACCAAAATGTTTCATTTTAAAGTACTTATTAGTTCATCTTATTTGAAGTTTCAGCAACATGACATAGATTATTTTTTAATTTTGGCTACTTTGGGTTTGAGCATAGGTCACAACCAATATTGTATATTAGATTCATTTATGATTTCTTTTAAATCTAAAATGTTTGGTATGTGAAATGAGTGCATTTTAAGCATCGTTCTCAGCCATGTAATTTTTTGCATAAAATATTGAAAATAATTATGCCAAGCACTATACCTCTAGTTTACTTAGAATCCTATTTGTAATGTTGTAACATATATGTCTATCAATATGTGTTGTGATCAAATAAAATTGAGGTACAATAGTCCTTAATTTTGTATGGTGCCTTCTACAATAACCAAAATCATTAATATCTATCAATATCAAATTGTATGAGCATGGGTGTTAGAGTCATTCCAATTCCATTTAATTTCTTTGTAGGGATACTGTAAGGAGCAGGGGCAATGATAAAGTCATTAAATCCATTTGAATTCTTGTTTTGAGGACCCTATTAGTGCAAGGGTATTTACTTAAAATCAAACTATAAGAAGAACAAAGTGAGATTGTCTGTATAGATTGCCCTGGAGGTCTCCAGTTCACATTTGGTGCTTGGTTGTTATGCTTTGTGCTCTCAATGGCATTTCTGCATTTTCCATATACTGTTATATTGTTGTTGATTTTACAACAGTGCTAGAGGAAATTTCATTTAGCTATGCTTTCATAGTTTTTTATGTTGCAACAACCTTTTTTCTATTGCAGCATCTTCTCTATAAAAATGGGAGCCACTATTATAACTTGGTACAAAGCCATTTCTTAGGCAACTATTTCAGTATTCTTGAGAAGAGTTTTTTGGCCATGATTACTTTGTATCCCAACACAAAGTATGTGTGTAATTAAGCCAATTTAAGCAGTTCATCACTAGCTACAATAAAATATTATAGTGGATTGATGAACATTTAGTAAATGGACATAATCCATTAAAGAAAACAACATATTTTTTTTAAAAAGAAATGTATTAGACTACAGGATGTTCTTTATACTGCCAAAAGGTTTTCCCACCAACCAAATCTAATTGCCCCTCATCACCCACTCCTCTCTGGGTCTCATCAAGAAAAAATTACTCTCTGACCAATTCCTCCCACTAACATAGGAAAAAAATCAGATTTTATAGAATACTTGTGTAGCAGCTTATTTGTGAGGAAAGTATCACCATAAGATAAAATGTTTAACAACCATGATATCTTGGTTTTATTTACTTTCTTCTAATCATTAGTTTAAATTGATATAGTAGTTATGAGAAAGTTAGTGAGGATGAGCTCTATTAGCGTGTTACATGACATGGGTATAACACATACTCTGAAGATTTTTGAGATAGGAAATCCATGGTTTGAGTATGACCACCAAGATTTGTACTTCCATGTGATACCTTTATATGAAATGTATTTAGGAGACATTTCAAATTTATATTACCTTTAACATGGTTACATGGCTCTACTTGTACTCCTAAGGTACAAATCTTATAAAAAAGAGCCCACTTGAATATTTGGCCAAGTCTGTGCAAGACTCATGAATCTGCCATACTATACCCACCAATAGGCTTGTAGTGTATGTATTGTCCAGAAAGGAAAGGCACACTCTTATTAATCACTTTTAAAACTACAAAACAAGGGTTAATCTGCAACAACATTATGTTTTTCTTCATAGCTTCATAACTGGGGATCATTTTTCAAACATTTTCTGGTTTTATTTTCATCAGTAGTACCAATCATGGAATGAAATTTTTCTTATCATAAAATATGAATTTCTTAGATATTTTGGAGAGGGGGGAATTTCTTAGTATGCTGAGTGGAAATAAGCTTGCTTCTCCAAACACGGTGAGTTTTGTGATGACCTCAATGACCACATTTTAACGTATTCTATGTGTTCTATGGTATTGAATATTAAATCTTACAATTTTTTATTTGTCTAAATGAGATATTGATTGAGCTGCATGTAGCTACTATAATCTAAAGAGAAAATTGTACAAGTTTATTAGTTTATGTTATTCATGCATAAAAAAAATTTGGAAGCCTTTATGTAAGTTCAGTAGGAACATGGATGAAGTGTAACTTTTGAGCATCATAAAAACTCAACATATCTTCCAAGGATTGTTATAGATCAAATATAATATAAGTTGAATGTCATGCTTTGGATTTATTTTTGGCTGCCTTGTGCATCCTTTTTTACTAATCTCCTTATGTGTGGATGGAAACTAACCCTATACCTAGTCAAATCATGTTGTCAAAATGTTAACTTTGAGTTTATAAGCTGAATTGAAATTTTGAACAAAAAGTAACTATCATCCATAGGTTTTGGATAAGAAGTTCTTTTTTCTTGGTTTTTGGCTCCTCACACCTTGGCAGAAATGTTTGTTTTGTAATTTTCTCTTGTTTTCTATGTTATAAGGTAGGTGTGTAATAAGGTTACTAAACAATAGTTAATATGGAATGCTTGTTGATATTTAAATTGTTGATTTGTATGCACAAGTAGGCTGATGAGAATGGGTTTGTAAAAAGATCAGCTACTAGTATGTTGAGTGGAAAGCAGCTTGATTCTCCAAACACGGTGAGTTCTGTGATGACCTCAGTGAACACATTTTATCGTATTTTTTGTGATCTATGGTATTGAATAATAAATCTTACATTTTTTTATTTTTTTGAATGAGATATTGATTGAGCAACATGTAGCTCTTGTAATCTAAAGAGAAAATTGTACAAATTTATTAGTTTATGTTATTCATGCATAAAAAATTGTTGGAAGCCTTTATGCAAGTTCATTAGGAACATTGATGAAGTGCAACTTTTGAACATCATAAAAACTCAACATATCTTTTGAGGATTGTTATAGATCAAATATAATATAAGTTGAACATCATGCTTTGGATTTATTTTTGGTTGTCTTGTGCATCCTTTTTTACTAATCTCCTTAGGTGTGGATGGAAACCAACCTTATACATGGTCAAATCATTTTGTCAAAATGTTAACTTTGAGTTTATAAGCTGAATTGAAATTTTGAATAAAAATTAACTATCATCCACAAGTTTCAGATAAGAAATTCTTTTTTCTAGGTTTTTGACTCCTCACACCTTGGCAGAAATGTTCGTTTTGTAATTTTCTCTTGTTTTCTATGTTATAAGGCAGGTTTGTAATAAGGTTACTAAACAATAGTTAATATGGAATGCTTGTTGATATTTAAATTGTTGATGTGTATGCACAAGCAGGTTGATGAGAATGGGTTTGTAAAAAGATCAGCTACTAGTATGTTGAGTGGAAAGCAGCTTGCTTCTCCAAACACAGTGAGTTCTATGATGACCTTAGTGAACACATTTTATCATATTTTTTGTGACCTATGGTATTGAATAATAAATCTTACATTTTTTTATTTTTCTGAATGAGATATTTATTGAGCAACATGTAGCTCTTGTAATCTAAAGAGAAAACTATACAAGTTTATTAGTTTATGTTTCATGCATAAAAATTTCCTGGAAGCCTTTATGCAAGTTCATTAGGAACATGGATGAAGTGTAACTTTTGAACATCAGAAAAACTCAACATATCTTCCAAGGATATTTATAGATCAAAGATAATATAAGTTGAACGTCATGCTTTGGATTTATTTTTGGTTGCCTTGTGCATCCTTTTTTACTAATCTCTTTATGTGTGGATGGAAACCAACCCTATACCTGGTCAAATCATTTTGTCAAAATGTTAACTTTGAGTTTATAAGCTGAATTGAAATTTTAAACAAAAATTAACTATCATCCACAAGTTTTGGATAAGAAATTCTTTTTTCCTAGTTTTTTACTCCTCACACCTTGGCAAAAATGTATGTTTTGTATTTTTCTCCTGTTTTCTATGTTATAAGGTGGGTTTATAATAAGGTTATATAACAATAGTTAATATGGAATGCTTGTTGATATTTAAATTGTTGATGTGTATGCACAAGCAGGCTGATGAGAATGGGTTTGTAAAAAGACCAACTGCTAGTATGTTGAGTGGAAAGCAGCTTGCTTCTCCAAACACGATGAGTTTTGTGATGACCTCAGTGAACACATTTTATCGCATTTTCTATGATCTATGGTATTGAATAATAAATATTACATGTTTTTATTTTTCTAAATGAGATATTGATTGAGTAGCATGTAGTTGCTGTAATCTAAAGAGAAAACTGTACAAGTTTATTAGTTTATGTTATTCATGCATAAAAATTTGCTGGAAGCCTTTATGCAAGTTCATTAGGAACATGGATGAAGTGCAACTTTTGAACATCATAAAAACTCAACATATCTTCCAAGGATTGTTATAGATCAAATATAGTATAAGTTGAATGTCATGCTTTGGATTTATTTTTTGCTGCCTTATGCATCCTTTTTTACTGACCTTGCAAGATTCAAGCTAACATAATTTAAACCATATGACCAAAAAAGCTGCATGGTAATGTAGTGTTTATATTTGTGGCCTTTGTATCTGATTAGCATGAAGCTAATAGTAACATTGTAAGAAATGCTATGAGTGTTGGTTTTTTAGTAAATTAGATTGATGAATGGTTCTTGGAATCTATTCTTACTTTAATCCCTCCCCCCCATTCTCTTTCTAGTTGACTTTATGCCCTATGGATGATAATATTCATCTAGACTATTAGGCCTCTTAATAGAAAAAATGTGAGATTGCTAAGGTAATTTTTAGGGTAAAACATTCATGAGGTATCATTGCAATTATTTTTGAAAATTTCCTTTTGTAATTATTTTAACACACACATGCAAGTACTATTTAAGTAAGTAATGGTTGTTTAATTATGCAAACAAGTGTAATCAATACCTATGTTTCATTATGTAAACAAGGGTAATCAATTATTTTAATATAATGTGTTTTTTTTTTCTTTTTGCAGAAATGTATTGATAAACTCAAAGAAGGGGATATAGTTAAGGTGTTGGATCCATTAGATGGTGATGTTGTGGGTATTGGGTGGATTCACTCCATATCTATTATACATGTAGTCAACTTGAAAGGAACAAGGGATGAAAATGTAAACATTTTAAAGGTCACAAGTAACATACCCCTTGTTTATGAAGACAAAATAGATGGAGTTGTTCATCTGAAAGAGAAAGAGGGAACCTTCACACGGTGGCCACTAAAGTATTTGCAAAAAATGACATAGTTGAACATATTTATCATGTACTAGTTGTTAGACATATTTTCTCATTGTTTTATGCAGTATTTTGAATACGTTGTTCATGGATCTTAATTATCATGGTGTATTTGAAAGAGTTGGAAACTCTTAGACAACTTTGACATTTTTGATTATATTTACATATACTCTTAGATAGCTTTGAAATCTTATAACTTGATATATATATTGATATATATTTTTATTTATCATGATGTTGAATCAATCTTTTAATTCTAGTATGTTATAGCTTGTACGCATATGCAATATTTTTATTTACTTTTATGTTTAAGTTCAAATTTAATGTTATGTTATTTTTGCATTATAAAATTTATGGTATTTAATAAATTATTCATTTCATGATTATATTTACTACCAATTAATGGAAACTAGTAAATAAAATGACTAAATTAATGACCAACTATATGAATAAAGTAATGATTAAATATGACTAAATGACTAAATATATGACTAAGTAATGACTAAAATAATGATTAAATATATGACTAAATATATGACTAAATTAATGACTAAATATATGACTAAAGTAATGACTAAATATATGACTAAATAAATGACTACCATTACTAAATAAATGACCAGTTAACAACAATTAATGAGTAAATTAATGATTAAATATATGACTAAATTAATGATTAAATATATGACTAAATTAATGATTAAATAAATGACCAGTTAATAACAATTAATGACTAAATTAATGACTAAATCAATGACTAAATCAATGACTAAATCAATGACCAAATCAATGACCAAATTAATGAGTAAAAATCAGACTAAATAAATGACTAAAATAGTTTAGTCATAAATTTGGTCTTGTTATAAATGACCAGCAATAAACTACTAATGGTCATGTGACCAAAATTAGTCATTTATATGCAATTTTTAGTAGTTTATTTAGTCATATATTGTTGTTTGTGTACTAGTGCTTGGTTGGAGCTATAGGATCCGTTCAACAAACTTTTGTTTTAGGTCCTCCTTTATTTCTTTATCCTTTTGGTTCTCTTTGTATCCCAACCCTGTCTTGTCTTTTGGATTTGTTATAATGGGTTGGATAGGTTCTATGATACCTTCTTTCCTTTTCCCAATAGGTCCTTGTCCATCATATCCCATATTTTCTAGGATTGAGAACCCTTTTCCATATTGGGTTGTTTGGACATTAGCCATTGTTGCTTGAGAATCAGTTTCATCCTTGTAGAGCCAATTCAAAACATCTTTGTCATCAAATTCCTCTGTTTGAGTGCTTACTTTTATGAATCACCCATCAAAAAGTTTGATTGGTTGTGAGGCTAATTGGGATGAGGTTGATGGTTTCCCATAGGATTTTTGTGACATTAACTATGAGAGGTAGAGGGATTATTTAATGGAATATTCACCCACACCTTTGTTTTTGACTTGGACTTTCTTTTTGAATTGTTTGGCCAAAGTACTAAGTTGGACTTTGGAATTAGTAGATGCAGAGGGACTAGATTCTTCCTTTTTCTCGAGCTATTTTGACGAGGAACTTGGGTGAATTTATTCATTGGAAGAGGTGGTTGTCAATTTTGATAAAGGTTTGGCTTGAATGGAATTATTGGGGATATCAAGGGTGGAATTTGGAGCTTCTTGGTTATGAGGCACAAATACATCTTGGACCGCCTTCAGGGTATTGCACTATTGGGGACTATTGGAATCAGTAGGAATAGTGATTTCTTGCCCATTGCAACAAAATTTTAGGCACTGATGGTATGTTGAGGGTGTAGCCTACATTTCATGAATCCAAGGGTGACCCAAGAGTATATTATATGCCAACTCCTTATCCAAAACTTGGAAAACCACATGTTTCTGAATTTGTCCTATTTGAATTGGTAATATAATCAATCCTTTTGATGCCCTTTCCTCATCATCATATGCTTTGATTGTGATCTTTTTCCTTGCATCTATTTCATTTTCAGAGAACCCTAGTGCACGAACATGCTTTAAAGTTCATATATTAAGACCGACTCCTCCATCTATGAGGATGCGATTGACATGACTTTTATGAATTAATACTTCAATATGGAGGACTGCATTATGAGGATGGGTGAGAGATATGCCATCATTTTTGAAAAGGATAAGCA
>CM021108.1:452564485-452632400 GCA_007115665.2 Sequoiadendron giganteum | reverse complement strand
GCAAAGACCCTCTAGCACTTAGGTTTCAACAAACACCCAACACTATGGTGATTTAGACCCCCTTTTGTCAAAAGGCTAGTAGCCTTACCCGGTAGGACAGTCAATATAAAACCCACATGGAGGACTTTCAAGACACTAAACCTATGGATTCAAACATCCAAAATGGACCCCTACAAATTTCCAAAACCTTTCCTCTTGATTGTCAAGGCATCACTCACAATGGCCCTTTCTACCTCTACTCCAAGAGGCCTAGTTCAGAGACCTACACCTGGGTCTTGATTACCTAGGCTCTCCCCTTCACCCCAAAGCCAAAAAATGAATTCCTATAGGTTTTCCACACTTGTTACCATCATTCTGAAGTGCCCTTCAAACAGATTCTTCAAAATCAAGCAAAAACTCACTTTTTTGCTTGTAAAATGGGCTTGCCACATAGAGATGTCAAGCTAAAACATTGAACCATTTTCCTCCAAAGTGCCTGAAATCCTCCAAGACCTCTAAGAAATAATATTACACCATCATACCTTCTATCACACCAATATTTTGCAATGTTACAGTGTGGGAATGGAAGATGCATCCATATTTTGCTCAAAACCTTGATTTTAAGGGTTTTCAGACCACCCGAGAGTAAAATTAAGATATCTCCCTTATTACTCAATTAAATCTCACCACTCCAAGTCAAAAAAAAATATTATTCAATTACCTTTCCAACCATTACACTCTTCAAGCATAAAACAAAATCTACAGACCGTACCAAGTATGGGATCAACAAATTCTACAGGAAAAACATGGGGTTTAAGACCACCCGATAGTAAAATAGGGATATATCACTCAATTATTAATGAAATAACACCATTCCAACCCCAAAAGAAAGGTTATTCAATTATATATCCAATAATTATAGTCTTGGAGTCTGGAAAAACATGTACAGGTGATATAACGTACAAAATCAACAATTTCTTTATGAAAAACTCAAAAAACAGCAACTTCTTATTTGAAACTCCTTCCAAACTTGTTCAACAGAATTGCCTCAACCAAGAGAGGCATATTTGAATCCTAATAAATCCCTCAAATTACTATAACCACCTAACCACCTTTCTTTAAAAGGATTTTAACCCTTTACAATGCTAATTATGCACACTTTACTAATGACAACTTTATATTTGCAACTTAGACTCCCAAAGACTCAAACTACATTACATGGTTCATATGAACCTTATTACATCATGAATGGTCTCATGGACCTCATTTAACACAAAATCACTCTTTCTACCACTAAATCCTAGACCAACCCTCATATAGTGCATTTTGCAATTACATGATTCAGGTGCTCCTGCACCAAAGATCACCAAAAATAGTGAGGGTTTCATGAAACTCATACTTACAAACCTCCAATACTCTAGAAAATCATTGAAACATGCTTCATTGTGTCAGACCAAGAATTTGAAACTATCTCCAGGATTATGCACATGATATTTCTTCTTTTCCTTGTTTGAAACCACCAATTTTGAATGGAAAAACTCAGTTTTCATCTTGAATCAGCATCATATTCTTGTGTTCTGGTCTTCTACTATCCTGCCACCATAAGAAAACACTAAACACATAAAAAGGCTCCTATTTAAACCCATCCCATTGACCTATTATACTTACATCAATGGGATGGAGGTCATATTCTTTGAATGACTCTTAAACCCTGTTTTGAGGGTTTTCTAGTTCCTTGTTCTCAAAACCTCCTAAAACTGAATTAGCCTCCTTAGAAAACTTCCAGAAGATGAATGATTCACTATTCCATTAAAAATAATAGGTTGATACCCTCAAGATCACAATACAGTTCGCACAGGGGCTGAATAAAAGAGAAAACCCATAATTTGATAAAATAGAGTTCTTTATTTCACAATTTTTATTCACAAGAATACAATCCTCTCCTTTCCCCACGCTATACAATGTCTTTTATAACTTTTCCCAACTGAGTAACTGACTTTCCATCAGTGCAAACCTCCTAAACTACCCCATAACTCCTCATATTCTTGATTTTTGCTCTTTTTGCTGCATAATTACATCATGATTACTTTTGACAACATTGTATTATTTGCATTTTTACATTTTTACCTCTTAGTGACTTCTTTTATGACTTGATTACATTCAAATTAGGCTTTGAATGGCCTTGAAACACTAATTTAGACTTGAACATATAAATTTAACATATTAGCCTTTGAAGGCATTCCATGACCTAGGTGCTCCTGCACCACCACCTAATGACTTAGTACATGACTTTAATACATTAAAATTAGCCTTTACAAAGCATTGCCACCTTATTTTTTCCTTGAACACATAAATTTGACCAACTAGCCTTTTGAAGGCATTACATGATCTGGGTGCTCGTGCACCACATTTGTATAAATGCACACATAGAAGTGACCTTGTAATCAGTTGTAGTAGTGAATTCAGAACCACGGGGAAAAAGAGCACATTTCATAAGGTAGTTAGAGTAGTCTCATTCATTGAAAGCAGTTGGAATTTGATAAGTCATGTTGTAAATGTATTTAAAAGGCCTTGTATATAGTTGAGAAGGCATGGGTGATTGTACATCAATTTTTGAATGAATAAGAGCATTAGGTTCTGCATATTCTCATAAAAAATCACTGTGTTCAGGATGTGTACAGCCCTGTACGGGAAGGGAGACATGTGAGGATGTTTTTAAGTGATGGTATAGCCAATCACCTTCCATCTCCTTTTTTTTTCATGCGTTTTGGTATTGTTTGGAGTTAGATATTGTGAATTCTCTGAAAATTGCCAATACCCTAACCTAGGGTAAACAGTGAGGACTAAATTTGAATTTCTTCCACTCTAACTGTGGAAACCTCCTACAAATTGGTGGAAAGATGGTTACTAGTATATGCTAACATATTTTATAAGTTGCATGGTGTAAGGGTAAGGGTGAAGAGAGTAAGATTTCATTTTTTGACTGTAAATTTGTGTCTCGGTCTAGGGACAAGGCAGTCAAGAGAATTATGGTTTATGGTTTTATAAAAAAAAATTGAGAACACAATTTTAATGATCTAATAATCATGCGAAGGTCAAATATAACATGTTATAAGCATTGGGCAAGTGATTTTGAGTGGGGAGATAAGAAAACCAATAATCCCTTGTGTACATCATGCCAATTAGGCCTAGAATTGGAACAGGACAGTCATGTTGGAGTCTATTTTTTCAAAGGAACATATATTAGTTCTTAGGTATGATTTAGAACCCTTTAAAGGGTATCCAAAAATCCAATCATAGTTAGAAGTTATGGCCAGCATCAAGAGTTATGTATGACAGTTCCCTTATGAAGGCCTCTAAGGAATTGGCAAGCATATGATAGAAACCAACTTCAACTTGGTTGCAAGCTTGATGAGTGATCAAATCATGTTTATCTATTTCATCTAATATTTTTAGATGCCTTAATAAAGCCATGTGAATGTCTCGAGTCTCAGAGGTGGTTTGTAGTCTCTGGAAACTTGTTGCATTGAAGAGTCTTTGAGGGTGTTTTGAGTGATCAGTCAAGACCCAATCTTGAAATCTTGTACAGACCTGTTGTTAGCCAACCTGGTCTTACAACACTAACTTGCTTTCTGATGCAGAGTGGCAGGGATAGAAAACACCCAACTATGATGGCAAAGACCCTCTAGCACTTAGGTTTCAACAAACACCCAACACTATGATGATTTAGACCCCTTTTTTCTCAGAAGGCTAGTAGCCTTACCCGGTAGGAAAGTCAATACAAAATACACAAGGAGGACTGTTATGACACCAAACCCTTGGATTCAAAAACCCCAAGTGGACCTCTACCAAGTTTCAAAACCTTTTCCCATGACTGTCAAGGCATAAACCACAATAAACCATTCTACCATTGCTCCAAGAGACCTAAATCACAGACCTACACCTGGGTCTTGAATATCTAGGCTCTCCCCTTCACCCCAAAGCCAAAAACAGAACTCCTACAGGTTTTCCACACCTGTTACCATCATTATTAAGTGCCCTTCAAACAGATTCTTCAAAATCAAGCAAAAACTCACTTTTTTGCTTGTCACATGGGCTTGCCACATAGAGATGTCAAGCCAAAACATTGCCCCATTTTCCTCCAAAGTTCTTTCTGTTCTCCAAGAAATCTAGGAAATAATAGTACACCCTAAAACCTTCCATCCCACCAATACTTGGCAATTCTACATTGTGGGAATGGAAGATGCACCCATATTTTGCTCAAAACCTTGATTTTATGGGTTTTCAGACCACCCGAGAGTAAAATTACGATATCTCCCTTACTCAATGAAATATCACCACTCCAACTCCAAAAGAAATATTATTCAATTTCATTTCCAACCATTACATTCTTCAAGTATAAAACAAAACGTGCAGACCATACCAAACACGGGATCAACAAATTCTACAAAAAAACATGGGGTTTAAGACCACCCGGTAGTGAAATTGGGATATCTCACTCAATTCTCAATGAAATCACACCATTCCAATGTAAAAATAAATATTATTCCATTATCTTTCCAACCATTATAGGATTGTAGTTTGGAGAAACATGTACAGGCCGTACAATGCATGGGATCAGCAATTTCTTAATGAAAACACAAAAAACAACAAACTTCTTATTAGAAACTCATTCCAAACTTGTTCAACAACCTTGAATCGACCAAGAGAGGCATATTTGAAGCCTCCTAACTCCCTCCAATGTTCTGCAACTGCCATTTGAATCAGTTTTTTGTTGGAAACATAATTAAACTTTATTTTTGTCTCTTTAATGCCTAATTAAGGCAATTTAGCCAACTTTCAACAACTTGCCTACAAAGATGCTTCCAAAATATATAAAAGGCATACAAGCCAACTAAAATGAGAAATTTGACTCCCCTCAAGTGTCTAGATACAACAAGGAATCCTTATTTCATTAATTTTCCAAAATGTACTAGACTTACAAAGGAGGATGGAGACCTTGTTTGTACAAAAAGTTGGTCACCAAGACCAAAACTCCACCAAATCCCTAGGAGACCTATTACAAAGCATTTAAATGGTCCTTAGGACCTTATTCTAACACAAAAACAAGAAACAAAACACAACCAAACCTTCTAGGTCCATTAGACCCATGGGTGCTCCTGCACCATACTCCCAAGCAAGAAAAAGATCTTAAGTCCTCTTTGAGATCAAGTCTTCTACAGTAGTTCCATGTTGTTTAATGGTAGTTTCAGACATCCAAGTGGCATCCTCTTCATGTAGAACTTGCCACTTAACCAAATACTCCTTGTAGACCTTCCTTCTAGTCCTCTTTGTCTCCTTGGTGTCTAGGATGCATTCAAGAGTCATAGGTTGGATTGGGGGTAACTCCTTAACCCAATCTTCATCTTCCATTGGTGTTGGACCTGCTACATCCCCTGCATTCATAGAAGCTTTGAAAGGATACAAATCAGAAACACTAAAGATAGGAGAGATTGCCACCCCAGGAGGTAGCTCTATTTCATAAGCATTTTGGCCAAACTTGTGGACCACCTTGCAAGGTCCTATCTTCTTCATCATGAGTTTAGTATACTTTCCCTTTGGAAGTCTCTCCTTCTTCAAGTGAGCCATCACCAAATCTCCAACCTTGTATTGAACATCCCTCTTCTTAAAATCTGCTCTTTCTTTGTACTTCTCAACATTCTTTTGTAGAGTTTCCTTCACTTGTTGATGGATATCCCTGATTGTAACAACAAAGTCCTCTCCTTGAGCACTTATCCTATCAAATCCTTGTAGATCTCTCAATTCATAGATCCCTCTAGGGTGTATGCCATAGACTACTTCAAAAGGGATCCTACTAATGCTCCTATTCATGGAGTCATTGTATGCAAATTCAGCCTGAGGTAAAATCAGATCCCAAGCTTGTCCATGTTCTTTGGTAAGACATCTCAAGAGATTTCCCAATGATCTATTCACCACTTCAGTTTGTCCATCCATTTGTGGATAATATGTAGAGCTAAAGGATAGATTTGTGCCAAGTTTCTTCCACAAGGTCCTCCATAAGTGACCTATGAACTTAGAATCCCTGTCAGAAACAATACTTAAGGGCAATCCATGTATTCTAACAACTTCCTTAAAGAAGATACCTGCTATACTAGATGCATCATTTGTGCATTTAAAAGGAAGAAAATGAGCCATCTTACTAAACCTATCAACCACCATAAGAACACTATCAAAACCTCTTTGTGTCCTAGGCAGACCCAAGACAAAATCCATACTTACACTCTCCCAAGGCAAAAAGACAACAAATGATCAAATCATGATCCTATCCCTTTACCAAACCTTTTGGTGCAGGAGCACCTTTGCAATATTTTGACTCCATCATGTAAAACTTGATAGGTTGATTAAATTTTGGTGTTCCAATATTATATTAGGGTCCTTCAAGTCATTAGAGTCATGTTTTTCAAACAAATGTCAAAAATGTAAAGTTGTCAACAAATATTGATTAAATTGCATAATTATGTAAAGGTTGTATTAGGAAGTTGAAAGTACATTTGGGATTTTAGGTCATTTAGAGGCAGTTAGAATATTGAAAGTCAGTCGTTTTTCCTTTAAAAAGGATTTTATATGCATTGTAACTTCGAGGGTGATTGGAATGAGAAGGTATAACAAAGAAAATCTCTAATTTTAAGCAATTTCTATAGAAAATATGTGTTTCCAGACATATGTACGGATTGTACAAACTATAAAATGTGAAAAATTACTTGTAAATGTCATGGTCTTCAATCACCTTTCATTTGGCACAAATTTCATGCATTTTGGTTATTCCTTGAGCAAGATATTGAGTTTTTTGTGAAAATTGTCAAAACCCTTGCTAGGGTAAACAGTGAGGTTACAAAATTAAGTTTCTCCCATTTCAGTCAGTGGAACAATCTAAATCTTGGTAGGGAGATTTTTTTTTATATATTCCTTTATATTATAGAGCCTCAGACCAAAAGATAATGGTTATCATAGGGAAAAATGAATCCTTAGGTCTGTAATTTTGCTTAAAATATGGAAAATGTCTATGTACAAAGTTTTTTTGAGATATTCGATGATGGTGAATGAGTTTTCTTGAGGCTATTAATATAGCATAGATGTGAGGTTGCAGTGTTACGATGACAAGGTAAATTAAAACTCAACCCATGTTTACAATATCAAGCATATAGTCCAAGCTCAACCTACACTGCAATAAAGGGTGCCTATAACCTTACCATTAATTTACTAATTAAAAATAATCATAAACTTGTATTTAATGCAATTTCTGTTACGGTTAATTATCTTTGTATCAAGTTGCTAATTTATACATTATTGGTTTTTTGGACATCAGGAAATGAGGAAAAAGAATTTAAGGTGCAAATTGGATGATAGTGATCATAATGCTGAAATTTCAGTGACAGATTATGAGCGCTTTCGTGAAGAACGTGTGGCCAAGAATAATGAATATTTATCGCGTCTTGGTTTGACAAATAGGCAAGTTGTAAATCCAATAAGTAGTATATTATTTATTTAATATTGTTTAATGAAATTTTATAGGCAAGAGCTTTATGTATATAAGACCTGATATGATATTTTTTTTGTTTTATAGGCAAGAAAATGAGTGCAGAGAAAATGTAGAGAAAAACAAAAAGAAAGTAAAGATACAGTGCTGCCAGCTCATAGAAGTCAACGCATAAAGGATGTGTTTGAAGTGAAATCTGCAGAGACCAGTACTAATCTACCTACTCATGCCACACTTGATGTGGCCAAGGAGCATGAAGTTCTGGTTAATGAAAGTCATGAAGAGAGTCTGCTTGCATCTGATGTGCCTCAAAGTGCACCTGTTGCATCTACAACTTTTGATGGAATTAGTGGATCAGCTAGAAATATTGGTAGTGGTTCAACAAAAGATGTGCCTGCTTTTGTTAAAAGACAAAGATTGAGTCAAGATTTATACAGATCTACAGAGAGGAATGCAAAAGAAAGAATATTAGAAGGGAAGAAGCCATTCTTGGTTGAGGTATCAAGAGATGGTGAACCCATTGGGAAAAATTTGCAAGGTGGGCCTCCGAGTTGGGCGTAAGATGTAGGGCCCATTTGGATATTTGCAAATCAAATTTTGCACAAAAGATCCACAAAATGTGGAATATGTTATACAAAAAATGGAAAATGCCTTTGACACTATTGGTGGACAAATATCTAGAAAATATTACAAGCACAAGATGAGACTTTTGATGAACAATTTTAGATACAATTGCAGAAAAATAATCATGTAGGGAAATAGAGGTTAGACTCCACTCTATCTCCCAAACAGTGGGAGGATTTGAAAGAAAGTATGCATTCTAAAGAATATTTGACAAAGAGTAATAGAGGCAAGAGAGAAAGAGATAATGTGATGGCTGAATATACATTTGGCCGAGGTGAGTTGCAGGCCAAAATGGACAAATTTGGAGTAAGTGTATGGATTTTTTGTTCAATTTACATTGTGTTATTTATTTCAATTTTTTATTGAATTGACTATATGTTGAAATTGGCATTTTATTTTAGGTGGAAAACAATAATAGAGAAGCAGGTGCAGAAGATATTGTCAATTATATGGCAACACTAGATCGTACTAAATATAAGAGTAGTATGAAGTGGAAATCTAGTTCGTCAACATAGATTTCACAACCATTTGTTGAACGATTAGTAAGAGCCTCTCCAAATCATGTCAACTCAAATGAAGAGTACCAACATATAATGAGTTTCTTAGATGGTCTCACCGAGAAAGTTTTGCAGTTGGCTACCTCTGTTAAGCCTATAGTTTCCACATGGAATGACCATAATTCCACGGATTCAGATTAGGTAAGAGGCTATCCCTCAATATTTTGATTCTCAACTATATCATTTTTTTGCATACTCTTTCTCTTATTGTTGTTTTTTCTTTGCCGAGCTCTTCACAATTGTCTTACTCTATATGTTTTTATAGTTGCACGAAAATGATATGAAATCAGAACGAAAAAGAAAAGACCCTATCAATAGAGCTCTCAGCAAAGCTACGCAACTTCAAGACAATGTTGACAGTGATTATACTGAATTAAAGGAGTATGTGCATGATATTTATAGTACTAGTGGTTTTGAATTTGAGGTGAGTGCTATGAAATGTTACTTTTCCTTGATTCTGAAACCCTTCAAGTGGAAGAGAATCACATAAGATATAGGAATTATTTAGTGTACCAAAATGTTTTAGTTTAAAGTACTTATCAGTTCATCTTATTTGAAGTTTCAACAACATGACAGATTATTTTTTAATTTTGGCTGCTTTGGGTTTGAGCATAGGTCACAACCAGTATTGTATATTAGATTCATTTATGATTTCTTTTAAATCTAAAATGTTTGGTATGTGAAATGAGTGCATTTTAAGCATCATTGTCAGCCATGTAATTTTTTGCATAAAATATTGAAAATAATTATGCCAAGCACTATACCCTCTAGTTTACTTAAATTCTATTTGTAATGTTGTAACATATATGTCTATCAATATGTGTTGTGATCAAATAAAATTGAGGTACAATAGTCCTTAATTTTGTATGGTGCCTTCTACAATAACCAAAATCATTAATATCTATCAATATCAAATTGTATGAGCATGGGTGTTAGAGTCATTCCAATTCCATTTAATTTCTTTGTAGGGATACTGTAAGGAGCAGGGGCAATGATAAAGTCATTAAATCCATTTGAATTCTTGTTTTGAGGACCCTATTAGTGCAAGGGTATTTACTTAAAATCAAACTATAAGAAGAACAAAGTGAGATTGTCTGTATAGATTGCCCTGGAGGTCTCCAGTTCACATTTGGTGCTTGGTTGTTATGCTTTGTGCTCTCAATGGCATTTCTGCATTTTCCATATACTGTTATATTGTTGTTGATTTTACAACAGTGCTAGAGGAAATTTCATTTAGCTATGCTTTCATAGTTTTTTATGTTGCAACAACCTTTTTTCTATTGCAGCATCTTCTCTATAAAAATGGGAGCCACTATTATAACTTGGTACAAAGCCATTTCTTAGGCAACTATTTCAGTATTCTTGAGAAGAGTTTTTTGGCCATGATTACTTTGTATCCCAACACAAAGTATGTGTGTAATTAAGCCAATTTAAGCAGTTCATCACTAGCTACAATAAAATATTATAGTGGATTGATGAACATTTAGTAAATGGACATAATCCATTAAAGAAAACAACATATTTTTTTTAAAAAGAAATGTATTAGACTACAGGATGTTCTTTATACTGCCAAAAGGTTTTCCCACCAACCAAATCTAATTGCCCCTCATCACCCACTCCTCTCTGGGTCTCATCAAGAAAAAATTACTCTCTGACCAATTCCTCCCACTAACATAGGAAAAAAATCAGATTTTATAGAATACTTGTGTAGCAGCTTATTTGTGAGGAAAGTATCACCATAAGATAAAATGTTTAACAACCATGATATCTTGGTTTTATTTACTTTCTTCTAATCATTAGTTTAAATTGATATAGTAGTTATGAGAAAGTTAGTGAGGATGAGCTCTATTAGCGTGTTACATGACATGGGTATAACACATACTCTGAAGATTTTTGAGATAGGAAATCCATGGTTTGAGTATGACCACCAAGATTTGTACTTCCATGTGATACCTTTATATGAAATGTATTTAGGAGACATTTCAAATTTATATTACCTTTAACATGGTTACATGGCTCTACTTGTACTCCTAAGGTACAAATCTTATAAAAAAGAGCCCACTTGAATATTTGGCCAAGTCTGTGCAAGACTCATGAATCTGCCATACTATACCCACCAATAGGCTTGTAGTGTATGTATTGTCCAGAAAGGAAAGGCACACTCTTATTAATCACTTTTAAAACTACAAAACAAGGGTTAATCTGCAACAACATTATGTTTTTCTTCATAGCTTCATAACTGGGGATCATTTTTCAAACATTTTCTGGTTTTATTTTCATCAGTAGTACCAATCATGGAATGAAATTTTTCTTATCATAAAATATGAATTTCTTAGATATTTTGGAGAGGGGGGAATTTCTTAGTATGCTGAGTGGAAATAAGCTTGCTTCTCCAAACACGGTGAGTTTTGTGATGACCTCAATGACCACATTTTAACGTATTCTATGTGTTCTATGGTATTGAATATTAAATCTTACAATTTTTTATTTGTCTAAATGAGATATTGATTGAGCTGCATGTAGCTACTATAATCTAAAGAGAAAATTGTACAAGTTTATTAGTTTATGTTATTCATGCATAAAAAAAATTTGGAAGCCTTTATGTAAGTTCAGTAGGAACATGGATGAAGTGTAACTTTTGAGCATCATAAAAACTCAACATATCTTCCAAGGATTGTTATAGATCAAATATAATATAAGTTGAATGTCATGCTTTGGATTTATTTTTGGCTGCCTTGTGCATCCTTTTTTACTAATCTCCTTATGTGTGGATGGAAACTAACCCTATACCTAGTCAAATCATGTTGTCAAAATGTTAACTTTGAGTTTATAAGCTGAATTGAAATTTTGAACAAAAAGTAACTATCATCCATAGGTTTTGGATAAGAAGTTCTTTTTTCTTGGTTTTTGGCTCCTCACACCTTGGCAGAAATGTTTGTTTTGTAATTTTCTCTTGTTTTCTATGTTATAAGGTAGGTGTGTAATAAGGTTACTAAACAATAGTTAATATGGAATGCTTGTTGATATTTAAATTGTTGATTTGTAT
Organism: Sequoiadendron giganteum; assembly: GCA_007115665.2. Lineage (NCBI taxonomy): Eukaryota > Viridiplantae > Streptophyta > Pinopsida > Cupressales > Cupressaceae > Sequoiadendron > Sequoiadendron giganteum. The sequence goes on along the minus strand of CM021108.1, from coordinate 452,620,657 downwards.
GCACAAGTAGGCTGATGAGAATGGGTTTGTAAAAAGATCAGCTACTAGTATGTTGAGTGGAAAGCAGCTTGATTCTCCAAACACGGTGAGTTCTGTGATGACCTCAGTGAACACATTTTATCGTATTTTTTGTGATCTATGGTATTGAATAATAAATCTTACATTTTTTTATTTTTTTGAATGAGATATTGATTGAGCAACATGTAGCTCTTGTAATCTAAAGAGAAAATTGTACAAATTTATTAGTTTATGTTATTCATGCATAAAAAATTGTTGGAAGCCTTTATGCAAGTTCATTAGGAACATTGATGAAGTGCAACTTTTGAACATCATAAAAACTCAACATATCTTTTGAGGATTGTTATAGATCAAATATAATATAAGTTGAACATCATGCTTTGGATTTATTTTTGGTTGTCTTGTGCATCCTTTTTTACTAATCTCCTTAGGTGTGGATGGAAACCAACCTTATACATGGTCAAATCATTTTGTCAAAATGTTAACTTTGAGTTTATAAGCTGAATTGAAATTTTGAATAAAAATTAACTATCATCCACAAGTTTCAGATAAGAAATTCTTTTTTCTAGGTTTTTGACTCCTCACACCTTGGCAGAAATGTTCGTTTTGTAATTTTCTCTTGTTTTCTATGTTATAAGGCAGGTTTGTAATAAGGTTACTAAACAATAGTTAATATGGAATGCTTGTTGATATTTAAATTGTTGATGTGTATGCACAAGCAGGTTGATGAGAATGGGTTTGTAAAAAGATCAGCTACTAGTATGTTGAGTGGAAAGCAGCTTGCTTCTCCAAACACAGTGAGTTCTATGATGACCTTAGTGAACACATTTTATCATATTTTTTGTGACCTATGGTATTGAATAATAAATCTTACATTTTTTTATTTTTCTGAATGAGATATTTATTGAGCAACATGTAGCTCTTGTAATCTAAAGAGAAAACTATACAAGTTTATTAGTTTATGTTTCATGCATAAAAATTTCCTGGAAGCCTTTATGCAAGTTCATTAGGAACATGGATGAAGTGTAACTTTTGAACATCAGAAAAACTCAACATATCTTCCAAGGATATTTATAGATCAAAGATAATATAAGTTGAACGTCATGCTTTGGATTTATTTTTGGTTGCCTTGTGCATCCTTTTTTACTAATCTCTTTATGTGTGGATGGAAACCAACCCTATACCTGGTCAAATCATTTTGTCAAAATGTTAACTTTGAGTTTATAAGCTGAATTGAAATTTTAAACAAAAATTAACTATCATCCACAAGTTTTGGATAAGAAATTCTTTTTTCCTAGTTTTTTACTCCTCACACCTTGGCAAAAATGTATGTTTTGTATTTTTCTCCTGTTTTCTATGTTATAAGGTGGGTTTATAATAAGGTTATATAACAATAGTTAATATGGAATGCTTGTTGATATTTAAATTGTTGATGTGTATGCACAAGCAGGCTGATGAGAATGGGTTTGTAAAAAGACCAACTGCTAGTATGTTGAGTGGAAAGCAGCTTGCTTCTCCAAACACGATGAGTTTTGTGATGACCTCAGTGAACACATTTTATCGCATTTTCTATGATCTATGGTATTGAATAATAAATATTACATGTTTTTATTTTTCTAAATGAGATATTGATTGAGTAGCATGTAGTTGCTGTAATCTAAAGAGAAAACTGTACAAGTTTATTAGTTTATGTTATTCATGCATAAAAATTTGCTGGAAGCCTTTATGCAAGTTCATTAGGAACATGGATGAAGTGCAACTTTTGAACATCATAAAAACTCAACATATCTTCCAAGGATTGTTATAGATCAAATATAGTATAAGTTGAATGTCATGCTTTGGATTTATTTTTTGCTGCCTTATGCATCCTTTTTTACTGACCTTGCAAGATTCAAGCTAACATAATTTAAACCATATGACCAAAAAAGCTGCATGGTAATGTAGTGTTTATATTTGTGGCCTTTGTATCTGATTAGCATGAAGCTAATAGTAACATTGTAAGAAATGCTATGAGTGTTGGTTTTTTAGTAAATTAGATTGATGAATGGTTCTTGGAATCTATTCTTACTTTAATCCCTCCCCCCCATTCTCTTTCTAGTTGACTTTATGCCCTATGGATGATAATATTCATCTAGACTATTAGGCCTCTTAATAGAAAAAATGTGAGATTGCTAAGGTAATTTTTAGGGTAAAACATTCATGAGGTATCATTGCAATTATTTTTGAAAATTTCCTTTTGTAATTATTTTAACACACACATGCAAGTACTATTTAAGTAAGTAATGGTTGTTTAATTATGCAAACAAGTGTAATCAATACCTATGTTTCATTATGTAAACAAGGGTAATCAATTATTTTAATATAATGTGTTTTTTTTTTCTTTTTGCAGAAATGTATTGATAAACTCAAAGAAGGGGATATAGTTAAGGTGTTGGATCCATTAGATGGTGATGTTGTGGGTATTGGGTGGATTCACTCCATATCTATTATACATGTAGTCAACTTGAAAGGAACAAGGGATGAAAATGTAAACATTTTAAAGGTCACAAGTAACATACCCCTTGTTTATGAAGACAAAATAGATGGAGTTGTTCATCTGAAAGAGAAAGAGGGAACCTTCACACGGTGGCCACTAAAGTATTTGCAAAAAATGACATAGTTGAACATATTTATCATGTACTAGTTGTTAGACATATTTTCTCATTGTTTTATGCAGTATTTTGAATACGTTGTTCATGGATCTTAATTATCATGGTGTATTTGAAAGAGTTGGAAACTCTTAGACAACTTTGACATTTTTGATTATATTTACATATACTCTTAGATAGCTTTGAAATCTTATAACTTGATATATATATTGATATATATTTTTATTTATCATGATGTTGAATCAATCTTTTAATTCTAGTATGTTATAGCTTGTACGCATATGCAATATTTTTATTTACTTTTATGTTTAAGTTCAAATTTAATGTTATGTTATTTTTGCATTATAAAATTTATGGTATTTAATAAATTATTCATTTCATGATTATATTTACTACCAATTAATGGAAACTAGTAAATAAAATGACTAAATTAATGACCAACTATATGAATAAAGTAATGATTAAATATGACTAAATGACTAAATATATGACTAAGTAATGACTAAAATAATGATTAAATATATGACTAAATATATGACTAAATTAATGACTAAATATATGACTAAAGTAATGACTAAATATATGACTAAATAAATGACTACCATTACTAAATAAATGACCAGTTAACAACAATTAATGAGTAAATTAATGATTAAATATATGACTAAATTAATGATTAAATATATGACTAAATTAATGATTAAATAAATGACCAGTTAATAACAATTAATGACTAAATTAATGACTAAATCAATGACTAAATCAATGACTAAATCAATGACCAAATCAATGACCAAATTAATGAGTAAAAATCAGACTAAATAAATGACTAAAATAGTTTAGTCATAAATTTGGTCTTGTTATAAATGACCAGCAATAAACTACTAATGGTCATGTGACCAAAATTAGTCATTTATATGCAATTTTTAGTAGTTTATTTAGTCATATATTGTTGTTTGTGTACTAGTGCTTGGTTGGAGCTATAGGATCCGTTCAACAAACTTTTGTTTTAGGTCCTCCTTTATTTCTTTATCCTTTTGGTTCTCTTTGTATCCCAACCCTGTCTTGTCTTTTGGATTTGTTATAATGGGTTGGATAGGTTCTATGATACCTTCTTTCCTTTTCCCAATAGGTCCTTGTCCATCATATCCCATATTTTCTAGGATTGAGAACCCTTTTCCATATTGGGTTGTTTGGACATTAGCCATTGTTGCTTGAGAATCAGTTTCATCCTTGTAGAGCCAATTCAAAACATCTTTGTCATCAAATTCCTCTGTTTGAGTGCTTACTTTTATGAATCACCCATCAAAAAGTTTGATTGGTTGTGAGGCTAATTGGGATGAGGTTGATGGTTTCCCATAGGATTTTTGTGACATTAACTATGAGAGGTAGAGGGATTATTTAATGGAATATTCACCCACACCTTTGTTTTTGACTTGGACTTTCTTTTTGAATTGTTTGGCCAAAGTACTAAGTTGGACTTTGGAATTAGTAGATGCAGAGGGACTAGATTCTTCCTTTTTCTCGAGCTATTTTGACGAGGAACTTGGGTGAATTTATTCATTGGAAGAGGTGGTTGTCAATTTTGATAAAGGTTTGGCTTGAATGGAATTATTGGGGATATCAAGGGTGGAATTTGGAGCTTCTTGGTTATGAGGCACAAATACATCTTGGACCGCCTTCAGGGTATTGCACTATTGGGGACTATTGGAATCAGTAGGAATAGTGATTTCTTGCCCATTGCAACAAAATTTTAGGCACTGATGGTATGTTGAGGGTGTAGCCTACATTTCATGAATCCAAGGGTGACCCAAGAGTATATTATATGCCAACTCCTTATCCAAAACTTGGAAAACCACATGTTTCTGAATTTGTCCTATTTGAATTGGTAATATAATCAATCCTTTTGATGCCCTTTCCTCATCATCATATGCTTTGATTGTGATCTTTTTCCTTGCATCTATTTCATTTTCAGAGAACCCTAGTGCACGAACATGCTTTAAAGTTCATATATTAAGACCGACTCCTCCATCTATGAGGATGCGATTGACATGACTTTTATGAATTAATACTTCAATATGGAGGACTGCATTATGAGGATGGGTGAGAGATATGCCATCATTTTTGAAAAGGATAAGCAATGAGGCACAACTAGATGTCCCACCATGGCTTGGAAAGAGAAAACTTCCAAATATTGATATTTGTGCAGGGATCTTTTGGAGTTGATCGATAATGTTATATTGATGAGATGTAGTAGTAGGTGTTTTGGAGGTGTCGCCTTTCAAAACATATTTAGTTTGATCCCTTGTGGTCACGTTTACAGGCACACTGTCTTGTTTTCCATTGATTTTAATGACATTAATTTGATTATCCATCACAACCATGTCTTGTTGGATATTGGGAATTTGATTAGAGAGGATGTTGGTATCATTGATTGGATAGTTGGTTGCAATACGATCTAGATTATTGATTTCAATGTCATTTGTGTGATCTTCAGTGGCAAAGACATGATAAATGGTAGTGTCATGAACATAGTTCACATTTTTTCCTTTTCCATTCATGTTAGAAGATTCTCCTTTGTCATAATTTTGTAAATGGTTTTTGAATACCCCATGATCAATGTTTGTTTGAGGCTCTTCTATCTATATGATCTTATTTCCAATCAAATCTTGTATCTTGTGTTCCAATTGCATGCAACTATTGGTTAAGTGGCCTTTGCATCGATTAAATTCACAAAAATGGCCTTCATTCCACCGTGATGATTTTACTTTGGGTTCAAAACCTCAAGTATCAGGTAGAGTGATAAGATATTCCACAATAAGCTCTTTCAATGCAGATTCATATGATTGACCCAAAGGTGTAAAATTTTGATGGTTGTTCGATGTTTGATAGGGTAGAGTCTTAGATGATGTGTTATTTTGATTGTTCCCCTGATTTGGATTTTGGGTGGTCTTTCGATTGTATTCGAGGTGCTTCTTGACAAAATGAAGGTTGGCTTAGCATTATGCATTTTGGCTAAGGTATCATTGCCATTATTTTTTTACTTTTTCCAAAATTTTGGTTTGTCGTTTTCAGAGGAATTGGATGAATTGCTTTCATTATAAATTTTCAATATTCCTCATTTGACCAAAGCCTCTTCAATCTTGATCCCATTTTTGATCAATTTCTCAAAAGTTGGGGGACATTGTAATTCTATCCTATAGCTCATGTCATCATTCAAGTTGTCAATGAATACCTCTATTTTTTCCTTTTCTAGTATGGGTCGGGGATACCTTGCAAATAACCTTCTCCACCTCTGTAGGAATATTAAGAATGATTCCCCTTTCTTTTGTTTCAAATTACAAAGGTCCTTCATTGTGATTTCATGTTGGATGTTATATGAATATTGGGTAATAAACTTGTTTACCAATTCCTCAAAATATCTGATCCCTAGAGCTAATTGTGAGAACCATTGCATGCATTGGCCTCCCAAACTATGTGGGAATAATCTCATCAAATATGTTTCCTCATGGGAAAATTCAAGGCTCATTGTTTGGAACTCCCTTATGTGATCTATTGGATTGGTTTTCCCATTGTACTTTTCATATTTGGGGAACTTGCAATGTTTGGGAAATGGTATCATGTTGAAACTTTGATCGAATGGGTAGGGACATATATCTTGTATGGAGTATCTCTTGGTAGTCCCTAATTGCATGTTTTGCATTTGTTGTTGAAGGGTTTGGATTTGTTGTTTCAAAATGTCCATGGAGTCATTGATTTTTGCTTCATTTTGTGTCTTGGTTTTTGTTTTCTTAGGATTTCTTTTCAATTTTGAGACATCAAAATCATCAAGTAACTTGACTCCTTTGTTTGCTAACACCAAAAGGTATATTTCCCCATCCTTTTCGAAAACCTTTTCTAAGAATTTGTGGAAATTTGGGTCTTGTTGGGCTTATTGGACATCTTCTTCATTTACTTCCTCAGTTTTGGTTTGACGGATGTTATGAAAGGGGTTTCTTCTTGTTTAGCCATGGTATCTTGGGTTTGAAATTTATTTTTATTGGAGTTTTAGCCTTTGGGATCTTGTTTGGATGGGCATACAAGCGATGAAAATCTTCTAAGTGTTGGACCAAAATTTGGGAGTGCCAAAAGGGATTGGTTAAAATCTGATTAAGCAAGTTTTATTTTTGGATAAAGGATGACAAATCTTGATGGAGGATGATAAATATTGATGGTGAAATGCATCTGCTAAATAAAAAATTGGTGTGATGAAAAATACACTTTTGAATGTTTGATCAAAGTTTAGATGAGGGATTTTCACTTGAAAATTCTAGTTTCCCCAAGGTTGAACTCTATTGTATCAACTGATTGGGACGGTTGGAATATTGTATGGCCGATTGTAAAATGTGAGAATGAAAAATGGGTTGACTATGATTATTCCTTTGTGAAATATCTCTTCGTTGATAATAAGCTTGTGAAGATAAAGGCTCTAAAGAAAAATATCAGTATATCCTCTATCAAAGTCATGATATCTATGTAGGAAGGTTCGATAGTCAAGCAAGACCTTCCTACTTCGGTGCAAGAAGTGTCTATTTTTCAAAATTTTCTTGTAGCCAAGTTGTTTCTTTGGTTTCTTGATTCTTTTAGTAAGGGATTTCTTGACAAATTTTGTTGATTTCCAATCCCTCAACATAAAATTTTGGACAAGGAATAGATGTTGTTTGAGAAGAAATCTCCAAATAGGGTAATAATTGATAGAAAGGAGGTCAAATTTAGGTTTTTGTTTGTAGATTTACTAGATGTGCTAAAAAAGTGCCCAGATGTGTCGAAACTCAAATTCCCTATGGAATTGAATAGATGTGCTATGGAAAGGGTTGGATGCATTGAAAAATACAATAGATGCACTACAGAAAGGTCTGGATGTGCCACAGGATTCAATAGATGTGCTGAGATAGTATATGTTGGGATATGACCGGGATGTTCTAGAACAATAGTTAGATGTGCCAAAAGATGAAAGCAATGTGCTAGAATAGGCAATGGATGCACCGATCTGGAAAATGTTTTCTGGTTTTTGATAGTTTGGCAGATTTTTTTGGTTTTTGGCAGTGAAAGTGAATTTGAACTATTTGGTTTGGACTATCTTCTGAATCAGTAGTTGAACATGTTTGTATTATTTTTTTTTGGATATTTGATTTAAAAACACATTGGTAAAGACACATCAAACAAGCATAATCATAGGTTGTGTAAGGAAATATTCTTTTGGATTCCACATAGATTTTACTCTAGCCACACTTATTCTTATCAGGCGATTTAGAAGCTTGGCCACATAAGCTCCCCCTTACAGTGCACTCACTTCTTGGGTCAACCAAGCTTCAAAATCCCATGAATCTCCCATGAATTTTTTTTCACCTCTACTAAGAACTACGAGAATGTGGATGTCTTGGCAATGACCATTGTTGCACCAAATAATAGAAAGGTAATTTTTGGCTTACTACAACAAAAGTGTTTTAGTATGGACTTTCCATTCATGGGGGATCATCCATGCGAAAAGAGACCATTGTTTCCCTTCTTTTCAGAATAATCCTCATGGTACTTGAACTTTCCTCAAGTACCCACATTTATATCCCAGGTGGAAGTCGCTTAGCTTTAGCGTGTTCCTAGTTGGGTCCTTCCCTTCTTTCGAAGTAGGGAGGCAAGCCCTTTGAGGTTCAAAATGTAATAAAATGAATGGGTCTAGATTTCTGATCACCCAGTTAAGGGGAGAGCATACATGCCTATCATTCCAAGCACAACGAGCATGGTGTAAATTTGTCCTTCTAATTATGCTAGATTCCTAACTTAAAAAAAGGAAATGACAAATAGATTCACCCCTACAAATGCTTGTTAGTAGTTTTATGCTTTGAATTCCTTGAAAGTGTTCTTTTTTCATTTCTGCAAAGTCTTTGACTACGTACAAGGTTCCTACAAAATAGAAAAACACAAATTAGTTTTTGAAATCTAAAAAAAATATCTTAAAAAACAGATGCATCATTACAGAAACTAGATGTGCTAAAAATTAGACCGAATGTGCCAAAAGAGAGACCAAATGCACTAAATGATAAACCAAATGCGCTAAATTGGAAAATAACATAATGAAATTTAAAACCCCTTGATGCATTGAAATAATAGTTGTATACGCCGAAACAAAAGTCAAATGCACTGAAACAAAAGCTGCATGCGCTAGAAGAACCACCAGATGCGCTGAAACAAGAACTCAATGCACTAGAAAAGTTATGCATTTTATAATGATGTTTCACATGTCGTAATTTACTTATGATAATGGATGCAATTTTCTATATGATGTTATTTATATATGATGGTGATATGTACATGCAATGTTTACATTATGTATCTTATGATGATGAAATTCCTATTATGTAATGATTTCGTAAATATGTTCCTATATGTTTGAAATGCAATGTAACTATATGAAATGTTTATAGAATGTATGCAAATGCAAATTTTTTTAGTTTTTTGTATTGTGCCACAGGACTTTATCATTATATCAAAGAAAAGAAATGTTAGCATGAATGAATTCAAAATGTTAGTAAGAAATAACAAAAGTTGATTGATTGAGAAAAACATATAATCTTTGATATATTGCCAAATACGCTATGCTTGCTTATTATCATCATTGGGAAGGACATGACACAAATGGATAGTACACACTATGATATGAGATAGACCATAGTGTAAAAAGTCATCCATCTATGAAAAATAGATAGTCGTAGACAAGGAGTGTCTTAACTCATACTAAGGACAAGATTGCCCTAGTCGTCGTTGTCAAGACAAACCACAGACAACAAACAAATAAAAGATGGGTCATGAGACATCATTTCTCCTCTAAATCCTTGATAGGACATCCTAAAAGGGCACCATCCTTTAAAAAGGCCTTATAGACAAATGAGAAAATAAGGTACCAGGCAGAAATCCAATTGTCCAACATCAAAATGCACCAAATGATAGAAACAAATTTTGGTCTAGAAATAAAAATGTTACAAATGATGACATTGTTGATGCTAAAAACATACATATGGGGCCAGTTATCACACTTAGAGGTTACAAATCTAATGTAGACATGATGAATAGTCCAGATCAAACAACCAATTATGTCCAAAATTCACAACAACAAAGAACACAAAGGAGATTTCCTACACGTGAATTTACACCTTTAGGACAACCAATCGAGACAATTTTTAAAGAATTGATTAAGCATAATCTCATCAAACCTTTGGAACCAAGAGAGTATGATCCTGGATAGTTCAAACCTTCATGGTGGGACAAAAATTCCTATTGTGACTATCATCGAACAAAAGGACACAACCTACAACAATGTCGCCAACTAAAGAATATTATCCAAGACTTTGTTGAAAACAGAACCATAGATGTCAATGGGAAGAAAAATACCAAGAACAGTGATCATAAGGTCTTCACAGACCCATTACATGACCACACAAAAGGAAAAGCCTCCAGTTCGGGAACCAAAAATAATCCTTCAACCAATTATACCAATACCAAGTATGATTATGGTAAAGGAATGATCATAAATCACCTCCGAGCCACAAATGAGAACACCAATACCATCATCATTAAGAAGCATCTTGAATGTAATGTAAACACATGCAAAACTAAGATTACCATTCCAGGTCCTTCTTCTGAGCCACCTATGCAAACTTCCAAGTTTAAGTATAACCTCCTTGATCAATTGAGTAAAACCCCCACACAAATATCTATTTTGGAACTATTGACTTTGTCACCTAAGCATCAAGCCATTCTTGACAAAGCTTTATGGAACACGACTGTTCCTACAGATTTAGATGTCAATCATTTCAAAGAAATGGTGGGATATTTAACCAGCTCGCATCATGCCACATTTTCCCAACAAGATTACTCAACTGAAAAGTTTGATCATAATGACCCATTACATCTTGAAGTCCTAGTCCATCAAACCAAAGTCAGAAGAGTCTTGGTAGATGAAGGAGTAGGTTTGAACCTATGTACCCTAAAATTGGCTAAGGCATTAGGATTCTCAAAAGACTGCATAGACACCTCTAAGAGTATAGTCATCAAGGCTTACGATGATGAGGAAAGATCATCCAAAGGAGTTGTCACACTCCCTATCAAAATTGGCCCAGCAATTATGAACACCAGCTTCCAAGTCTTGGATCCCACCCTTCTGTATAACTTGTTGTTAGGTAGACCTTGGATACACGCAATGAAAGATGTACCTTCAACGTATCACCAATGTCTTAAATTCCCGTATAATGGCACTGAGATCATGATTGATGGTGATCTAGATCCTTTTCAGTATTGTACAAGCCTAAGGTAAATTCCACAATGACAAGTACCAGTTAACCAAGAAGCTTCATCATCCACTTTGTCCCTATACGTTGACCCATCACATCTTACTAAGTCCATTTCATTCAAACCACCATCATCCACTCCTAAGGTCAAGATCCAAGACAAGGGCTATGGCGAATATTACATAAAGGCATCATACTGTGTCAGTCAACTAAATCCACCTAAGGCATATGGCTTACCCATGGTAGATAGAAGACAATCAATAGTCACATTTTGTGTTCCCCCTACAATGACATTGACCAAATGGGGAGAGTTAAGTGAAGAAATTGTGGATCAAGGTGATATTAACTCCTAGTTGTACCAAGAAGACAATGAATACCCCTCACCATCTATTCAAATAGCTAAGGACCAATTTGGAAAAGGCTTTAATATTATACAAAACGAAGGCTATGACAGGCACAATGGGTTAGGACTACATCAAAATGGAAGGATGAAACCGATCACTATCTCACCACGATTGAAATACCTAGGGCTAGGGTTTCAACCGCTTAGAATTGGGTTTCCTAGTACTTTTCCACCATTTCAAGAGGAATATTGTGCTTATGCAGGCATCGAGACATCTCACAAACCACTTCCCCCAGTCTACAACAAGTCTCATGAATCACTTCCCCTAGTTTATGATGAATCTCTCGACTCAAGCGATTGTGAATGGGATTCTTATTCCTCTACCAGTATCATGAACATAGATGATCTCTTTGAAGAATTGGACCTCAAGGTAAAACCTATACCGAAATCAACTAGTCCCCATCATAGGAAGCACTTGTCTAAAGAAGAATGGCATAAAAACTATTATTGGGAAACCCTTGATCATGCATCTTGGGCACCTACCAAACAATCTTCTAATGACTCAGCCCTTACTATTGTCCCACAATAGAATATACCTACCCATAGGAAAAAGAACAAGAAGGAGTTAGTCCAAAACTTCTGTGATCATGTCAACAATTCTATATTCACCTTGTCAGCTGCTACCTTTAGTAACTCTGATGGTGACATGCCTCTCATATATCCCAAACTTATCAACTGGGATAAAAGAGGTACACCTATCATAGACACATTCAAGAATGACGAAGCAATTGCTGAGTTCATGGGACTTAGAGAAGGCATACCAAAAGGGGATCATAAAGATGGTTTTACCATAGACTTGGATGAAAAAGCATATTTTGGGGAGTCTATTTACACCTCTAGTCACAAAAATATGAATAAAAAGAAAAAAGACAATGAAAAGAAAAATGATGAGTCCCTAGGTGAAAACTGAAAGGCACCTTTGGATGAAGAAACACTCAAAATAAAGGATGTATCTGAGGGTGAAAACCTCTCAGAGGCACCCAAGGATAGAGGTTTAAATATTCTCCCCATTGAACAGAAAAATTCACCAATGCTAGTAGAAGATTTTGTTGAAGTCAACATAGGTACAGAAGAGAATCCTCGGATTGTATATTTTGCAGCTTCTTTAACAAAGACAGAAAAACCCGAGTTTAAGGACTTCTTCAAAAAGAGACAAATAAAATTTGCATGGTCATATGCTAAAATGCTTGGGCTAGATCCAGACCTAATATTGCACCATTTACCACTACAGCCAAGTATTAAGCTAGTCAAACAGAAGTTAAGGAAAATGCATCTGCAAATTGGTCTATTGGTCAAGGCAGAACTTAAAAAACTCTTGGATGTAGGATTCATAACGATGATAGAATATGCAGATTGGATATCAAATCTTGTGCCTGTGACTAAACCAACTGGGGGCATTCACATTTGCATAGACTTTAGAGACATCAATAAGGCATGTCCTAAGGAAGACTTCCCTTTGCCGAACATAGACATGATAGTAGATCTTACAGTAGGATACGAGATGTTATCTCTCATGGATGGTTTCTCCAGATATAACCAAATCAAAATCACACATGAAGACCAACACAAGACAACTTTCACGTGTCCATGGGGCACATACTGTTGGAATGTTATGCCTTTTGGGCTTAAGAACGCAGGAGCTACCTATCAATGGGCAATGACTACGATTTTCCATGACTTTGTACACACTCTCATGGAAGATTATGTAGATTACATTATAGCTAAATCAAAAACAAGGGAAGATCATTTGAAGGTTCTAGACAAGATATTCCAGAGGTTAGAGAATTACAATGTCAGGCTAAATCCAAAGAAGTTTGTATTTGGAGTGAAATCAAGGAAACTTCTAGGGTATATCATCTCCAGAAAAGGCATTGAATTAGATCCAGAGGAGGTAAGAGCTATCATAGAAATGCCTCCTCCAGTCAGCATTGGTCAACTCAGAACCCTATAGGGAAGATTACAGTCAATCAGGCATTTCATAGTACAATTGGCAGATAAAATACACCCATTTCAACATCTACTCAAGAAAGGAGTACCATTTGTGTGGACACCTAAATTTCAGGACGCTTTCCAAAAAATCAAGGACTATTTGCTCACTCCACTAGTCTTAATGCCACCTACAGATGGAAAACCTTTGATATTATATATTTCAGCAAGACAGTCAGCATTAGGGGCTCTTCTCGCACAAAACGATGATCAAGGTCATGAAAGAGTAGTCTATTACATCAGTCATACCTTGGTAGGATATGAATTGAATTATATAAACATAGAACATGCCTGTCTTGCAGTAGTCTTTGCTACCCAAAAAAATTTGGCACTATATGCTCAATCGCCAAACAATGTTGGTTGCAAAGATTGATCTCGTCAAATACCTCCTAAGTAAAGCAACATTAATAGGCCGATTGGCTAAATGGGTTATGATACTTAGTGAGTATGACATCCAATGTGTCGAGAGGAAGGCTATAAAATGACAGGTGATTGCAGATCAGTTAGCCGATGCACCTATAAAGGCAGACCATCCTTTAGTGGCAGATTTTCCTGATGAATTTCTCTTCAACATTGACATTAAAACCGAATGGAAATTATACTTTGATGGGTCACATACAAATCATGGTTCAAGAGTAGGTATCCTATTTGTTACACCTCAAGGCGATACCATTCCTAAATCATTCAAGTTAGCCCATAAGATTATGAGACTAGGTTATTATTGGCCTACAATGGAGAAAGACTCGTATATCTTTGTAAAGAAGTGTAGAAAGTATTAGATACATGGAGATTTGATAAGAACACCAACATAGGAGCTTCGTCTGATTACATCACCATGGCCTTTTTCCCAATGGGGATTTGACCTCATAGGTAAGATACACCCTCCATCATCCAACGGCCATAAATTCATCATAACCGCCACTGAATACTTCACCAAATGGATTGAAGCTATTCTAATGACCTACATCATCAACACACAAATATCTAAGTTTATCCTAAACTATATCATTTGTCGGTATGGTGTACCCCAATCCATAATCACAGACAATGGCCACCCATTCAAGAACCAAGAAGTACGTCATTTATGTGAAGACTTCCATATCAAACATCATTTCTCTACCCCATATTACCCACAAGGTAATGGCCAAGCCAAGGCATCTAATAAAACCATTGTTAGAATCCTAAAAAAGACTGTCAATGACGTTGGTCATGACTAGAACCTACAACTTAATCCTGCCTTATGGGCTTACGCACAAGCATCCATACTCCCACTATCGCCACTCCATACTCCCTAGTATTAGGATCCGAAGCTATCTTACCTATTGAGGTTGAAATACCTTCCCTGAGGGTATCCTTGAAAGGTCACATTGATGAAGAAATCAGTGTATCTAGGTTACAAGAGCTAGAATTACTGGATGAACGAAGATAGAAAGCACTAGACCATTTACAAGCATATCAGAATCGTCTTCGTTGAAGCTATAATAGGAAAGTTCTAAATAGACACTTTGACATTGGTGACCTGGTTTTAATGGAGAATCCTAAGAATCAAGCTGAACGAGAAAAACAAGGTAAGTTTGAACCTAACTAGTTAGGGCCTTATATTGTCACAGAAGATTTTGGGTCAAGAGCGTACCAACTCTCTACTCCTAAAGAAGATCCACTTTTGTCACCAATCAACAACTTGCATCTAAAGAGGTTCTATTCTTAGCTTCTGAGAATTTGTGTCTTAATCTAGAAAATACAAAAAAATGAAAAAAATAAAATAAAATGTTTACCTTGATGAAAACATGGCAAACAGGCATCTTTGTAACACCAAAAAAATTGATAAAATAAAAAAAGTAAAGAGAAATAATTTGTCCAATGGTGAAAACCCCTTTGGTGGCGCTATGGATAAGTACCATGGTGAAAACCTAGCAAACAGGTGCTATGTGTAGTCAAGCTTGCTCTTTCATCTACCATCATTCCAATCAAACTTTTTCATCATCCATCATAATAAATGGTTTTCCTATCCATTTCTTGGAACGATTGACCTCTAACGTCTATTCCGTCACATTCCCCACTCCATCTTGCAAGTCTTATTCCTGACTGGGGGAAAATCCTTGTTCTATTCCATGACACCTTGTACATAACATTACACCATTGAAAATGTCCTGAAAAATCCCAAAAACAGTAGAAAACTTCAAAAAAGACAAAAAAAAACAAAACATGTCAGAAAATCCCAAAAACAATGTCATTCATGTCAAGTCAATCATGTTAAGTTAGTCGTGGACATATTGGAACTACGTTGCCTCTACGACTGGGATGTGGGCAAGGCCATCAATCGATGTGCCTCCGAGGCATTAGGTTAGTCAGTCTAGGTTTGTCATGTATCACACAAATTTAAAATCATGACTCTTTGTACATTCAAAGTCATTGGTCGTGTTGAACTACAAGGCCTCTGCATGTACAACATAGGCAAGGTTAATCAATTGATGAGCTCTCGAGACCACACTAGGTCAGTCCA
Source organism: Sequoiadendron giganteum (assembly GCA_007115665.2). Lineage (NCBI taxonomy): Eukaryota > Viridiplantae > Streptophyta > Pinopsida > Cupressales > Cupressaceae > Sequoiadendron > Sequoiadendron giganteum. The sequence continues at coordinate 452,604,778 of CM021108.1, read as the reverse complement.
ATAGGGTTCATTAAATTCACTATCACACACATGGCATATCATCAGCTTTAGGTTAGTACTTTAGGGTATCATTTCATGTCATATATTGTCAATACACAGGCACACACTTTTAATCACTCAAGGAATCAAAACAAGCCATGCATCAACAAGGAAAAACATCTCAAAGTCATCAAGTCAATATCAAACACATTGTCAAAGCGATCAACTTATGTCTTAGCAAGATATATATTTCTTGTCAATAGGCGTTGTCAAATTGTCATAGTCTCATGTTGCTTGTTGCATCAATGTCATTAGGCTCCAACATCTTATATGGCACATGTCTTTCTGAAACCAGGCTTTGTCATGCCTTATACAGATAGTCATCAAGTCAAAACCAAACTCAACGTCTTATGCGGTATGTGTCATCTCTCACATTATGCTATGCCAAACGTCCAACAATCAAACAGTCCTACAAGATCAAGTTTTGGTGAATACTTTTATTTGGATTTATGACTTTATATCTTACTATGTCTTATCTTTTTATCGATTTGTGAATTAGTTCGGTTACTAGCTTTCTCAAGGATGTCCCTTGAAGGATTTAGAGAAGCAAGGATGTATCAGGACTCTTTTTCTTTGGCTACTATCTGTCAACTATCTTTTTAACATTGGTTTTTGAGTCATGTAACCAGTTTCCTCAAGGATTTCCTATCAAGGATTTAGAGGAGCAATGACATCTCATGACCCATCTTTTATTTGTTTATTGTCTGTGGTTTGTCTTGACAACGATGACTGGGGAAATCTTGTCCTTAGTATGAGTTAAGACACTCCTTGTCTGCGACTATCTATTTTTCATAGATGGATGACTTTGTGCACTATGGTCTATCTCATATCATAGTGTGTACTATCCATTTGTGTCATGTCCCACCCAATGATGATAACAAGCAAGCATAGCATATTTGGCAATAAATCAAAGATTATATGTTTTTCTCAATCAATCAACATTCATTATTTCTTACTAACATTCTAAATTCATTCATTCTAACATTTCTTTTCTTCGACATAATGATAAATTCCTGTGGCACAATACAAAAACATTAAAACATTTTCATTTGCATACATTCTATAAACATTTCATATAGTTACATTCAATTTCAAACATATAGGAATATATTTACGAAATCATTACATAATAGGAATTTCATCATCATAAGATACATAATGTAAACATTGCATGTACATATCACCATCACATATAAATAACATCATATAGAACATTGCATCCATTATCATAAGTAAATTAAGACATCTATAACATCATAAAATGCATAACTCCTAACATGTAGAAACATTTCATCATAACACATGTATATACATTGTCTAGGAAACATAATCATATAGAAGCAATGCATCATATATAAAATAGAACTGCATATCATATAGAAGCCACCAAAATCATATATATATATATATATCACTCAAAATAGTGTGTCATAGTACAATATCAGAGTGTATCCATAGATAAATAGAAAACGAGCTCGTAGGCTCTCTGATGAAAATAAAATGTCTACATGTATAACAACTATCATCATGTCCCACTGCCACTACTGTCACGTGGTGAAGGTGGTAGGAAAATCCTTGAAGGTTCTCTCTATGAGTTGGAAGGCCTCTCATACGGACCTACCCTTGGTGGTCCTACCACACCCTTTGTACTTTGTGTCCTGGTATGACTCCTACTCTGTGATCTCTAGTTGTGAACCTCTGAAAAGCTAGGAGCTCATCTCTCTGCTAGCACCACTGCCTCATATAAATCCCTATAATAGGTAGCTCTCTCAATTGATCTGACTAACTCCTGTACCGTTCCATTAGATGAAGACCCACTACAAAGGCGTCTGACCTCTATGAACTGCTACTCTATCTCCTGTCGTCGGGCTATGGCCTTATCCCTCTCCATGAGTGCACTATCTCTCTCTGCACGGACACTGTCTCTCTCTACGTAGGCACTATCTCTCTTTTTATGAGCACTATATCTCTCTATCCTCATAGCATCAAGCTCTACTATCATCGCTCTCAATCTCTCCTCCAAGGCCTCTCTATCGCCATCCCTGGGGGCATCATCCTCTCATCTCCCCTCCATAATCTGATCCTTGAGATCTCTCTCTTGCTCCTCCATCGGTGCCTCCTCCTCAACATCATCCTTCATATATCCTACCAGAATACCTAGAGGATCTATATCCATATCCATATCTATATCCTCTACGACATCCTCTCCTCCAATCTCTACCTTGGCTCACTCCTCTACAACTGCCTCCTCGGCAGCATGCTCATCTCCGCCTCGTACATCAGCTCCACCTCCGATGTCCAACATCAGTACATACTCTACCGCTACCTCTCAGATAGGTGAAATTCCACCTACCTGACCCCCTCTCCATCCTCTCAATCCTCACCTACCACCTCTACCACCATCACCTCTCCCTCCAACTCTGGCACCTCCACTTCTCCACCATCCTCTCGGTCCTGTGCCTCGTCTCTCCACTAGTGCTAGCTGATCCAGATCGGTGTATGGAATAGGACGATGCTCTACCCACCATACATCATACATAGCTATCGTACCTGGGTCTGCTACTCCATCTCTCCATCCCCACTGTACTGGTTGTAATGCCAATATCTCTGCCTTTGCAGTAGCTACTGGAATCATGGGTCCCCAATATGGAACCTCTCTAGATGAACGAGCAAACTTTTCTCTACTCCATGGCTCATCCTAAACCTTGCTGAACTATGTCAAAACTCTGTCTGGTAAGTGTCACTCTATGATGTGCACACTAGAAACAGTCTTCCCAATCAGGAATTGTGTCTATCTACAGAATGAAAAATATTTGTCCGCATCCGACCACTCCTCAAAATCCATGTATGGTCTCTACGTGAACTAATCTAGAATGTCAAGTGCATGTCTCCAAAATCCAGTGTCTCCCACATGGCTCTGAGTGATGTGTCTTGTGTACCGAAACACATACGAGGATCTCTCCCATCTCTCTATAGTAATTGGAGGATGAAACATAGCTATCCTCTCCCAAGCCCACACCATTAGCAGAGTGGTACCGCAACTCAGTGACTGTGCGTCTCTATATGCAATATCATGTAAGTGAAAATATAACATCCCCAATAGGCATGGACCCCAGGCATACATAGTCTCTCTCTCTAGCATACCAACCAACATCTCACCACATCCAACTGGAAAACCATGGCCTTGTCGATCTGGTAGAACTACCCCCCTTATCAGTGTACACAATATGCAGTCAATCCTATTGTATCTATACACCAACATCAACCATCTAATCTCATAATGCTCGATGCTGAGCCTACTAATATCGTCCACCTGATAAAATCACGCTAGCTCGATCAATCCATGCTAGGTATCATACATCACCCGCTCTCCTCTAATTGACAGTCTCAGTATCCTATACACATCCTCCAATGTGATAGTCACCTACCCAATCGAAAAATCAAATGACGATGTATCAGAGTGCCATCGCTCGCACAATGCAGTAAGCATCCCCCTATTCGCCCGAATGGTGGGCATCGAAAGACAGTGATGTAGACCAAGTCCACACATAAGCCATATCTCTGCACTAGTCAGACAATCTCTTAGATCGAATGTGTCAGGATGTGTCTCCCATGTATATATAGGATCTAATACAACCTGCATTTAAACCATGATGTCAATAATTTTCAAGTTTTTCTTAGAAAAAAATTTTGGAAAATTTTACCAACCAAATGTAGCTCACTTTCATAGATGCGGTGTATTTTTGCAAATGTGTTGCACAACACCTCATTTGCATCACATATTACATATGCGTTGCACATTTCCCACACCCATTTCTAACTACCACACATGCGGTGCAAAAAATCAAATGTGGTGCATTTTCTATAGCCTATCTACCCACTACATATGCATTTCACTAATGCACATGTTGTTCACTACCCTAACTGCGTCTATTCCTAATGTAGATGCGTTGCATAACTACATATGCAGTGCAATATTTCAAATTCATTTATTCCCTAAATTTCCTAAACTAGCCTAGACGTGTTTTCGCACATGCGTCATTTCACAGTCAAATGCGGTGAATATGACAACATATGCGTCATTCACGAATGACTGCATATGCTAATATAATTTTAAAGACCTAGAAATATGTGCAAAAATAAATTTCAAGAGTTTGTTCTCAGGTACATACCGGTGGTCCTATGTCAGTTGGCCACTTGAAGGTCCAGATCTGATATCCTGGATGCGCAACATAGGGAATGGGTGCCATTTTCATCCACTAGTCAGAGCAAAGCTTCAATTTTCCAAACTCCTCCGGGTGCAAATGAATTAGTTTTCAACCTAATTCTTATTTATAGCTGGGGTTTGGGTGGCATTTCTTCTTCCCTTGTCTATTGGCCACTTAACCTTTCAACTTCAACTGACCTGTACACGTCCATATCATCTCCAAATTCAATTCCGTCAACTCCATATCATTTTTGACCATCAAATTGACTTATCGGGAATATTTCCTGATTTAAAAAGAAAAAATCAAAAATTGTCAATTTTCCCGAGGGGGCATACCTTAACCTGTTTCATGCTAGGGCACAATCGGGGCATATTTTCTTTGACACAATGCCGTAACAACATTGTATCAAAGAGGGGCAAACTGTAGACACCGAAAATTGGTCTAGGCTTGTGAGTACACATTCGACATAATTTTCTATAGTCCATTGTCATGATTAAATAATGTTTATTATTTAATTAACCTTTCTAACACGTATTTCCTCTATTAATTAAATACCCCTTTTTAATTAATTCATTAATTCATAAATAATATTTATTCAACTCGATTAATTAAATAAATCATATTTGTTTAATTATGTCACTAACTAATTAATTCCCCCTTTATCTATCAATTAAATAATTTATTATTTAATTACCCCCCTTTATCATATTTCAACCATAATTAAATATCTTTATTTAATTATTCATTCAACCCCCTTTTATCTATAATTAAATATTTATTATTTAATTATTCATATTATCCTTTTCAATAGTCAAAATAAATAAATTATCTTTATTTATTTAATTAAAGTCTCTTATTTACGAATGTTGAATTAAAATAAAATTTAATAATCATTTAAATATTTATGTCACATTCTTCTGTCACATAGTTGACTAATCATTCACTCACCTTCTGACTTGAGATCTATTTTTAGTTCTTCGGTTATCTCTGAATTCAACATCTGATTATGTTTGCATTCGAATGCATTATTCTTCGAGTTCTAACTTTTTCTTTGACATACAAAGTCTATTTCTTCTATTTTTGAAGATTCTTAACTCAAGATTAAGTTATCGTTCTAACTTAATCTTTATCCTGTAGTCTTTTATGATTCATGTTCTAACTCACATTCTATCTGAGATAGAACTCACATCACATGGCATTCATCAATCTCATTTGTCGATCTCTCTTTCAATCTGAGCCGATTGTTTGAAAACCCAAAATCTATAAAATGGCCTATCATAATCATTATTCCTCCTCCCGAAATCATACACTTTTGAGAAGAAACTTATCTTCGATATTTTTCTTAGACACTCGATGAAGTTATGCTTGCATCAAACATAGAAATCTGAGGGCAAGAATAATGGAACAACAAAATGGAGAAGAGCAATCAAGATAATTCGAAGGAGTGAATGCATATTCGGTGAGAGCTTTCCATTAATTTGTTGAGTTTATTATGTTTACTTATTCATTCTTTGTTGTTTGATTTAGATTAGGATTAACATCGTTTATTCTAGTTGCAGAGATCTTCATCCAGATTTTAGTCTATGTTATTTTTGGTGAACTTGATCTTGTAGGACTGTTTGATTGTCTGATGTTTGGCATAGCATAATGTGAGAGATGACACACACTGCATAAGACATTGAGTTTGGTTTTGACTTGATGACTATCTGTATAAACAAAGGAGAAATTAAGGTACCAGGCAGAAATCTAGTTGTATGCGCCAAAACAAAATCCAAATGCGTTGAAACAGAAGCTACATGTGCTAGAAGAACCGCCAAATGCGCTAAAACAAGAACTCAATGCACCAAAAATGTTGCCAAATGTGCTAGATAAAAATTCATATGCACTGTTTTAGAAATTTTCATGACTATGAAGAAAAAAGGGACAAAAAATAGATTAAAATATGGGGCTCGACCTCATGGTGGGTGCCAAATTTATGTGTGTGATTTTAATGTGTTAGTGAGAGTAATTAATCATAACTAAATACACACAATCAATGAAATGTATTACATCTAATGAAGGAGAAATAATAAAGAAAACTATTACAACCCTAAATTAAAAATCATCCCATTGTCCTCTATTCTTGGTGATTCCTCAATCCATGCTATCAGAATTATTTGTTGCACATGAATCTGTGAAATGACAACCTAAGAAATGAGTAGGTATTATGTAATGCAAACTAAAATGCCTACATCCTTATATTTTTTGGTGTTTTTGAAGATAAATGATGAATGATCTATGATGGAATGTTGTGATTGAAATTCTACTAAAACAAGTGATGCAAGTCTAATGATAATGTTGTGTAAAAGATGCAAGAACTAAAATGCTAAAATGGAAATGCCATGATAATGCTAAATGAACTAAAACACTAAAATGAAAACTAAAATGCTCTCAAAAATTCCTTCAAAATGCAATGAGATTTCTGTAGCATAAACTTGTCAAATTCTCCTTATGAAAAGCTATAGAAATGTGTTCTATTTATAGAATTTTCCAAGCTGGGAATGATGTGGTAGTGATGAATGATCGAGATTGTGATCCTACGGCATCAACGGTTGAGCATGAAGAGGTTAGAGAGAATCATGGAGGTTGTTCCTTGCAAGAGAACAATTTTCCAAGTGTTGAAGGGAATCAAAGGAAAGAAGAAGCCATGTGTCCAAGGTGGTTTCAAATTTGTTACAAGTTTGTTGAGGAAAAATCCACATTTTACAAATTAGAAAATTCAATTTCATGTGACACATGGTGAGGTGGAAGTTGAGGTGGAAGGAAGTTAGAAGAATATGTAGAAATGTGCCAATTTGAATTAAAAATTCAAATTTAAATGAAAAGGGGAAATTAGCTAAATGGAAAATTAATTAATTTGTGCATTTCAATAATTTAAGAGGAAAATGATTTTGAAGGTCAATTTGAATTAAAAATTCAAATTTAAATGAAAGAGGGAAAATTAACTAAATAACAAATTAGTTAATTTGTTTTTTTAATTAATTTAAGAGGGAAATGATTTTGGATAAGAAGAATATTTAGAAATGAACTATATAAATAAATTTTGTAATTTATTTATAATTAGAGGATTTAAGATTTTATTAATTAAATAAATAAAATTTAATTAATTTATGCTCAGATCATTTTTGTGTGCATACATGATGTTTATATGGAAGCCTCAGTTGAATGTCAGAGAGGACCCAAACATAAATTATTGCACATCATGCAACGATAAGGCACACAAATATGTATCGAAGAGGACATTGTACTAGTGGGAGCCGATGATGGTGTACTAATGGGAGCTGATGTAGTAGGTGCACCACCAACATGTTGTGATGTATCAGGTGCAACACCATCATGATGGGATGCACCATAATATGGTTATGCAAAATGATGGCTCTATGTGACCAAATGATCACTCAATGAATGTAACACGTAAATGCTCAGAGTCCTTGCATCTACAACAATCTCAAGGTAAGGTAGTGGATTCGGGGCAATAATAGGTAGAGTAGGATGAACTGGGGTGACTCGATATGCTCTAGGTCTATCCTATGGCATCCATCTACCAACACCCTAGAAATATTGCATATCAAAGTAATTAACATGTTTCCCTCACACAAACTCGACATATAATTTTTTGATAAAATACTAAGGGACATCAAGATTTTTGTTGGGTGGTTTATCAAAAACCATCCACCAATGTCTCCAAAAATTATCTAATATGCCTCTATGGGTGCACCACTTAATTTAAAATTTTGGTTTCCGCACATTAACAAGATTTCATGTTCTTTGATCGATGAATAAATCAGATAATTGGGATTTCTAAATATCAAATGCCTTCACCTCATCATATGATATCCCATTGTCCAATAAAATTGTCTTTGTTCTTGTCGCCACTGTGCAAATCTAATATTGTTGAGTTGCCAAAATTTCAACATTTGAAATAATTATTTCCAAAGTGGTTTCCATGTCTAATAGCTCATCGAGTGTCTCATAGATTTGAAATACATTTATTAATTGATCTAAATTTATATGAGTAGAATCATGTATTGTTGGCACATTTTGATTTGGAAACAATGGTTGTGGTGAAGGAGGATCTGGAGGGTTTTCATTTTGTGTAGGATCAAGGTTTTCATTTTGTGCAGGATTAGGATTTTTCATTTTGTGCGGGGTTAGGGTTTTCATCTTGTGTAGGTTTAGGGTTTTCATATTGATCCATTTTAAACATGTTAATTGATCAAAATTTTCAAAATTAATAATAATTTTAATGTAATAAAAAATCTATCAAATTACCCTATTTTTGACTAAAATTAAAAAAACAATGCAAAATGAATATAAATTGATTCTTTTTTGAAAAATCCAAACATATCTTTGAAAGTTATAGATTTTGGGAAAAATGATCTTTGGTGAATGGATATCCGAGTTGTAGACTAAAAAAATGCGTACACAAATAGCTAAAATGAGCTCTCGAGTATTTTTTTTTAATTTATAACATAGGAAATGGATATCCATTTTAAAATGGATATTCATTCTAAAATGAATATGATCTAGAGCCATAGCTTGTTCTTATGATAAAAGGACCTAGCTAGTTTGGTTCAAACTTACCCTTCCCATCCTGATTTAGCTGGATCTTCTAATTTTCTTTCAATACCAAGTCACCAACTTGAAATATTATGTTCTTTATCTTCTTATTATAGCTTCACTTGAGTCAATTATGATAAACCTAGAGATGGTTTAACGTGCTCAAAAATATTTCATCTAGGATTTCTAGCTCATTGATAACCATGCCTTTTAGCAATACTCATAGTGATGGGAATATTTTGGGTATGTCAAGGAGCGAACCTATTATTTCCATATCATCAGTTGTTGATTATGGGAACCTATTCAAAGGTGATGACTACAAATTATTGCTTGAAACTGTCGACTATTGTTTTGTATGACATGAGATTTCCATCCTTCATTTGGTATTATTCATTTACTTGCCTTATGACTAGATGGGAGACACCATATACTTTTAGTTCCTTTATTTTCTATTCTACAACCATTTTTAGTCTAGTGATGAGTGCTTCATATTTAGATATGTTGTTAGTACATAGAAAGGAAATCTTGTAAGCTTTGGGTATACTATCTCCCTAAGGTGTAAGAAATAGGATACTAGCACCTAAGCCATGTTGAGTGTAGGATCCATCAAAGTACAAGGTCCAATGGTTTGACTGAGTGGTCATAAGGATGCTCTCATCTGGAAATTATGATATGAGGGGTTGATGACCTTCCATAGGTACATCTACTAATTGATCTAGTATTACTTTTCCCTTTATGGATTTTCTATCAATGTATTCTATATAAATTTTGCTAAGCATCATGAACCACTTAGAAATTCTTCCTATAAGAGCTTCATTTTCCAAGAGATACTTTATCCACTTTTGACATCAACTTGATTTGTCTATTTAAAATGTAGTCTCTAAGCTTTTATGTTGTAAAGATAACAAATAGAAATGCTCTTTCTATGGGTAGATAGTTTAGTTCATATCCAACCAGGGTTCAGTTGCTATAGCATACTAATCTTTCCTTCTTTTTTTCACCAAGTTGCGCTAATAGAGTTCCTAAAGTTGTTGTAGACACATATAGAATCATTGAACTATCCTGAATTGGAGGCATCAACATTGGGGGAGTGAGAAAATAATACTTTACCTGTTGGAAAGTCTGATCACACCTTCCATCCTATTTGAATGTTATTTCCTTATGTAACGAATGTGTGAATGGATGGAATTTTTCTACTAACTATGCAATAAATCTTCTAATAGATTGAATCTTGCCCTATAGGCTGTGTAGCTATTTTAATGTTTTTGGATGAGGAATTTCTAGGATAGCTTTAACCTTAGTGAGATCCACCTCGATGCCTCTTCTGGATACAATGTAGCCCAATAGTTTCCTAGATTTCATGCCAAATATACACTTCTTTGGATTGAGACATAGGTTATATTCATCTAGAGTCTATCAAATATCTTGGCTAGGTTAGCCAGATGATATTTTATTTTGATTTATTTTTCTAATAGGTCATCCACATAGTCCTCCAAGGTGATGTGCAACATATCATGAAATATAGTGGTCATTTGTCTTTGGTATGTTGCTCCTACATTCTTTAAATTGAATGGCATGATGTTCCAGTAAAATGCTCCCCATGCACAAGTGAAAGGTTTTTGGTGTTAATCTTTAGAAGTTATCTTTATTTGGTTGTACTCATAAAATAAAACCATCATTGAAATCAATTCATGCCCCACAATTAAGTCCACTATTATGTCGATGCTAGGTAGGGTGAAGTCATCCTTAGGGTATGCCTTGTTGAGATCCCTAAAGTCTGTGTGGATTTGTATGCCCTAGTGGGTTTCAACACTAGTACAAGGTTGGATACCCACTCAAGATAGTCAATGGGTCTAATGAATCCCACATCTAGTAGTTTCTAAATCTCTACTTTGACCAAGAGTGCTATTTGTGGGTGCATCTTACATAGCTTTTTTTGATGGCTTTAGCTCTAGGGAACACTGCTAGGTGATGTTCTATTGCAGGTGGATCCAACCCCAACATTTCTACACATGTCCAAGAAAAGTTTATTTTGTGTTCATTAATGAATGTTGAGACGTTGACCTTTTCCTTGGGATCTAAGGAAGATGCATGATATGTTATTTTTGGTTTCTCCATTGTGTCGACATTGATAGGTTCAAAACCTTCAACCAAGAGTGCTGATTTTTCTTGATATTTTGTAATTAGAAGATTGAATCCTCCATCTTTGAGTGCCTCAAAGAGGTTTTCACCCTCAAATACTTCCTTTTTTTTTCTTCTTTTCTTGATTTGATAGAGCCACATTGCGGTTTTCCCTAGGCGATCTCTTTTTTATTTTAGTTTAATTATAGTTTTTCTTGCAATTGGAGGATGCAATCCCCCCTCTAAAGTATGGTCTTTATTCAAGCTCCATTACAAAACTAGCCTTATGATCTCATGGTATATCAATTCAAAGTCCCATGAACTCTACAATAGCTTCATCATTTTGGAATGAGTCCAAAATAGGTGTGTGATGTTGTTGATCCTAGTCTATTAATTGAGGGTAAAGCAAGGGTATTTTATCATTGGTATCAACAAAGCTTATGGAGGTTGTAGTTAGGGGAAGGATATTGGATTTATCTAGGTTCCATAAGGTATCCAGGTTATAATCACTAGAGCCACAAGAATCCCATTCCCATTCATTGAAATCCATTTCATTGTGGTAATCTTCAGATGTAGTTTCAGAAGTCATGGTATTTATGTTAAGGTTTCTAAATAGGTTTTTGATATACAATTCATTGTCTATAATATTGTAATCATCTGATTCAACAATGGTAGAGGGAGATATTTCCTCATAAGATGTTCTTTTGTTTCTTGGGGTAATCATGTCTAATGAACCATAACGTAGTCCAAGATTCTGCTTGCACTTTTCTATGACAATTGGTTCTCTTATACATTGTTCATGTAGACCAAGGCCACCTTTTCTAGTGAACCCCATTCTTTTTTCTATCTAATATACTTTATTGTTTTGATCAATAGGAAGGGGAGGTAGTTGTTTCTCTTGTCCTTCTTCTTTGTAAATCCATGAAGATAGGTCTTCTTCAAACACTTCTTCATCTTGCATGTCTCCCCACTTGGTGAAAATGGTGGGTTTGACTTCTATTGTAACAAATTAAACATGCTTGATCTCTCCTGGTCCTCCATAATTATTTGGTGTTGGAGGAAGCATTCCAATGTGAAAGGATTGATTCAAATGGTATTATTTGCAGCCCTTGTCAAGTACTTGGATCTTAAGATTGGATTTTGACGGCGCAGTTGATGGAGATGCAGTGGAGAATGAAGCTAGTAAAAATGTGTAAGGAAGAATTATATCAATAGAAATACAATAATGAAAACAAATGAATTAAATCAAAATAAGTTAAATCCAAACCTACTCATGAAATGTAATTATAAAACTATGAATGAACAATAACAATGTTAGCATAAAAGAGAGCATAATATGAATTCAAGAATTACAATGTTACCATCCGATGTCAGAGTGTTTTCTTATTGAGGATGTTGGAGTGTTGGATCAATAAGAAGCCTCCATTGTTGTTAAAATCTCAAAGGTAGTAGTAGTAGTAGTGATTTTGAATACAAATGTGCTTGTGAATAGATATCTTAGACATTCACCAAAATGAAAAAAAAACACAATATTAGTCAAGAATCAAATCTAAAATAACATTCCGCATGAAATTCATTTGAATGTGAAGAACAAGAGAACAAGGTAAAATAACAAATGAAATCTATGAAATCCTATTCTAAACAACCAAACCAGCATCCCATGGGGGAATTGGTGCCATTTTGATGTGGAAAATGGTCCTTTCCTGATTCCTTGATGTAAAGTGATGATTGTGCTTCCTTGATGAAATTTTTCAATAACCTAGCTAAATTTATTGCAAAATATGAAATACTATGAACTCAAATGCTAAATGCCTATATTGATTATGCTCTTAGATGATGGATCCAAAATCACTAGAGAAAATCTCTATAAATAGAAGAGAATGATGGAGAAAGAGGCAAAATGGATGAATGTGGGACAAAAGACTAACCAATAGGAAGAGGCTACTTGTCAACATGTGATTGGAGTAGGAATGAGAAAATGTTGATGAATGTGCAGATAAATATGGTTAGGTGGAATTTAAAATTTGTGAAATGACAAGTTGGAGGGAGAGAGGAATGGATTAAATTCCACTTGGCTCAAGGCAAAGGACATGTAAGAGGCCTTTAATGCTTTGTTGGATGTACTCATCCCTTTTCGAGGGATTTTTGAATTTGAGGAATATTCCCTTATTGATGCCAAGTTGAGAGAAAATAAAAGAATTTATAAATCAAATTGATTTACTTGTGCAAGTTGCTAAATATACAAGATTTGATGGATTAGGATTAGGATTAATAAGGATTTGATTAATTTAGATGAAAATTAGCTAATTTGACAATTTGACTTAGATTTTTAGATTAATTTAAATCAAAGTTGAGAGGAATATGAATTTAGATTTAATTAAATAAAGTTTGATTTATTTAGTTAAAGAAGGTGGTTTTAGATTAAATCAAATAAATATTAAGTTATTTAATTTAAAGGAGATGACTTTAGAGATTAATTAAATAAAGTAAATTATTTAATTAAAAGGACTATAGGATTAACTAAACACAATGATTTATTTAATTAATAGAAGTGGAAGACTTAATTAGATAAATTTGATTTATTTAATTAAGGTAAGAAATATGATGAATTTAATTAAATAAATATTATTCAATTAAATGACTAGCCGAGGAGATGATTTAGGATGAACTGGTGTTAGTAAGATAAGGATCAGATGTATAGGATCAATCTGTATATTTTTCATGTCTACATTTTGCCCCTCTTTGAAGCAGTGTACTTGTTGTGTTGGTTCAAAGAATAAATTGCCAAGATCGAAGTTCAAAAAAAAATCAATTTTTTCAGATGCCTAATTGTTGCCCTAGCGAGAAGGATTACGCTGATATATTGCCCCCTCGAGAGATCGGACAAAAATTTGAATTTTTGGGTGATCTTGGAAAAAAATAGGGCAAGCTAATGACGGGACCAGAAAGGGTCCAGGATGCCAAAAACAAGCCAAAACACAAAAAAGAGATGCAAAATGACCCTCGGTCAGGAAAAAATGGGATCGAGGGTCCAAAACCCTAGTTGGACAACTAAACAGAGTAAAAAATCCCTAACTTTCAAGCTTAAATAGGCCCCAAGGGGTCACTTTCAATTCATTTGCACACCTAGCCCTTAAGAGATTCTTGCATTTGGAGCTCTGAGCACTGTTCGAGATGGCACAATGAGTACTTCCACATCACATTTTGGATCGAGTGTGAGTGTACTAGTGGCCAACAGGCAAGGACCACCGGTATGTGACCCTTACTCAACTTTTTATTTATTTTTGTGCACAATAAATAGGGTGAAAGGTCAAATAGAGTCAAGCAATGCTATATAGCACTACTAAAAGTGCATAATTGATGTCATGTGGCCTTAAAGAAAACTGCATTTGCAAACTGTGTCATGGTAGCTTAGTTTATAAATTAGGGTTTAGGGGTCAAAGACAACCACATTTTCAAATTACGCCCCAACGGTGCAATTTAAAATTTAGGTTTAGGAGTGCAGTCAAACTACGATGCGATAGTGCAGTTTGGAGTTTAGGGGGTCCTAGCGGTGCAGTTTGGAACTTCCAAACAACACCACAATTGCAAACAGTGCCTTATTTGTTGTTTCAATTGTGAAAACATAAAACATAATCTTAATTTTTTTACAAAACCTGATGCTACAACTTTTCTTGCATAGGAGGACCTTAGGATACTTCATTCATGAGAGCATAGGTCCCTAGTTCTGAGAAGATTAGTTAGTATGCATGAGCTTCTCTAAGAGCACCTTGGGGCGATAGGGTTGTGGTACAATGCCTATGCAACTCCTGTCCAGACACACTTGGGCATGATGACCACCTTGGTAGAGTGATGACATGGTGAGACATATGCATTTCACTTTCCCATTGGTGAGGCTACAATGACCTTGGAGGATGTCTAGCACATTCTTTGATTTCCCATCCATAGAGAGTGAGTGATCTATGATGTGGATGTTGTGAGAGATTCTTGCTATGAGGTCATGGATCTTGATAAGATTATTTTTGCTGAGGGCCATATCAAGCTTGACCGGTATAGGGGCACAGTGCCCACTTTTAGATTGATTATTGCTGCTATCATTTCAAGGCTTGTGGCACCAGATTGGTGTGGCTAATACTTTAGTCCAAGATGGGGGCTTTCTTGGGAGTGGATGCTCTGATGGAGAGAGTGCTTTGCCTGGGGGCCAGTGATGTTGGCTTCCCTTTATCATGACCTTCATGAGTTTGCATACCTGGACAATAGGGCCATTGGGGCCGAAGTTACACTTTTGCATGTTTAAGTGTGGGAGCACATTGTAGTGCTTCGCCTACAGGTTATACTGATTTCCCTAGAGAAAAAAGATCCCATAGTCTAGTAGTATGGAGGGGCATTGACCACTTTTACTCACATAGGGGTAGGCGGCATCCCTCAATAGAGGAGGGTTACAGATGAGATGATAGTATTCACTTGGCGGTTGTGGCTTGGTATGCCTGCATGGTTCGATGATGTACAATAATTCTTCTTTGTGAGGAAGGATTGGATTATGAAGGGATGAGAGAATACCATGATAGAGAGGTATCTTCCTGTAGAGTGGCTCAACATTTTAGGGACAAACATGATGGTCTCGATGACTAGTATGTGGCCATATTTGCATGTACTATGAGGGAGATAGCATGAGGTAGGCCGATCCCGACTAATGAGGCAGTGACATATTTTAGACAACTAGTGGCCAGGCTATGGCCTTATAATTATGGATCGGGAGATGAAAAGGTCAAAATGACATATACTACGTGGTTTAGACCACTTATCAGATTGATAGATCTAGGAGCAACACCCCTTTGGTGGAGGCCTAGGGGTAGATCAACATGGTGAGGGTGGTGGTGGGCAGGTAGAGGAGGAGGTGGACCAACTCCAGGATAAAGGGCTTAGGTGTCTGAGGATCAATAGAGAAACGGGGATAGGCAGCCTCAACAATAGCCTCAGGTGCTAGGGGATAGACAGAGAGACCACTAGCAACAACCTCCACCACCACCACCACCTCAACTAGATCAGAGGGATGCCCTGATACAACAGTTATAGACATAGGTCCACGATTTACATGCATAGGTATAGGCACTGACTACCAAGAGGGATCAGGCTAGGTCAGAGAGAGATTATGATATAGGTTGAAGGCAACAACTAGAGAGTATGGCCTCTACTTCTTAGGGCAGGATAGTCTCAGGGTAGATGTATCACGAGGCTATCAGAAAGGTCAAGTACTATAGGGTGCATTATCGATAGGTTGTACTAGCAGGGGCCCAAGTACCAGTGTACACACAACATACATACATGAGACATGAAGAGGATCATGTCGAGAGATAGGTGGGGGAGGGTAGTAGCCAATTGGGTGGACCACCATGATACCCTTTTGATTTACACTATTCTTTTCTATCCATGGGCTCCGTTTTTTATAGCCTCGTGGTCATTGTATACTTTATTTATACACACCTTTGATCATGATCTTTCTACCATAATAGTTACATTTTTATGATATATATGATATGGTTTGATTCATTTATGAGATGTTTCCTATTTTACTTATGCATGATGGATGGATGTATTTAATTTCCTATATGCACTACTATGACTCATGATATGTAGATGTTTATTGATGCTCACGGTCATGGATGCATTTTTTTTTTGTATATTTTCTTATGCATTTGATGAAAATGTGATGATGTATATTATGATATGATGATGCAAATGTATGTTTATGAGATGCTTAATAAACCTATATGTAAATGCAATGTTTTTGATGTGAAATGATTATGATGATGTATGATATGAGATTCCCTATGATATGCAATATTTTTGTTATGCAATGATTGTAATGGTACAAATACAACGATACGAATGTAATTATTTAAGATGATGTGATATGTAATGAAAATGATGATTATATGAGATGACTATTCTTTACTATGTGATATGACATGCCTATGTGATGATTCTTGTTTTGCAATGATTCATGAATGTAATTTTATGATATGAAATAATGTTTTATGATATGAAATGATTTGTAATAATATGATAATGTGAAATGATTATGACATGATTTATGAAATGTAAATGATTATGATATTATTATGCCTATGATATGAATGCCTATTAATACATAATGATTTATGATGTTCAATGATTATGGGATTCTATACAATTATGCAAATGATACGATGGTGTATATAGTATGATTTAATAATGCCTATGTGATGCTACTTTTATAAAATGAATGCAAATTTATGGTTAATGAGATGTTTAATCAATCTATATTAATGATGAAATGTAGTGCATTTATGTTTCCTATATTATATGATATGATATGCATTATGTTGATGGTTTTTGGATGCAGGGTGGATGCATTTAGCAATGTTTTTGATTAAATGTCATGGTACCATGTTAATATAGAGAGAAGATAGAAGAAAATGAAAAGATGACCCAACACCTACATTATTAATGATGATGATGACGATGATTTTCTTATCAAAAATTGGGATTTTAAAAGGGCCATTTACCTTATGTTTGATAACACACATAGATGTGATGCATCAAGGTATAAAGAACTAGGATGACATTGTACCTAGTGTGATGAACGTTGAATCAATGATCACATAGGAGTACTCATTTTCACACCTGACATATAGAAACCGCACTAGGATGTACTTCAGATACTTTAAAAATCTCAGACCAAAACACATAAAGGTAAAACCTAACAATGTAATAGTCAACAAGTTGCTCAAAACACCTTCCATACACACCTAATAAAGCAAGTATTCACCAAGGTTATATCAAAAGAATATCCAAAAAGAATAGTAGATAAAAAGATAATGATCGTTGCCCCATTACTTTCTCTCTAAATCTTTTTTAGACATCATCGAGAGGTCATTGGAATGAGCGCAATAAGATAAATCAAAAGAAAAAGATCAAATAAACAAACAAATGTTCTTCATACCGCTAGCCAGGACTAAACTATGGTGATGCCTGATTTTGATGTCCATTGTAGGAAGGATGCATCCTAGGACTTGATGTTATCAGATGATTTGGGATTGACGGGATGATAAGACATTAATACCAAGAGTTGACCAACTTTCTTACTTACTAACCTAGACTTGAGACTTTCACGATTGGGTTTTCACTTTTGAACTTGCTAGACTTTTTAACAAAGGGTGAGAGCAACGATTGATTTATTATGAATGAGATTATTTTGGGTGAAAGTGAGATGATACAAATGGATTTTTTTCCAAATATTTGGATGTTTTTAGTTTTTTGAAATGTTTTGAGGTTGTTTTGGGATTTTTTAGATGCTTTACAAATGTTTTGATTTTTGGATTTTCCAATCTTTTTGGGTTCTCTAAGATTTTAACCAAGAGACTAACTTAATGACCTATCCTAGGGGTCTCTAGATTTGATCAATAGATTAGCCTTTCCTACATTATACATGCAAAGACCACGTAGTTCGACTGACACAAACTTGATTTATTGATGAGATATGAACAAATGGATTGCCAGTTATTGTGATGGACTCCTAAAGGACTAACCTAAGGTGTCTCAGGGGATGATCAAAGATCAACCTTTCCTACATTCAAGCTTAGAGATGACGTAGTTCGATAGGACGACTCTATTTTTTTTATTTTTGGAATCTTTGATATGTTTTAGGATTTTTGGTTTTCTGATGTGTTTGGATTTTTAAGGATTTTATGATGGTTGATGATGCAAAATAAGCCATAGAGATCTTGGTGGATGGAGTATGCTTTATTTACATAGGGCACCTGTTTGCTAGGTTTTCACCAAGGTACTTGCCCAAAGTTCCATCGAAGTGGTTTTCACTAGAGAATGATTTTTATCTCTATTGTTTCCAATCCTTTTTTTTTTTTAATTTTTTAATTTTTATATTTTTTTGTATTTTTGGTTTTATCCTCAAAAGATTAGGCATAAAACTTTTTGAGATGGGAGCTATTTGTGGGATCCTATAAAGGTGCTCCCCTTCGAGTGTTGATATTTGATATGCCCATGACTTGTAGCTTGTTGTGATGATGAAGGGTCCCAACTAATTGGGTTCAAATTTGCCCTTGTCTGGATTTGGCACATTCTTCGAATTTTCCTTCCATACTATTTCTCTGATTTAGAAGGTCCGACTCCTAATCTTCTTGTTGTAGCTTCACTTGAGACAATTTTGGTAGACCTGTAAATGATTTAAGGTGTCCATATGTTGCTTATCTAGTAGTTCTAGCTCATTCAGTTGTGACAACCAATATTCTTCATTTGTAATGAGGTTCTGCAATGATATTCTTAGGGATGGGAGCTCGATCTCAATGGGGAGGATGGCTTTTGATCCAT
The DNA here is from genome assembly GCA_007115665.2 of Sequoiadendron giganteum. Taxonomy (NCBI): domain Eukaryota; kingdom Viridiplantae; phylum Streptophyta; class Pinopsida; order Cupressales; family Cupressaceae; genus Sequoiadendron; species Sequoiadendron giganteum. The sequence goes on along the minus strand of CM021108.1, from coordinate 452,585,441 downwards.
AGACCAAGGAGAAAAGGGTGGCACTTGTGGGTGTGTGGATTCTTGTTCAATAGGCCCATAAAGTGGGATTCAATTGCAAATGTCAGTCATGACCAACATCATTGACTGTTTTCTTGAGGATTTTAAGGATGGTTTTATTGATAGATTTTGCTTAGCCATTGCCTTGGGGATAATACGAAGTGGAAAAATGATGTTGGATTTTGAAATTTTGGCATAGGTTGCAATCATCCTGATTTTGAAAGTGTATATGCATGAATTTGCACCCCTAATGTAAATTCCATTTCACCCCCTTACACTTTAGAAAACCTAAGGTGGAGGCTTAATTCCACTTGAGCACACTGCTCACATTCCACTTGGTGCCTGTTTTGCATTTCGATGGGGGCATTTCTATCGAGGATTCCCACGCGGTGCCAAAATGTTTGCGTGGAGTGCTTACATCCCTGATAGATTCCTATAGTTGGAGAGTACAGAGACGTTACACTTCCCATTGGAAGTCGAAGTGTAATGCTCAACTTCGGTTGGTCGACCTGAATATGGTCATTTTTCATCCTTTCCTTCATATCCTTGACCATAACATCCATTCTCAAGTTTTGCAAGATCTTGGATTCACTCTCCCCATTTTCCATTCATTCATTCAATCTTTGTAGCATCACTTTACACTCCATTGCAGCAATCTACCACTCCATCACTACAATAGTGTGAGCATAGGACAAACACCATCATAGTAGAGGCTTGAGTTCCTCTCATTTTCTCCTCCACAAGCCTTGACCGCTTTGGACGGAGGTGGTAAGCTCCTATCTTATCCTCTATTATGTTTGGTTGAGTAAGCACATACTGTTTGTACAATATTTTTTTACGTAGCTTCTATTCCCTTCTTTATCTTTATTCCTATCATTGCAAACTTGGTTGTCCATGGAGGTGGAAACACCAAAATGGGGGTCTGACTGAGGTAGACCCCTAAATAGCCCCAACATTTCCCCCTTTTTCTGTGTGTAGGTGGAGAGATCTCAGACCAACCTAGCAAGAGGATTGTTGTATGAAATTATCTTCATCACCCTTGTGGTAATATATTTCCTTTATCACATTCATATTTATGTCTCATTCTTCTTAATCTCATTTTGTTACTCAAGAAACCTCTAAAATAGGCTAGTAGTCCTTTCTTGAGGATTTAACCTCATCTCTCTAGTTTTCTGGTTGTATGGATGCCAATGCACCTATGAGACACTGGTGTATCATGTTTTCATCCCAAAACCATGCTCTTTTCCTCTAACAAGAGCTACCTAAGACGTAGAGTTGACTTTAAAAACTGACTCATCTAGTCTCCCTTCAACTCTCACGATTGCAAAGTGATCAAAGGACACATAGTCCTCATCATTCTCATCCCCCCTATCCTAGTCTTCCTTGCAACTAAGGTAAGCTACGGCAGCCTTTCCACTCTTGGCCTTTCGTGATCTGGGGCCTTGTAGTGGTTGGTCCCCCTATCTTACATTTTTGGTGAACCCGACATGAGCAAACATCTACCCATTTGTCGGTGTTTTGAAATTTTTCTCTTATACCTCTTGGTCATTGTAACCTTGTGTGTTGTGAAAGTTTATGAGCTTCATAACCTAGTATACAACCTCTGGGCATATTGTCAAAAGAAGTCAGTGACACCTTTCAATGGAAAAGACAAAGGTCTCCTCTAGTTTTGCTACCAACCTTTTCTCTGGTTCTATGGTTGGTCTATCCACATAGGAGCACATATTGCAAGGAAAATCTAGGTTTCTTGACGAAATTGATCACATCCCTACCCCTCCTGCATCATCGACCTCCTCATCTGTAGATGAGTGTGAGGCCATCTGTATCCCTTCTGAATACTTCGTTAGCCTTGGTAAAGGGTTAGGTTCTTTAGAAAATCATGTGGAAGGAAACTCGAAGATGGCTAGGGCAACTAAAGTAATCAGTGAAATTAGATACATAGTTGAAAAAGACCAAACATGCATAGAGCTCTTAGCTAGTCTCACTGGTCTAGTCGAAGCGTGTGCCCCATCAAGCCATGCATGACATGAGGTGGCCTCTTCAAGGAATGTGAGAGACAACTAGAGATGTCAATTCCACCTACATCTATATATATGGCTGACGTGGTCCCTTCGGTCAGTGTACCTATTACTTACAAGAATTTTGAAACTATCAAAGTAAACATGAACCCTTTGGCTTTCCACTTCACCCCTTCCACCACCTTTGGTGGTGGAGGATTTGGTGGGATTATAGGTGGAGTCTTTGGTGTCAAAAAATTTGGGGGTGGCACTAGTGGAGGTGGTTCCAACATAAATCATCATGGTGGCTTCGGAAGTAGCGGTGGTTCTGGTGGAAGTCACAGTAGTGGTGGTGGCATCAGTGGTGGCTCCGACGGAGGTCACGATAGTGGTTTAGGTAGCATCTCTAATGGTGAATCCAATGGCCCTATGCCTTCTAATTAACCTATTCTAAATAACCTTCTTCATAATATGGGGAAGATGTAGAACCAACTGGCGAACCTTTCCTAGGCCTTAGCCCAACCTATTTTCCAGCCCTTCTTTTGACACAGCCCGTTGTTGGTTACAATTTTAAAAACTCCTTTCTCACAAGGGATGGAGATTCCCAAATTGAAGAAATACGATGGTAAAGGGGACCCATAGACACATGTGTCTACCTTTAACACTTTATGCACATACTTTTTCCATCACGATGCATTGATGGTGAAACTATTTCCCCAATCCCTCAAAGATACAACATTGGATTGGTACTGTTCTTTTCCTAATAATTCCATCTTCACATTTGATTAGCTTGTGAGCCAATTCCTGCGATAGTTCCAAGCCAATATCGGACCAAAGATGATCTTCTCAGACCTTTTTCGGTGCAAACAAGGGGACAATGAGAATATTACAGGATTTATAGAATAATACCAAGCACTCTTCTTACATATCTCGTATTTGTTACCTAAATTTGATGTACAAAAGGTCTTCATAGGGAGCTTGCAAAGGCCTTGGAAAGAGAAGTTTACCCTCATGTTAAGTATCCTTCTTTCACACACTTGTGTGCAGCTCTACGAGAGTACTAGCAGATGGTAGTTCAGTTTGGGGGTCCTCCCTCACGCTCTCTTTATGAAGGAAGATCTATCGTATCGACCTCTAGAATAGGTAAAGTTGTTGTGAATGTAGTAGCTATTGTGGATAACAATGGCCTCAGATGTGACCGAAAGTTAATGAGGCTATCAAAATATTATTCTTTCATCTTGAAGAAGTTGGTGAAAGATAAGATCCTTACCCTACCACCCCCTAAACCACCTAGAGAAAAACACCCTAACTGATATCAATAAAACACATATTATCAGTACCATCAAGTTAACGAACATGATACTGAATGCTGCATGCCCCTGCATCATGAGTTACAAAATTGCATCAAGGATGGTACTATACATCTTGATGAAAGTAAAAAAAACATGAACACATCAGTGGTGAAAGCTAACATTGACTTGTAGATATACACAGACCCATTTCTGACACATTCTACTAGCATGATTATCAATCTCTCTGATTTTGTTTCTTGCCCCGAGGCATATGTTAACATGGTTACCATTACTCCCTCTCCTCTTCTTGCGACCAGTTACCAGATGTAATGTTTACTTTGCAAGATGTGCCAACAAATGTTAAGCCTTCTCTACTTATATCCCCACTCACCTCAATGGTAACATTGTGACAAGGGTCTTAGTCGACCCCACAACTAGAGTGAATGTCATGACAGAGGAGACATTACTCTTAAATTCCCTACAAAGGGAGGAATATGAAAAAAAAAATCCATCATCTGTACACATGATAGACTTTCTCTTAAACCTTATGGTTTGATAACACTATCCATCCTAGTTGGACCCAGGAACATGGATGCGGTCTTCGATGTTATTCCAAAGTCAAACCTATTTAGAGTGAAGCTAGGCATACCTTGGTTGGCTTCCATAAATGGGATCATCTCTCTAATCAATAAATTCCTTAAGTTTTCCCATGAGGGTATCATGCACATGGTGCATGATACTGGATATCATCCTATGGTATCTCATGGAGGATACTCATTGGATCAGTTTTTGCCCACTCCCGTCGGTCCACTCCCACAAAGAATGAACCTACTTTATAAGAACTATGTGAAGTATAAGACTGGAGGCAAGGGACAACCGAAGTTGACCCTTCCTATAGCTGAGCAACCACCTGCCTCCTCCTCCTAAAAGGGAAAGGAGAAGCTCACTCCCTCTCAAGCTAAATCATCTACTCCCCTCTCCTGGGAAGAGTATTGGATGAATAAGCTCGGGTTCTACTACTGAGTCCAATGATGCCTCCTTGGAGAAAGCCCAAGATCAAGATATCAGATCTCCCTAGTGGGTCCCCAAGACCCTAATACTATTTGTATGCCAAAAAGAAAGGCTCATAGAGAGAATTTTCCCCTCAACCTCTTCCTATTCCCGTAAACAGAAAAGGATCCACCTCTAAGGTGGTAGAGTCAATTCCTCCTACCGCCTCTGAACTTACCCCTTCTCATCCCATTCAGGAGTTTATCCTTCTACTGGAAACAACTATGGAAGACACTCCCATGGCTGAGTAGAATCCTTTCATCCCTTTGCAAGCCCAACTCCTAGTTTGAAGAGCCATAGGAACTACCTTGCACATGAGTGAAAGTGTCAACAAAAGGCTATCTTGGCTAAGCAAGCCTCATCATAGAAGAAAGAGGAGGAGAAGATGACACCTCATGATGTGTCCTCTTTCCCCTCTTTTTCCTATGATCTAACTAGTTTTGAATCTCTTCTAGCTCCCACTATGAGTGTGCATGTGCTTGGAAAGGGGCAAGTGTTTATCACTCCTTCAGCAATGTCGCCCTTCCTGACTTCCACCCTAAATGTCTCACCCTTTCTAAAGCTCGTGGATATGGTTAATACTTCCATTTTATCCACTGTGGTTCTATCCTCTTCTATCCACCTTGCTTTGTCTATGGGAAGTTAACCCCCTCTGGCAAAAATAAGGTAGAGGGAGGTCCCTCCAGCAATGGAGGATGTAAGAAGAGCCCACCTTCTCTGAGAGTTGGTCTCGTGCTGACTTGTTCTATCTTGGTGATGGAACCAGTTCCAGCCTCCCCTGAGTTCATCACCACTCCCGAGTCTCTCGGTGAGCCCAATAGTGAACCTCAGGTGCAAACTCCATCTACTGAGGTGAAACATGACACTCCAATTAAGTTTATGTTTAACTCGGTAGATGAAGTTCTAACCTTGTCAGCAATCTTCACAAAGTCGTTGAACTTAGACCCATAAGAGTTGAGTGATGGAGACCTCATTGGTCCATCTAGCTTATCCATTGTTCCAGGTGGATCAAAAGCTCCTCCCCTTAACATTACACTATTGCAAGCTCATCATCCTTCCCCCTATGATGATCTCTTGGTTGACCAGTGTTAGGGGAAGACCCTCTTATTGATCTTTAGATTAGATATGTGTGTGTGTTGTGATGTGTTCCCCCGTAATCATTCTATATGTGCCTAGATGACCCTCGTCACCCCTGGTGGTGTTTGGATACAGGTGTGATGTTTATGTTGTAATCCTTCTTCTATATGTATCTCTATTCTTCCATGTTTGTGATTGGCTTTTAGTAAATTGGGGATGATGCAAAGTTTTGGGGAAATATAGATTTCCCTTCCATGTTGACCCAATTTTTTTATTTTACTTTGTCTTTCGTGCATTCTTCCTGATTTGGCTGGGGATTGATGATCTTTCACCTCTCACCATGGTTACCTACTCCTTATAAATAAAGGCAGATCCGACCCCACAAAACCACATCCCCCTATGCTCGTTGTGTGTGATTTATTTTCTTTTACCTCTCCCTTCATCTTTCTCTCTTCTTTGCTTGAGTTGTCCCTTTTGTGTGCGATAATGTTACTTCCACATTGCATGATCCTTAGAAAATGCATGTGTTGCAAAAAAAATCTTTTCTTGAAGATCCTTCACACACTTCTTTGTTAGAATTGCATTCTCGACTTAAAACCCTAATAAAACATGTTTTCTTCATCATGGGTTCATAAAGAAAGGACTTGTAAACCCTCCTCCAAAACGAGAATGGTCTTAGTCTTCCCCTTGCCTGGGTGCATATCCTTCCTTTTGAATTCCTTGATGAAGTGAACATCTTTCAAAAGGATTCCTTGATGATGAATTGATTCAAGAAGGAAGACGATAGCTTTTGAACAATGTATCCCTTGAGTGGACCCATTCTCTTCACATTGGGTTCCCAAGGGACCCCTTCAAAAACTTTTAGCAAAATTATATGGTGTCTAGCCTAAGGGCAACCTGACTAGACTGGTTTCACATCCTTGTGTCTAGCTTGGGGGTAGCCCAACTAGACCGGTTTTACTTCTTCATGTCTACTCCAGGGGAAGCCCAACTAGGATTACTTTTCATCCTTACGTCTAGCTTGGGGGAAACCTAACTTGGCTTCACTTCTCAAATAGTGCATCCCTTGAGTGGATGCTCCTTCCTTTTGAAGGGTTCCCGAGGGACCCCTTCGAAAGTCTTACAACTTAGTGATGGTTTGTGTGACTATCTATTCACTAGCCTACATGGCCACTTCCTGATGTGTTCTATCTATGGGTAAACATGTCACCCTCTCTGACTCTACAGAGTCCCCTTTTTACTCGATCTCCCTCATGTGAGAGTTCTTGGGGGATACCTTCCTTGTAGGTTCATGGGTCTGTAAGGTGATTTTCTTGGTTTCATTCATGTGAGATTTCTTGAAGGATACCTCCCTCACATAACCGTGAGCTTGTGAGGCAATTTTTCTCTTCATCTTTGTAGTTTCATGGAACTATGAAGTCATTTCCTGCACTTCCTAGTTCACTAGACCATGCTCTGCTTCCTTATCGATTTAGGTATACTTCTCTTACTTTGTTACTTCCTCACTACTCTACTTTACCGAAGCACTCATTAGTACTTGTGCTCGCTAAAGTGGGGCAAAAATGTATAAGTGTGAATTTTCACCCCTAACACAAATTCCGTTTCACCCCCTTGCAGTTTAGAAAACCTAAGGCAAAGGCTTAATTCCACTCAAGCTCGCTGCTCACATTCCACTTGGTGCCTATTTTGCATGTTGGTGGGGGTGTTTCTATTAGGGATGCTCATGTGACACATAGACATTTGCATGATGCGCTTACATCCGCACGATGGACATATGTCCCTAGAAGATTCATGTGCCTTGAGATTGCAGAGATGTTACACTTCCCATTGGAAGTCAAAATGTAATGCTCCTCTTCGGCTGGCCAACCTGAATATGGTCGTTCTTCATTCTTTCCTTCATATTCTTGACCATTCCATCCATTCTCATGTTTTTCAAGATATTATATTCACTCTCCCCATTTTCCATTCATTCATTCAATATTTGTAGCAACACTTTACACTCCATTGCAGCAATATACCACTCCATCACTTTGATAGTTCGAGCATATGACAAACACCATCATAGTAGAGGCTTGATTTCCACTCATTTTCTCCTCCACAAGGCTTGAGCACTTTGGAAAGAGGTGGTAATCTCCTCTCTTCTCCTCTATTGTCTTTGGTTAATTAAGAACATACTATTTGTAGTGTCTTTTGTTTACGTAGCTTGTATTCCCTTCTTTATCTTTATTCCTATCATTGTAAACTTGGTTGTCCATGGAGGTGGAAACACCAAAATGGGGGTTTGATTGAGGTAGACCCCTAAATAGCCCCAACATTTCCCCCTTTTTTGATGAGCAGGTGGAGATATCTCAGAGCAAGCTAATGAGAGGATTGTTGTACAAAATCATCTTCATCACCCTTGTGGTAATATATTTCCTTTATCACATTTGTATTTATGTCTCATTCTTCTTAATCTCATTCTGATACTCAAGAAACCTCTAAACTAGGCTAATAGTCCTTTCTTGAGTATTTAACCTTGTCTCTCTAGTTTTATGGTCGTACGGACACTAGCATGCCTATGAGACACCAACATGTCGCACTTTCATCCCAAAGTCATGCTCCCCTCCTCTGACAAAAAGCTACCTGAGACATAGAGTTGACCTTAAAAAGTGACTCATCTAGTCTCCCTTCAACTTTAAGGATTGTAGAGTGATTGAAAGCCACATAGTCCTCATCATTGTCATCCCCCTATCCTAATCTTACTTGCAATTGAGGTAAGTTAGGGTAACTTTTCCGCTCTTGGCCTTTCATGACTTGGGGCCATGCGGTGGTTGGTCCCCCTCTCTTATAGAAAGGTGTCCCATTATCTAAGATAATGGCTTGAGGGACACCATATCAAAAAATAAGGTAATTTAGGATAAACTTGGATATCTGCTTTCTTGTAATGTAGGTCATGGGAATGGCTTCCACCCACTTCATGAAGTACTCTATGGTGGTGATAATGAACTTGTGTCCATTATATGAGGTGGGGGTGATTTTTCCAATGAGATCGAGCCCCCACTGTGAAAAGAGCCAAGGTGTGATAATTGGGTTAAGCTCCTGAGCTAGTGCATGGATGTGTTGCCCATGGTGCTGACATTGCAAACACATTTTGACATAGTCATGTGCTTCTCTTTCCATTGTAGGCAAATAGTACCCCATACTGAGCAGTTTCTTGGCCAAGGTCATACCACTCGAATGTGAATTAAAAATTCCATTATGTGCCTCGCTTAAATTAGTCAAGGTTTCCTCAGTGTTGAGGCAACATAAAAGGGTACCTTCAATGCTCCTAAGGTATAGGGTATCTCCTAGGATGACAAAACAAGATTTTTTTATGAAGGCTTTTTTGAGGTTTAGGATTTTTTCAATAGGGATGACTCCTATTCTCGAGTAAGTGTAAATATCATGGTACCAAGGATCACCAGGACCAAGGATTTCACACAAAAATTCAAACTTTGGTACCTCAAATGTTGGTATGAGAATATGCTCTATGAGGAATTATTGCTTTGAAACATTGTGCGAGATCTCTAGGAGTGATCCAATCATAGCCATTGCATCCGCTGCTCTATTATTTTCTCTTGGTAGTTGTTAAAATTTGATATCAATGAAGAACTCCTTGAGACTTTCCACCAACTTCTTTTATGGAGTCAACTTGTCATCCTTTGTCTAATATTCATTATTTACCTAGTTGATTATGAGTTGTGTGTCCCCGTAGGCCTTAAGTGCCATGATCTGCCACTGCACTGCGATCCTCAACCCTATGACAAGAGCCTCATATTTTTTGATGTTGTTTGTGCATGAGAATGATAACTTGTATGATTTAGGTATGTATTCCCCTTGTGGAGTGATGAAGAAGATTATCACTCTTGAATCATGTTGTGTGTAGGATCCATCAAAGTACATTTTTTAGTGATCCACTACACTAAGGTTGAAGATTGATTCATGGGGGATCTCTAAAACAAGTGGATTCTTTGCATATATAAGTGTTGTTTCTAGTTGATCTATGATTGCTTGCCCTTTGATATCCTTTCATTCTACATACTCAATGTCATGCTCTGTCAGGATCATAACCCACTTCGACGTTCATCCTATGAGAGTTGCTTTGGAAATTAGGTACTTGAGCAGGTCTAGTTTTGCAATGAGCTTGATCTAATGTGCTATCATGTAGTGTTTGAATTTTTGTGCTGCAAACATGACTACTACGCAGGCTTTCTAAATGGGTGTGTAGTTCATCTCATGTCCTACCATAGTCCTGCTAATGTAGTAAATAGCTCTCTCCTTCCCATTTTCTTCATGCAGTGCTAAGAGAGCACCAATGGAAGTTGTTGTTGTTGTTATATAGGATCAAGGGTTTTCTTGGAATTGGTGGCATAAGGACTGGTGGTGTGAGCAAGTACTCCTTGATCTTGTTAAATGCTTGGTCACATTTTTCATCCCATTTGTATGCTACCCCCTTGTGGAGTAGATGATAATATGGGATTTCCTTGTCTTCTAGCTGCACTATGAATCGACAGATGGACTGGAGTCTTCCTTGTAAGCCCCTTAGCTACTTCAATATCTTGGGTGCCTCCATTTTGAGGATTTATTTGAATTTGGATGGGTCTACCTCCATTCCTCTCATGGATACGATGTACCCTAGGAGCTTTCCTGATTGTACTCTAAAAAAACACTTCTTTGGATTAAGTCGAACCTTGTACTTTTCAAGTCTATCAAAAATGGAGCTCAAGGCTGGTATGTGGTCCAGTCGTTTCTTTGATTTAGCTAGTATATCATCCATGTAATCCTCCATATTTTTATGGATCATATCATGAAAGATGAGTGTCATGGCCCTTTGGTAGGCTTATCCTATGTTTTTCAACCTGAATGGCATCATATTCCAGAAATATGTCCTCCACGGACAAGTGAAAGTTGTCTTGTGTTGGTCTTCCTTAGCTATCATGATCTGATTGTATCCTAAGAATCTATCCATTAGGGATAGCATCTCATGTCTGGTCGTCATATTCATGATCATGCGAATGTTTGGAAGTGGAAATTCATCCTTTGGACATGCTTTATTTAGATCTCAGAAGTCCATGCAGATGTGGATGCCCCCAGTGGGCTTTGAAATAGGCACAAGGTTTGAGACCCACTCTAGATAATTGATTGACTGTATAAAACCTGCATCTAGGAGCTTTTGTAATTCCATTTTGAATAGCAATGCTATTTAGGGGTGCATTTTCCTTAGCTTTTGTCTTATTGGCTTTGCTTCAGGGTATACAACTAGGTGATGAAATACAACCTCTGAATCAAGCCCTAGAATGTCGGTATAGGTCCACGCAAATTTTATCTTTCTTTCCTTTAGGAACATAGCTAGGAGTTCCTATTCTTCTGTGAGAAGTGACTCGACATAGAATGCTATATGTGGTAGTACTTTTGCTCCAAAATTAACTAGATTGCACTGTTGTTCTAGAACTATTGACTTCTCCTGATGAATAGCACTGAGAGGAAGATTGAATCCTTCATCTTCTAGTGCCTTAGAGATGTTTTCACCATTGGATGTGTCCTTTATTTTTACTTTTTTTGAGCTAGAGAATGCTACAATGTGCTTTTCACTCAAATACCTAGAGATTATTCTCAATTTTTCAATTTTGTGACTGAAGGATTCAATCATTTCCCTGTAATAGGCTTGTGTATTTAGTATGATGTTGAACTTGACTTCATGATCTCCATATGGTACCGTATCTCGAAATCCCATGAATTCTAAGAGCTCCTCATCATTTTTGAATGTGTCTAGAATTGGTGGTCCTTGTTGGTTGTAATCGATGAGTTGGAGATAGAATAGGTTTATTGCATGGGTTTGATGGTTTGACTCAAAAGATAGGGAATTGATCATGAATAGGGAGGAATCTTTGAAAAGCATAGGCAAGTCAGTTATGGTATTGTTGGACTCAAGGGAACACTGAGAGGGGGGAAGAATCAGTGTTCAGTAAATTTTAAACTTCATCAATCTAAAACTTGATAACATTTCAACATTGCATTAAATAGAAGATGCTAATATTCAAAGTAATCATGCATGACACCATAACACAAATTTTTGCATGAAAACCCTGTTAGGGGAAAACCTATGGTGGAGGTTAATCCACAATTTGAGTACTCAAATATAAATGTTTACAAAAGAGAATGCACTTGCATTCATGCACACTGCTTAAAGCTCACTGCTCAAATGGAAAGGCTCACTATCATACAAAAGTTCAGATTAAAACCATCTAAAGGTTGAACTAAGATGATAGCATCTATTTATGCTAGGTTATAGTTCTGTTGAATCTCATAGATTAGATTTTGTGACCTCTATTTGACTCTGCTCTTCTTTCTGCTTTGCTCTTCCCTTATCCATTTTTTTCTCAACATCTAGACAAGTTCACACTATTATTCTATTGAATATCGCACCACACACATATTTGCATGTTTCCATATTTCTTCACTTACAATCACACTCCAAAATTATAGAACTGATCTCATATATATCTTCTAACAAGGATTTACCCATTCATTAGTCAGCTTCATAAAGTTTTTTTTTTTATAACTTGTCGGCCAGATCCATCACTAATTCTTTATGCACATCTTGTAAAGTCAGTTAGGACATAGAGAGGACCCAAACAAAACTTAATCGAGCATAAAGATATTTAATTAATTACTCCTTATACATCCACGATTTCTCTACTTGATGGGTTAGCTTATTACCACATATATTCACTAGATTATTGTACTAGATCTTGTAGATCACATACCAATGACTATGCATCAATGATCTTCATGAATAAGGTGATACAAACATCAAAAAACCTTCCTCAGAGATCCAAAACCAAAATACATGTTCGGTGACGTAATTAGATCAACTTTTATGCTTATAACTGAATTCCCTATTCTTTACTCTATTCTATCGGTAGAAACAAAAACTATACTACAGAATGGATGTAAGTTTCCATCAATGACAACACTTACAATCCATATTCCAAAAATCTCCCCCTTTGGCATTGATGGAAACACTTAGTGAAAAAATGACTAATTGCCAAAATCATTATAGGTATACTGCCAAACTTTTACTGCTCTTTCTCCTCCTGAGATTTATAAGGAATTTTTCACGGCATTCTCTCCCCCTTTGACATCAATGACAAAGCATGGAAACCATATGCCAAAAAGATAAAAAGTGATACTGACAAAACAGTGAAAAAATATGTGGTCAAAATTCTAAAAGATTCAAAACTTCAACATATATGCCAACAGTTCAGTTCTCCCCCTTTGATCAAAACTTCAAAAACTTGAGAACACTTAACTGCTACATTTAGAAGATTATCTTATGATTTTTCTTCACTTCCAGAAGGAATTTCTTCCAGGAATCTATTGTGATTCCAATGATAATGATCAAATTATTATTCTTCGATGTTTTGTTAATAATTTTAGTTAAAGATTTAGGAATTATAATTTCTTCTATTTTCTCACTGTTCCTTAGTATTTCCACCATTTCCTCCAATCTTCATTCGGTTAGATCCTTCACCTTCCAAAAATTATCCACAAGAGTGTTCTTGGAGAGTTTAATTTTTGTGTGTTCTGACTGTAGTTCCCGAATTCTTTTTTCTGATGGTGTCATCCTAATCTTGAGATATGAAAAAAAAAATTCCTATGCTATTCAACTCTATTTCAATTTGATCCAACTTCTCTTTGTAATTTCTAATAGCATGGGGTGAACGGGTGCAATATTTGTAGATGTTAGTGGCTAATTTTATGCATTGCCTTAACTCATTCATTTTCTTCTTGAGTTTGGAGAGTGATAGTTTGAATTGATCCTTTAGGAGAGAGATAACTTCACCAGCTTCCTTTTCTTGAGCTTTAGAATTCAATGTTTATTTGCTACATTGAATCATTTCATCGAAAAAAATGATTCTAAGTGTGCTAAATGATCATGTTGAGCAATGAAAGATTAGATTGGAACCTAGCTATTTTCTATAATCCACCTTCTCCTTGAATAAGCTATTGTAGCTTTTCTTTTGTCAGATCATCTTCTTCCTCACTACCTTTTTCTCGTTCAGATTCATTTTTCTATGGATCCTCAGTTTCATCATCATATTCTTCATCTGGAATATCCACAATTTCCTTTTCTTTTCTTTTTCCCCCAATTCTGGGAACTTTTCTTTCTAAAGGGTTGTATTCAACAATTTCTTTACCTCTTTTTTTCCTTTTATCCATACCACTGGAGGAGGAAACAACTTCAATTGTTCTTCCTGGAAGGGAAATACTAACTAAACCACACTTTTCAAGCACATTCTTAAAGAAATTTTCAAATTCTAAATCCCAATCAGCCAAGCTCCTAGAATATGAATATATTTGTTTGCATACTGGTTCATTTGCCTTCCACACCATATTGTCAATTTTTGGCAAACAATTCAAGAAATACATTACTAAACATGCAATCAGAGTATCGGACCGATCTTTTATCAATCCACATAGGTCAAAATCCTGACCTTCAATTATCATCTTGTGAGAAATGTAGAATGGGCCAACCGATGTAGCTCCTTCTCAATTTTTGTAGAAGATTTCATATGCTATCCCGTATGCAATGTACTTTATGACAAGATTCTTGATTGTCACAATTATCAGTGCCCTCTGATCTCTAATTATTCTAGTTAGGGTTTCAACCTCTTTGTTTTGGATATATTTCTTCCTTGGTATATCTTTGACTTTGCATAATCTGGTCAAATTCTCAATTGTTTCCTTCGAGATGATGTAGGATTGTCCAAGTTAAAATATCATCATGTAATCTACTCAAGATGAATTTTATGAATTCTGCATTCTCAAAGTACTCAAATTGTGGAAACCCTGTTAGGGGAAAAACCATGGTAGAGGTTAATCCATAATTTGAGTACTCAAATATCAATGATTACAAAAGAGAATGCACTTGCATTCAGGCATACTTCCTAGAGCTCACTACTCAAAAGGAAAGGCTCATTGTTGCACAAAAGTTCAAATTAAAACCATCTAAAGGTTGAGCTAATATGATAGCATCTATTTATGCTAGGTTATAGTTTCAATGGAGCTCATGTATTAGATTCAATGACCTCTATCTGAATTTTCTCTACTATGCCCTTGTCTACTTTTCACTCAACACCTAGATAGGTTTGCACTATTATTTTTCTGAATCTCGCACCCACACATATTCAAATTTTTCCACATTTCTTCACTTTCAATAACACTTAAAAATAATAGAACCAATCTCATATATATATCCGCTAACAAGGATTTACTCATTCATTAGTCGACTTCATAAAGTATTAATCTCTTTATAACTTATTGGCCAAAATCCATCCCTAATTCTTTATGCGCATCCTCTAAAGTTGGTTAGGACATAGAGAGGACCCAAATAAAACTTAATCGAGCATGAAGATATTTAATTAATTAATCCTTATACATCTATGATTTCTATACTTGATAGGTTGACTTATTATAATAGATATTCAATAGATTAATGTATCAGATCTTGTAGAACACATACCAGTGACTGCACATCAATGATTCTCATGAATAAGGTGATACAAACATCAAAAAACCTTCCTTAGAGATCCACAATCAAAATACCTGTCCAGTGAGGTAATCAGATCAACTTTTATGCCTGGAATCAGATGCCTTGTTCTTTACTCTATTCTTCTGGTAGAATCAAAAACTATACTGCATACTAGATGTAAGACTTAGGTTTCCATTTAAGTTGCTATCAATAACAACACTTACAAGCCATATGCCAATAGCTATCCTCATCACTACTACAAATATCAGTTATGTCAAAGGTAAAGTTATCTAAAGGTAGACCTATAGATATTGGTAAGTGAAGGGCGAATGTCGATAGTTGAGGGGGAGTTTTGATTGCTTTAATAGGGGGAATTTTTCCACGTATGGTTATACTCAGAGGGCTACATCAAAGGCCAAGATTTTTGATGCCCTTCTCAACAATGATAGGCTCTTATCGGCCATTACTTCTTTTCCAAGAATTTCATTCTTGTTATAGCCCATGACCAACATTAATTGAAGTCCTCGGTTAGCATCATCCATAGGAAGGGTCGATACAGGTCTTTCATCTTGATAGAGTAGACTGGATATATCTCTTTTTTCCACCACTTCTCGACCTAGAGTCCCCAAATTTTGAATTAGGAGGGATCCACTCTGAAGGTTTCAGCTATTGTATTGGCGGGTTGTGACTATCCATGGGACCTAGGGGATTGAGGTAACTCCCCTACTACAAAGGCTCCCTTATTCATTTTGTAATCTCCACACCCGTTGTCTTGGATAATGACCTTGATTTCAAATATATCAGGAATGGTGGGTGTCTTTGTCCTAGAAGTGGAGGCAATGTTAGCTGGGTCTATATATGGATTTGAAGGGCCTTCATCATTCTTTGGGACTTGGGGGATTTTATAGTAATTTTCTTCTAAGTTTTTGCAGAAAGCAAAGGGCTCCAGATCACCATAGATCATGACCTTTTGGTTTTGAAATGAGAACTTGACGCATTGATGAAAGGTTGATGCAATTGCTTGCATCCCATGGATGCATGGATGCCCCAAGAGGATGTTATAAGGAAAATCAAGGTCAAGGACCTAAAAGGTGGTTTCCTTAATAGTTGGACCTACTTGAATAGGGATTTGGCTAGTGCTATGAGATAATCTTTCTTGGTCATCATACACTCTGATTGTGATACCCTTTCCCCTTTCAGTGGAATCCTTGGAGAATAATAGATTCTTTATGAGCTTGAGAGAACAAATGTTTAGACCTGAACCTCCATCCACCAAGAGCCTTTTGACTTTGTTTTTATGAACCAGGACCTCAAGGTGGAGTGTACGATTGTGAGATGGTTGGGTGGGAAAGTCTTGATCAAAAAATGTGAGGAGATTTGGGGTGGTAATGTTTTTGACCATAGCTTGGAATTGTTCAGTATCAAGATTGGAAAAGAAAGTAGATGAAGCTAATGATTCCTCAAGGATTTATCTATGGGCAGATGAGATCTTCAGTAACTTCATGATGGAGATATGAGCAGGAGTTCTTTTCAACTGGTCTAAGACATTGTAGCCATTAGGAGTGGATTTCGGATTTGAGGTGGATGCCCTAGGTGGCTGTGATGACCCATCAATGGTGATTTTTCCACTACATGTGGTGACTCCACAATCAGCTTTGGCTCCCTTGATGTTAACAATAGTGACCCATTCATTTAGGGATGCGACACCATGATTGTAATCATGGTTCACATTGGCATACTTGTGTTTTTCTTTGTTATAATCCGACATCGGATTCATGTATATCTTAAGGTCTTGATTTCCAACTAGCTATTCCACATTTATGATCTTGTCATCAATGAGGTCTTGGATTAAATTTTTCAGCTTCATAAAATTGGCTATGGTGTGCCCCTTGATTTTATGAAAATCACAAAGATAGTTTTCATTGTACCATGGAGGTTTCACTTGGGGCTCTTGATAATTCTCATACATGGGGACTTTAATGAGATTCTCATTTACCAGTTTCTTCATGACAGATTCAACTGATTCCCCAAGGGCTGTGAACTTTCTCTTGGTAGGATATTTGTTTCATGGAGGTGGTCCTCCTTGATTATTCAGATTTTTGACTTGATTATTGGGTGGTGGTTGTGATACCACATTGGTTTTCATGTTGTTGTGATTGTTTTTTTCAGTTGCTGATATGTTTGGGTGTTTTATTTTGGAGCATTGATTATGACCTTGGCATAAACCACATCGTCATTAGTGACATTCTTATTTTTTTCCCATGTGTGAGTTTTTTCATTATAGCTAGTGGAAGGGTGGTTGTCTTGATGTTCTATATATGTGGGTGTCCCCCCTTGTGCAATAAGGGCTCATTTGATGTTGAGCGCCTTGGGGATCAATTGGTCGTAAGTGGTGATGCACTTCATTTGTAGATGAAATTCCAAGGTTTTCTCAAGGTTGGAAATGATTGTGCAAATTTGTTGCTCTTCCAACATGGACCACTTTCTCTTATTGGCCTTGGATCGCCATCGTTGTAGGAAGGAAGTGAATGATTCCCCCTTTCTTTGTTTGACCAGATATAGTTCCTCTAGACTAACATCCATGCCAATGTTGAATGCATAATTCTTTATGAATGCATCTAGAATTTCTTTGAACATTTTGATTCCAGTAGGCAAGCGAGAGAGTCACTCCATGGTAGGTCCAACCAAGCTTCAAGGAAATAGACTCATTAGATATGTATTGTTATATGCAAACTCCATACAATGTACTTGGAATTCCTTGATTTGATCCTCAGGGTTTCTCAGCCCATGATATTTGTCGAATTTAGGGATTTCAAAACCCTTTGGGAATGGCACCATTTCCAATATCTTGTTGAAAGCATAAGGGCATAGATTTCTTGATTTCTTCATTGTTTTCCCTGATTGGAGATCGAGCACTTGTTGTGAGAGCAATTTGATTTGTGTTGTCATGTCGTCTTGTGGATTAGAAGTTGGAGTGAACATGTTCTAAAGTGGTTGAGGTGTTGGCATGATGAGTGGAGTGATAAGTATGTTGGTTGGGGTTTATTACAAGCTCTGTTGTGCGATTATGACTTGCCGATATGCCTACATTTGTTGTTGTGCCAGCAATGTTTTTTGTGGGTCTTCTTGTTGTTGTGCCAATAAATATTTTTTTTGATCTTTTTGTTGTTGTGCCAACAAATCTTGTTGTTGGGCTAGTAATTGGGATGCTTCCTATTGCACTTGATACTATTACAAGGCTTGTTGATATGCTTGTTGTTGAGCTACTTGTAGTTGTGCTTGGTATTGAGATTGTGCTTGCATTTTCTGAGCTTTATATTGTGCGAATTGATTTGCTTGCAAGGCTTGGGCAGCTTGTTGTTATTGTAGTAAAGCTTGGGCTTGGACAGCCTGTTGTGCTTGTTGTGCCACTAATTGTGCTTGCGCTTGTTGGGCAGCTAGTTGTGCAGCTTACTGGTTTTGAATTTGTTGAAGTGCCTTTTGATAGGTAGTTTGTTGAGTTGCTTACAACATGATGCTAAATGATTTTTTCATGCTCATTTTTGGTGGTGGTGGTGGATTAGGAATAGTGTTCGATATTGTGATGGGAGGTATCATTGTATTGATAATTGGGGTTTGTGTGATATGCTTGGTCCCTACGAGACCATGGTTTGAGATATTTGGGGGGTGGTAGATGATGTGTTGATTGTTGGGGTTGCTTAAATGGTTGCCACCTATTGTTGCAATATCAATGGAAAGATGGGAGGATTTGGTATGATGTTTTGATTTGTGATTGAAGGGTTATTAAAATTTTGTTGATTTATGGTTGGTAAAGGGGGAAGGCCCAACCCAAGGGGTGGTGTGGATGTTAATGGGAATGGTGGAAGTGGTGGAAAAATGGGTGGTGTATTCCCTTAGAGGAATGATGATGATGATGAGGGACCGAAGATTCCCCCTGATCAAAATAATCCACCTTCTCCTTGGGAGTTCATGGGGAGAGAGGTTTGCATGTTGAGAGGATATGTCAGTGTTGCATGAAAAGAGGATGGGTTGGGGGATCATGAAATTAGAGTAGAACATATGGGTGCAACGGATTCAATGGGACAAATTAACCCAGTATGGTATTTGCATCCAAATTTTGGTTTTTCACTAGGGGATGTGTTTGAAGTGCACGAAGCAATGAGCTTCCCTTGTTGACAAATGGTTGAGTTGGAGCAATGGATGATGTGATTTGCAAGATGATTTGAATTATTTTTTTAAATAGGGGTGTGGATGAGATTGGGGGGATAATCCCAAGAGGCTTCTCCACAATAGTGCTTAAGTCATAATCGAAAGGGAGTTTAGCCCCTTCTTTTTCCAATTCAAGCATGTATTGGGAGGGATTGAGCCTCATCATGTTATTGACAATTCTATGAGTTTCAGGATTTTGAACCATTTCAAGGATTTCATCTTGTGTCATCCCTAAGACATTATCGGTTATGTCCTCCAATTGACCTTCCTCTTGAGGATTTTGTGATGATAGAGGAATATTGGTTAGGGAATTGCTTGATCCAATGGGATTTATTTTAGGATCAGTTTGACTTAAGTCACTCGAAGTTGATGTTTCTTTGTTTTTTTCCATGTTCTTCTTTTGTTGTGATCTAGTTTGCACCATAAAATAGGGATCAATTTTCAAGAATATGTGAGATGAACCTCTAATTCTCTAGATTGATCTAACTAAGGCACAAAAGAGAAAAAATAGGATGATTAAGGATCAAAGTGTGATGATGAGATAAATGGAAGGTGGATGATGTGAATGAATTGAACTCTTGAGAAGTCCTGATGGAGATACTAGACTTTGAGAATTTATAGATTTTGATTTGATTCAATTTGGTTTGGTTTGATCTTGAATTTTGGCTTGATTGGATTTTGGTTTGGATAGTGAACTCATAAACTCTAAGAGCTTGGATGTTGTCCTAGAGTATACTTTTACACAAGATGATAATTTGACTAAGTGTGGAAAGAAGGATTCATCTATACACCCCTAGTCAAACAAGATGATTTTGGTTTGATTTTCCTTTTGGATTTCGGTTAGTGAACCTGTAAACCTCAAGATGTTGGATGTTATCAAGGGGTAGACTTGTTCAAAAGGAATGATAATTTGACTAAATATATGGAGAAGGATTCATCTACACACATCTAATCAAAAAAGATGATTTGGATTTTCCAAGAGCCTAGCTTGAGTGATTTTTTTCAATATTTCCAAGAGTTTTTGGTGAGATGATTTTGATTAGTCTTTGAGGGATGGATGAGAATTTTGACTTTGATCCTAGACCTAGATAGAACTCCTTTCTACAATATCTCGATATTGAAGAACACGCTTGGTACTCCCTATGTGATAAATGCAAACTTTTGAAAGAGACTTGGATTTTGTTGGAAATAGAATTCATACAAATTAGGATTTTTCTTTGATGCACGTTTGTAAAATTTGAAGGTCAATCTTTCTCTAAATTCATAAATCATAGACAAATGTTTCTTGTGAGGTTTTTAACTAAGACCTTTGGACTTTGGTTTTCAGATTTTGATCTTCTGGGAAATCATTTGAAAGAACACATGTGTGGGGTTCAATTATTTCTTAGCTTTGCTTAATGAATTCCTTTTACCACAAAAAAATATTGATTAGGTTTTTCAAACTAGATGTCTAATGTTCTAACTTCTTATCATCCCACAAATTCCATTATGTGGGAATTAAGGAAATCAAGGCAATAGTTTCCTAATGTTGACTTTAGTGAGAACAAATTAAGATATACATAAAAATACTTAGAAGCCTCTAAGGATGAAATCCCTAGGGCAAGCAAGAGCACTTGGATTTTTCAAAGGTATTTGTTCCCCCTAAAGGGTTTGAAATTTTGAAGATTTGGTGAATGTTTGTTTTCAAGCGTTTTAGATCCAAGCAAAGTATTTTGATTCCAAATTGATGCACAATCCTAGGATAAAATGAGACAATATTT
>CM021108.1:452182762-452538413 GCA_007115665.2 Sequoiadendron giganteum | reverse complement strand
CAATAATCAATCAAAAGACTCAAGATAAAGGAAAGTAGAAAAGAAACTCTAGAATGAGATCACCTATCAAACAACCAAATGCATAGAGGTACTCATCATTCAATGGTGTTTGTTTTTCATGTAATAAATTTGGTCATAAGGAAATCAATTGTAGCAATAGGATGAATCAGTTTATTGGTTCCTTCTCTAGACAATGTTATACATGCAAGAAGATTGGACATAAAGCTACTGAGTGCAGATCTTTGGTAAGGATGATTAGTCAGGTGATAATGAATAGGCTCAATGGAAAAATTATCAATCAATCATTTGATGGCTATTGCTATACCTGTAACATGTTTGGACATAAAGAAAATCAATGCAGAATAGAGATTAAACAAAATCAGATAAGACAAAGAAATATTGTCTATTACTATTGCAAGAAACCGAGACACATCTCAAGAGTGTGCAGAAGTAGAAAGGAAAATTAGTCTGCTTTGGTGGAAGATGATGAACTGGTGAAAAATATTGATAAGGAAGAGGTTAAGCACGAAATGAGAAAGATATGGAAAAAGAAAGAAGAATCAGAGACTACTAATGCATTTGTACCCTCATTTGGTGTAGATGAATCCTCTAGAAATTAGACCTTGCTTGGTCTTAGGGGGAGCATTATCAAAAAATCAATTAAAACCTTGAAATTATAGTGTGTCAAGTGCTAACACCTGGATATGTTGTAGGAATGACATAATAGAGGTGATGCAAAATAAATCGAATGAAAAAGAGTGAGCATGTTCTTTTGCGGAGTAAATTAGGGTTTCTCAGTGTAGAGTGGAAGAAATGTTTGTCAGCTTTTTATAATTAATGTAAGCTAGGGAAAAATGATGGAGTATGAAGTAAATTTCACAAATCATTTTGATCATCAAATAAATTTGAATAATTTGTAGAGTGAATTGGAACCCTCTTGGAGCATTTCTAAAGTGTTCTGGAACCCGTTGAGAGAACATTGTGGACATTCAAAAGCAAGAGACAAAAATTTCTCTCTCGTAGTTGCTGAGGAAGGTAATAGAAGAATTTCCTTGTTGAATTTTAACAACTGTAATGGAAATTTCTAATAGAGGATCGAGTGGGAATATCCCTCTAAATTTAAAAAGAGTCGTGCTAGATGAATTCGATCATCACAAAATAAAGAAGATGGATTTAGGGTTGGAACCGAGCGACTTCAAGAACTTACAAATCCTACGTTTGGATTTATAGGGAGAATTCCTTTGGATTGCTAACAAAGAATTTATCTTGTTCCTTATGATAAAATTCAAGGATGGAAACATTGTATTGGATAAATCCTATCCTATTATGAAGGAATGAATCAAAGAGGTTACCAGATTGTGTAGTGTTGGAGAACTTCCTGGATAGAAGACTATAAAATACAAATAAGTAGAGGAAATGACAAGAGTTGACAAAGATCCCCAAGCACTATTGATCAATACTATTATCGATTCTTCGGTTAGGTATGTCGCATATGGAATTTCTTACAAAGTTTATTTCAAAAATTGAGAAATCTCTACTTCAACCATTGTTGTGTATTTGGCACATAAAATAGTAAAAGAGAATAAACGATTTGATTTGTGTAAGCTAATTCTTGAAAATATCACCGAGAACATACGAATGTCATTGGGAGAAGGATTCCCATTTTGTTTTGGGTCCTTTCTTACATGTCTGGTACTCTATTTTCTGAAATCGCTACCGAGGAAGAAAGATGTTGAGTGAGAATTTGGGATTCCCATTGAAAGATAGATATTCAGACACTTGGAAAGTTTAGAGGATAAAGCAAATACATGTTAAATTTTTTTCTTATTCTTTAAAAAATTAATGAGTTCCGATGAAGTTGTGATGAGTCGATTTGAGGAAGGTTCCTCCTCTGGAACAAAAGAATTGCAAATAGTCACTAGTGATTCCCCTCTAGAATCGAAGAAAAGAAAAGCTATCACCGAAAAAATCATTGTTATTCCTGAAGAGAAGGAAGTAGAAGAAGAATCTCTAGCTGGATCAGAATCTTTCGATCTAGATGGCATCCGGTTTATGTTGATAAAAGGAAAAATGAAGAAAATTGGTGATTTATGGAGTACAACCTCTCTTATTGACAGACTTAAATTGATGATGCCTTAGTTGGGTATCTACTTCATAAAGGTATTGATGTATCTATACCTTATGATTCCTTACCTAAAAATCTAGTTGAAATAGTTGAAGAAAGAATGTTGCTTGAAGGTTTGAAAGGACACAAGTTGGAAGATTTGGTTGAAAAGAGATGTTCTAAAGTAAAGAAAAGGCTATCTAGACTAAATATGGAGACGAAGAAGTGCATAAAAGAAATGTCAAACATATACAAATATTGTCTCTAGTGGCTTATTGTAGTAGATAATTTTAGAAGTAGAATTGAAGAAATTGAATCCAAAGTGAATAGCATTGGAAAGAAGTAAAGAAAAGGCTGAGAGTTGATGAACTACAATCTGGAATGATCATTGTGTAGAGAAAAAGGGATGATGTAGTGAAGACCTTATGGCTTCTTAAGGAAATTTTTGAGGTCCAGTTAGACCATCTTTCTAGAATACTCTCTGATGTAGAAGATTGTGAAAAAAATGTTCATCCACAGATTGGTCATCCTCCTTAACAGTGTTGGCTCTATTGGAAAGTATGTATACAAGAATCGACTATGCAATACATGAATGGAAGAAATTATATCCTATTATCAAAGAAAGGTACAAAAAGGTATTTCAGGTGAAAAGTGTCATTCTGGTTTGAAAGAACTTTGAAAGATTGGATGCTTGAAATTTTTGAAGTTTTTGAAATTTTGAATGAATTAGAATACTTGATCATTAGATGTCACCATGTTTACTGTTAGCAATAAGATATACACCCTGTCAGATTTGCAAAAATTAGACTATCTGTTGCAACATTGAAAACTCTTTCTAGATGTGGGTGGTCTATAAGGAAAGAGAATCTCCAAAGCAATTTGGTTCTTCGTATAATGACCCATTCTAAAAACTTCTTGGAAAAGAGATAGAGAGAAAAAAAAAAACTTAAAATTTATGACTTTGAAATGACTTTTAATATTTGAATGATGAAATACTGACTATTCTGTATTTTCCTCACAAACAGTGCTCAGAAAACTAACAAAGATATCACAACCTCTCAAAAACAAATTTACATGAGTACTTCGCATTAAGGTCTATTCAAAACACAACATGAAACTTGTATTTTTGCACTTTCTACATCAAACTACATCCTAGGTCATAACAAGGATTTCTCAAACTGAAAATTACAAGAATAACATCAACTGAACTGTAAATGGATACAAAATATGATAGGTAGGAATGTTGTTCTTCTATTCACTGTAGGAGTATGCCAAAACAATCTCACTGACAAAAACTGTTTCAGCTCAAAAATGTGTAAGAGCCAAAACAGACTGAACTGGAAAACCCTAAATTTTCTCCAAAGATATATGTTTCAAACCCTAATCCGAGCTCTTGAAAAAATCTTAAGGAAAAGGTCCCAAAAACAATGCAGCAAGTTGGCATAAAAGTGGAAAGTCACACTTTTTGCATGCATCAATTGTCAAGCCTCTAAAAAAAGCAAAAAACTGCTTTTAAAGCAATGAAAACACCTTATCTCTCCAACTGAAAACCCAATTTCAACGAAGGAGAAAAGTCAACCTTAATTGCTAAAAATAGCAAGAAAACAAAGCAATTTATAAAGCATTGCTTTGCTTCTACTTTACAACATGCAGTTTTACAATTATTCCATTTTGTAATTAAAGATTTAAAAAAAAAATCTTTTGCAAACAACTTCTTATATCTCCCTTTACAAGTTTTGATTTTCTATAAAAAATCATAAAATTATAATATTATCCCTTTCATGTTTTAATTTTTTTCTCTAAAAACAATTAAAATAAAATGAACCCTAGGCCTTAACCCTAATCCCAAGGCATATTACCAAGACCTATCTATTCTTTATAAAAACCATTTGATAATGATAAATATCACTAAGGAAAAATATTTCAATTAATTTCTAAAAAATTAATCAAAAGAAACTAAGGCATAAAGCCTTCCCCAAGGTATAACTATAAAATGAATGCCTTAGACTAAAAAAGTTGACCATCATGGCATATTACTTTGGTATTAATAAATATTTTGAAACTTAAGTAGCACCCCTAAAGTCAACTTAGGGATTTGGGAAACCCTAAAAACAAAACCAAGGAATACCCTAACATTTCGCATCATTTGCAAAAGGAGACTATGAAAGAAATTCTTTGCAGCCTCCGCCATGTCTATGCTCGATTTTGAACTAGGAAATGCTTTGAAACTTCTGATCTCTCCTCCATCTTGGTTGCCATTTCTTCTGAGACTACATGGTAAGTTGATTTTCCTTCATTATAAGGCTTTCTCTTTGGTTTTGAAATGCAAGTAAAACCTCTAGAGGCCATGACTTCTCCTCTTCCATCTCTGATTTTCCTTGTATATTATTTTCTTGTGCTTGCTTAACATTACCTTGGGCACCATGAGAGAGCTCAACCCAAGCATTGTGAGCTCCAAATGAGCTGGGCAGGACCTTTGAGCTTCTTGAACACAAACACAAGGGTAAGTGCCTCTTTGCTCACTATTTTTTTTTTGTATTCCTCTCTGCCACTAAAGCCTATGAGCTTTACTTTTCAAAAATGATTGTTATTTTTAGAAAAAATGTAGGCCTGTTGACTGGCCGCACCATGGGAAAGCTATCAAGAGCTTTCTGAATACATTAGGTTCAACCCATGATGGCACTTACTTCCCTCTGCATTTTAATCTTAAAACTCTCTCATGGGTACCAAAAAAAAATGGAGTATATGTCTTTAAATGCAAAACCCCAATATGGGTACCCAGAAAAATGAGCATGAATCTGCATATCTAAGTATTTTGGGTCTTCTCAAAATTCGAGCTCGACTCCTTCATTTCATTTTAATTGAATTTTGAAATATATAAAAAACCCCTAAGTGGGTAAATGCCACCTTAAAAAGACTACATTTCTGAGACAAACAAAACATATGGGTATTTGTGATTTTGAATAACCATCCATGGCTCTGGCAATTTCTTTATCTTTGAGAAACTACATATTTAGACTTGCTCTGTTTATTTCTAGTTTACTGCATTTCCTAATGAAACCCCATGTGGGTACCTATTGTATATGAATAAAATCTGTTTTCGAGCAAAATCTGTATGTGGGTTTTTGTAAAACCTGAAAAGAAATTCCTTCATTTCTGTATTTTGTCAAAACCCCAAACAAGGGTAAACTATTTTTGAAGAAAATGATTAAAATTATGTATATGGTTATTTTCTATTTGTGAATAAAATGCATCTCTTAATGTATTTTTGCTGAAAGCCCTTACACGGGTTCATGAAATTCTGAAAATGTATTCTTTGTTTATATTTTCAATTGTCATCTCCATGTTGTTTCTTCCCTGCACACAGAAATCTTCTTGATCGAAATTGTAATGCAATTGTTCACCTGTACGATGCATTTGTTCTCTTGATCTTTTATGTTAATGCATCCATTTTATTTAATGCAACATCCACCTTAAATCATTGCAACCCCATGGACTACATTCTCTCTTACATCCAACTAACACTTGTAGAAGCACTTACTGCATGCCTTGTCATTCTCAGCCAAACAAAAACTGACTGTTTTGTTAGTCATTTGCATTCTAGCAACAAACTCTTCATGAATTCACCTGTTCTTGACATAACCCCCATAATTTGCACTGTTCACTATCATTGTTAAGAGATAGGACACTGTTGTTCCAAAACAAAAAAAATGAAATAGCACTACAAAGCGAACAGTCTTAAAGAACAACAAAAAACAATATTTAAAACAGCAGCTCAAAACATGATAGCTTGATAATTTCAGCTAAAACAAGTTGTCCAATTAGCATTCATTTGCATTCTTTACTTCTATATGTTGATCTAATTGAGCAGATTAAACCCACTGTTCACTTGTAGCTTTTAGAAAGCATTTACATGATTGTTATGATTGCATAGTTGGTTTAATGGCTTGATGGATAACTTTGCTTTACCCTCTCAGTTGCACTTCCTTTCTTGATGACAATGATGATTGCAATTACTCTCTCGGCCCTCTTGTGACATATAAGGGCGGCATGTTGGGCTCTACCCTTGTGGGAGCCCGTTTTTCCCCACATGCTTGGTCTTCGAAGATAAACAGCTACATGGCTTTTCCTATACCTGCACAAGGAAACAAACAGTGTTAGCATAAAAAACAATATATATCATGTTTGTGTTGATGTTTCT
The DNA here is from genome assembly GCA_007115665.2 of Sequoiadendron giganteum. Classification (NCBI taxonomy): domain Eukaryota; kingdom Viridiplantae; phylum Streptophyta; class Pinopsida; order Cupressales; family Cupressaceae; genus Sequoiadendron; species Sequoiadendron giganteum. The sequence goes on along the minus strand of CM021108.1, from coordinate 452,532,108 downwards.
CCTTCGGCTCATATCTCTGCACTTTACTTGATTGTTTCAATTCATGATCAGTAGCATATTATATTATCATTGATGGTTCATATAGGTATATTCATAGTCGAAGCCTCTGACATCCCTCTCTTCCTTCCTACAGGTCAACAGAGCTCGAAGAAAGACAAATGGTGCACCACTTCTGCATCGATCATTAGCCAATCAGGCAATGATGATTATGTTTACACTTATGTGATTTTTTCTTTATGCATCTTACATAGTGTAGTGTGTTGCTTATGATGCATTGTGATAGTCACATCCATGGCTTGTGTGGATATCTGATTTTATCCTTTCTACTTTTCATTTGGAAAAAGAAAAAATTCATCTTAATGCAAATTTGTATTAGCATTTGTATTCTCGCAATCAAATGAAATGTTGTAAATATGAATCACTTTATGAAATGAATGAAAGCATTTGAAAAGATTCATTGTTTAATGCTCTGTCTTGTACTTCATTTGACTATAAAATACTGAATAGAAAGTTTTGAAACTCTGATTCCTCTTTTCAAAGAATAATTGTCACTTAATGCACTAAATGAAGTGCAAAACAACACTCAAGCATATTCAGAAATAATTGTATTTCACTTTTAAATATAACAACATTTAAATCAGCTCCACCATTTGAGCTATAGCAAAATATTGGTAACATTTACATCTTTCTGGTGCCCTTTTCCATTGATGTCAAAGGGAGAGATATTTGGAGATTTGGAAGAGAATATTTGGAGAGATTGAAGGAGATTTTTTGAATTGGACTTTTTGCACATGTTTCCATCAATTCCAAAGGGGGAGATTGTTGGAAGTATGGATAAGATCAGTTTCATATTTTCATTGATGTTACCATGTTGGTTTGGTACCTTGTATCGGTGTGCAAATCAAGCTTATCCCATCTAATATTTTGGTCTGCATATTCTCTCCGATAATAAATATGATCCAAGGTTTTGGGAAAAGGCTTATGATTATTGGAATTGTGTATGTATGCACTCTCAGATTTTCATATGATTGGATGGTACATTGACATTGGTTTTTGTGATTGAATTTTGGTATTAGGTTAATCACGGCTGACCTAATATTTAGTCTATAACCCAACATGAATTGTGGATTATATGTGAGACCTAGCTTTGGTCCCAACCGACATGATGTTGCATGGCATGGGTAAATTTTGAAAATATTTATATGAAGCCGAAAAGTTATCATTTTGAAAACATGAATTGCATAAAATTAGGCTGACCTAATTAATGCATATAGATATATCATGTATATATGAAAGATTCTTAGAAGATGAGAAGAAATGGAATGCAAATGCAAAGAGAAGAAGAAGTGTGTGTATATATGTGTATAAGTGAAGTGTGCAAATAGATGAAACTTAGTCTTCTATCATACAAGCGAATACTTTGAGCATCAAAGGAACTAAATCAACACATGTCGTGTAACTTCATCAGTTCAAATCTGGTAGTTAGCCATTTTGTTTACACATTTTTTGTAGGTAGTGAGCCTCCATGTTTGGATAGTGAGTCCTTGTAAGTAGTGAGCTTTTTGTATCTAGTAGTGAGCATCCTTGTTACCAATATTGAAATAAATATATTTATTGTGAGCTATTCCTCATCGTGGTATTTCCCTCATTGGGTTTTCCACGTAAAATATAGTGTTCTTATGTTGTGGAATATCATGTTTTTTTATTTCTCTTATCTATTCTATGTTGCAACAAAAGTAGAAGTATTTATTCAATAAGTTTGTGTGGATACTAATTCACCCCCCCTCTCAGTATCTAGATTATTCAACAAGACATGTGTCAATGTTCTCATTTTCTTCCATCTTGATATCTTCCCTAATAGGAGAATTTTTAGGAGAGCAAAAAACTAGATGTTTATGAAATTCATTGTTTGGTTCTTCTAAAATGTCTTCATCACAAGTAAGGGAGTGATCCATGGTTGAATTTTCTTTCTTTCCAATGATGGTACTATCTTGTTCAATGGTGTTTTTTCTAGGGGAAGAGAGGAAGATAGGACTCTCACAACCCTCATTGAATGGATCTTCTAACACCAAAGCATCTTTGTCATAAATAGGAGAGATATTAGGAGAAGGCCAAATTTGATTGTTATGATTGTCCATGATTTCATCCTTTTTCTTTAAGGTCTCATTCTCTTGTACCATAATATCTATCCTAGTAGGAGAGGTAGGATTTTCATAGCTCACAATTATTAAATCTCTTAATATAAAAATATTCTCCACACAAATGTGTTTGTCATGATCATTCATGATTGTATCCTTATTCAATAAAACATTCTCACAAGTAGGGGTGGTGTTGGGAGATGAATGGAGACTAGGTAAAGTAGTGGCCATGATCTTAGATTTGTGTGTCATCATATCTTACAAAGGGAAAGGAAGAAAAATAAGACTTTCATGATCTTCTATGATTGCATCTTCTTTCACAAAGATACCTTCATCACCAATGGGAGAGATATCGGGAGAAGAAAAATTATGATTATCATGATTGTCGATGCTTGCATCCTTTTGTGTCAAACCTTTAGTGGATGATCTAGGAGAGATGAAGTCATCAAGGGCTTCATCTAACATGTCAAATTCATTTCTACTAAAGGGTTTGAATGATATGCTTTCTTTAAAGTTAACCATTATTTTTTTTTTGTTTTCATTTTCTAATGAATGTTGAATGTAATCTGATCTAATTGAACTATGAAGTAATGCAAAAAAATGAAAAGTGCAAGAATCTAATTCTATCCACAATTCCAATGAATGTAAATTATGCTACCTCTAATAATTTGAATGTAACAAAAAGTAGGAAAACTAAAACAAAAAAGAAATAATAACAAACAAAAGCTTGAAAATAGGAAATTTAACTTTGTGAAATGTAGTTCAGAATATGTAGAGAGACTAATTCACCCAAGGTGGCGAATGAGTCCTAGTAATGATTTTTTTCAGAATTTTCAGAATTTTTGAATTTATTTTTATGCTTTTTATGTTTTATGATCTATATCTAAGATGCAAATGCAAATTTTGAATGATTTTGAATGAAATTAAATGCAAAAATGCAAGCTAAATGAGCTTTCACTAATGCCAAATTTGAAACCCTAGCATGCAAATTAACCAATGAAAATCCTAATGCAATGTTAATGTGAGCCAAATCTATGATGATGAAGCACTCCAAATCAGAATTATGATGTTCTAAATGCACGTTCACCAAAATGGAACCCCATAAAATGGGGGAAAGAATGATGATGTATTCACACCCACTTTCAAGGTAATTTCATTGAAGGGTAACCCTAGAAATATCAATGCAAAAGAGAAAGAGATCTTGCAATAGGGTTGTCCTAGGAATTGAATATGATCTAATGAGGGGTTCACCTCCAAGTTTAGACTTAGAAAAGACAATGATATGAAAGATGAAATGTAAAACCCTAGTTGAATGTAAACTTGATTTGAATGACCTAGAAATGAAAATGAAACAACATAGAAAATTATAAAATAGAATGTGTGCACCTGGAAACTTGTAGAGGATTGAATGGAAACTGGAAATACAACTGAATCTAAAATTTTGGCCTAATTGGACTCATTCACCATTCTGGGCGAATCAATCCTAGATTTGGATTTCTACATAAGAGAAAGTTTCAAGAAAATGGGTATCCAAATCTACAAATATCTCCAAAAAACACCTATAGTGGGACTCATTCACCACTTATGGTGAATGAGTCTAGTTTGGACTTTCTAAAATTTCTCAGTCTCAATCTGTTCCTCTAGGTTCCTAGATCGAAAACTCTGATTTCTTGGCTATAGCTGACCTTTTAGTGAAGATTATGACCTTTCAAATGTGGAGACAACTCCAACAAGCTTGTAACCTAATCTTCAATGATTCTTTATGCTCCAAGAGACCTAGATCTACAGTAACACATGTAAACAAGATAAAAACTTGTTGTAACTAAGGGTAAAATTTCAAGTTAGCAAATTAGAGCATAATAAACCATACCCAAAGTAAATATTGAAGCACATAGGAGAAAAACATGAAAAAAAAGGAAAGAGTATACCAAATGTATTCAACCTCCATGATTAACCTATATCAAACCTTCTCTATTTGCTGCAATATGATAATTGCCCTCAGATTTTATGTGAGCGACAATGACTATGCTAAGACCAAATCAAAATATTGAAGGATTTGAATCAAAATGATACACTATGCAACTATGAAACTAGTAAGAAAAGGATAAAGTATGCCTAAATTATGCCAAAATGCTAAAAGTACCTAAAACAAGATTGCATGAGATTCCAAAATGAGAGAAAATTTGTCTTTTTAATAGAAAATACAATTTTGGATGAATTGCAAGGATTAAAGATTGAAAGATGCCCTAGAATCAATGGATAAGATTCAATATGACAACCCACAATTAGGGTTAGGGAAAAATTAGGGCAAATTTGAAATGAAGGGTTAAGATTTGATTTTAGAAAAATTGAATCAAAGGTGGAGAATGCATGTGACAAGAAGAGGTGGCACAAAAAAAGAGGAAAGTGGGGAATTAAAATAGAAATTTAAAATGAATTCCCCCAAGAGGTGATGTGAACCTTCTAAATTAAAAATTAATTTAATTTAGAAGTGGTGGGACCATGTGATAGTAAATAATACTTTAAAATTATTTACTTGGAAAGAGGGAAATTCAAATAAATAATTTTTATTTAAATTAGGAGGAGAATTAAATGGGATAATTAAATAATTAATTTTAATTATTTAATTGTGGAGGGAAGTGACCAATAATTAAATAAATTATGGAGGATTTATTTAATTATGAGAGGACATTAGTATTAGAGATGTATTTAAATAAATAAATAGAGTTTATTTATTTAGATAATTAGGAGGAAATAATGGATTAAATAAATAGAAGAGGACATTAGAAATTAGTGGCATATTTAAATAGAATAAATATGATTTAGTAATTTAAATAGTCAAGAAGAATAAAAGATGGGAATTAATTAAATAATTAAGAATTATTTAATTAATAGATGAAGAAGGACATAATCAAATATTTTAATTATGTGTAGAAGAATTATGGAGAAAACCGAGTTCACAGGTCGAGGTCAATTTTATGTGTCTACATTTTTTCCCTCTTTGTCATAATTTAGTTTATCACATTGTGACAAAGAAAAAAAATATTAAATATGCCCTAGCAAAGGTATGGAGTGCATATGCCTCGTCGAGAAATTTTACAAATTTTGGCCCAGGGTCGAAAAAATTTGGAAAGTGTCCCGATAAGTCAATTTGATGGCCGGAAAAGAAATGGCACGATTGGTTTTGAGATTGGATGATGTTAAGGCAGCCAAAGGCTTGGTCAAAGTTGGTCAAAAGAGCCTCCAGTAACAACCCAAAAGGTAAAACCCTAATTTTCAACCTCTAAATAGGTTTGCAAAAGGTAAAATACATGTCATTTTCACTTTTACATTTAGAAATTTGAAGAGCTTAGAGTGAGGAGAGACTGCAACAAGATGGTGATTCTAGTCACAGAGCATCATGGCTACTAGGTCAGGACCTTCCAATGGCCAAAGGGCGCAAAGCCACCAGTAAGTACCCCTTTTTTACTTTGTTTTTCTCATTTTTGTGCATTTATTAGGGTTTCAAGGTAGGACAATGAATGCGCCATGACACATATGCGTTTGTGTAAGTTGCAATCAATTGCATTGTAGACATTTGACATGTAGCAATGCAAATGTGAGGGATGGATAGGACCAAGGTTTAAAATGACGCATATTATAGGGAGCACAATGCAAATGCCAAAGTGCAACGCAACTGCCAAATCACGCGACACAAGTACCAAATTGTGATGCAAATGCTAGACCTTATGATGCAAATGTTATAAATAGATGCAATTGACCTATGGAACAATGCAAGTGATATAAAGTGTCGCAAATGTGAGGTCAAATGACATAATTTTTGAGGCGTGACACATGTGCAAGATAAAACAATGCATGTGACTTGGCGCGATGCAAATGAAGTGAACGTGATGCATTTGAATTTGACTAGGGTTGACTTAGCTTAGACTCATTTTTATTATGCAATTTTGACTAGATAGATGGTAATGATGCTTTGCAACGATGTTCAATATGTGCTAACTCTTGTTTCTACATGTGTTGAAACACTTAGTGCCATTTATTCATGCGAGTTGAGACTAGGCTTGTATTATGTCACCTACATGCCCATTATCCAAGCAAATAGAGGACTAATGACAATGTTATGTGAGAGGTGGCACTTAGATAATTTTTCCTTCCATATGCCAATAAGACAGGCCACTGTGACTTTGGAGGACATGTATAGGATACTTCGCATATCAATCAGCGAAGAGTGGGTAGTTTATGATCCTCACAGAGGACACCAAACCATGATAGAGTATTATGAGGTTGTCAACGATGTAGGATTGGGGATTTAGGGCTATGAGATTCAATGGGTTTTTGTAGTTGAGCACTATGCTTGCTAGGATACTATGTTGTTTACATTGATTGTTGGAGTCCTTATTCCTAATCACCACAGGAACGAGTTTCCCATCAGATGGGGTGATGTACTAGTTTAGATGCACTGGGATAGGATAGTATTTTCCTGGGGTTCATGTTTTCTTGGTATGCTTTATCATCAGCTACATGAGGTGGCCTATCAGGAGGGAAAAATTATCAGTTGCATACTATTTTATTGATGATCTGGGCTTGGGAGCCCATTCTTGTCTTTCATCCAGTGATTCAGATTTAATAGTTGGGTGAGGGGATGCCCTATGTATACTTATATGTCACCTTAGTCACACAAAACTAAGTAGGGGACACAAGATATTGGTGCTACAGGATTGATACCTTGATGATTTTTTTTTGGAGACCTTACAGAGATTGTGCCTAGTAGTTGCGGGAGGATGAGCATCTAACATTTTTCCATTAGTAGGATAGTCCAGAGTCTGTGCATTATTGATATGTACCTTCCCTAGTGGGTACTACATTAGTTTGGAGAGTAGTAGGGTGTTCTTGTGGGGACAACCAAGTATGCATGGTCATCCAAAGAGACCGTGTGGGGACCTCCTATAATAGTTCCTTTGGAAGAGAGGCATGTCGATGGTTTAGTTGCATAGTAGTGGGGATGGAGTGTGGGGCCAACAAATGTAGTGACCTCAACAGAGTATGATGCCTGGTGGTAGGTGCACATGCCTCTACCACTGACATATCTAAATGGACCAATGTCGATTGATTGGTGATTAGTGATACCACAAGTTTGGATGGGTGGACGGGGAGGGAGAGATGGTGGCAGAGGGGGAGATAGAGGTAAAGGAGATGGTGGGAGGGGTAGTGTAGACGACGGAGGAGATGACAGGGCTTGGAGGAGGAGAGAAGGAGATGGTCGCAAGAGACAGTCTAGGAGATTCTGATAGCAAGTGAGTGGGGTGCCATTGTCGCCTATCAGAGAGGAGGGTGAGGAGGAGGCTAGACATGAGGGAGAGTAGCCAGAGGGAGAGGTTAGACAAGAGTAGGAGGCAAAGGTTAGGGGAGAGGCTGAGGTACAACCAGAAGGAGATATGCCTGGAGAGGAGGAATTTTTTGCAAAGTAGCAAGCACTAGATATCGGTGGGGAGGAGGAGATAGTCAGGGATGAGGAGATGGATGAGGTAGAGAGATGACTGTGAGAGCAAATGATTGAGGGGGAGGATGAGGGTGACAAGCCATAGATTTTTCCATGAAATTCCACCACAAATAAGAGATTTTTAGATATCTAGAGTAGACTAGATGTCGCCTTGTCTCAGAACAAGGAAATATCAATAGAGCTGGAGGTGGTACATGTGGAGAGGGATTAGGTAGTGACCTAATAATAGGATGCATAGAGGTAGGTGAGGGAGTTCACAAAGATTTGTACAGGGCTGGTAGGAGATATGGCTAGGGAGTTGGCTAGGATGAGTGAGAGCCAAGGCTGGTATTGATTACTCTATGAGCAGGTAGTACCACCAGAGAGACGGGATCCTGGTCATAACAATATCTAGAGCCAGAGCAGTGTAGGTGGTTCCACATCATCAGGACACATATCTCACCATAGTCATGGGTTAGTGTCATTAGGACACCAGTCTCAGCATAGCCATCTTATCCAACCTCCCATCGTCGACCCCTCAGGATCTCAAAGTCAGGCCACCTCAGTTGTGTAGTTTATAGTCAAGCTCATGAGTGAGTGTTGGTCACCGCATTCCTCACCCTCATGGGATGGACAGGGCACAACCTAGGGCATGTTGTATTATTTATTGTTATGATAATACAATTGATATATTGACTTTCGAGCCTATGAGCTCCATTTTGATGTGGATTACATGCTTTATGTTGTGATGTTTATGCATTATGATGTTATTATGCTTTATGTGATGTGATGTGATTTATGTGATGATATGATGATGCATATGATGTGAGATGTAGGATATGATTAATGGATACTATTCTTTATGATTATGGATGCATTTATGGATATGTATGTATGGATTATGCATTGTATGATGTTATTGTGGTATTGATGCTATATGTATGCATTGATTATATAGATGGTTATGATGTCTATATGTTTATGCAAATGATCAGATGCAAATAATTTTTTGATGTATGAAATATGGATAAATGTAAATTATAAACTTATATGTCATGTAAAATGCAATATTAATGTAAATCCAATTATGGAAATGGATTTATGTAAATGTGCCAATGTTATGTTAATTTTGCTAATGCAATGAGAAATGTGCTAATGTTATGTCAATATGATCATGTATGCAATTGTTCTTTTGTATGTCAAAGGATATCATCAGGGGTCGAGAGGAGAGAAGGAATCAGATGCATGAGAAGATGGATGTTAATGCAGAGAAAGAGATGCATGTTAGTCCGGAAACAAAATCCTTCAATATTTTCCAAAGTACTAATAGATGTTGCTCTAATCATCATTAGGCGGATTGTCATAATGGCCAAAAAACACTATGATATGCCATAAATAAATTGTGTGCAAGGTCAAACCATCACATGGGACAAGAAGTCATAGAAAAGGATGATCATGACTCATATGAGGAGCACAATTACCCCTAGTCATTTTTTCATAACTAGCTGCAAACAAACAAGACTATTCATGAAACATCATTGCTCCTCTAAATCTTGATGTCAGGACATCCTTGAGGAACTAGCCGCATGGCAGTCAAATAAAAGACAAGACAATCATCGAACTATGTCATTGCTCCTCTAAATCTTGATGTCAAGACATCCTCGAGGAACTAGTAGCAAGATGATTAAAAAAAGACGAAGACAATCATCATCATATGTTGTGGCTCCTTTATCATAAGGAACTAGTAACATGATGAAAATTAAAAGATGAATAAGGTTTTCCAAGTGTTTTCCAGGTGTTCAAATGTCAAGTGTTTTGCTATTGAGATGCCAAGTTTGACGGCGTCTAGGTTTCTGAATGTCAAGTGATGCAAGATTCAGGAAGGACACATCCTGAATGATGTTGATGTCAAGAGGACTTATTCTCGAATGTCAGGAGAATTCCTCAAAATGGTAGATCATGATATTGATGCTTAGGAAGGACACATCCCGAAGCAAAAATAAATGATAAAATTTGTTCTTTCGAAGGACACATCCGAAGAAGAACCAAGATTGTGATAGGTTGACTTGTTTTGATAGAGTTTGACTAGGTGATGGATTTGAACACATGTCAGTGCTGACATGTTATTGTGATTAAGATTTTGATTGAAGCGATTGTTTGAGTTTTCTTGAATTGAAAATATTTGATGTGTGTAAAAGTGCAATTTCATGAACCCTAATGGACTAACCTAGTGTGGCCTCGAGGGTTCATCGATTGATGGCCTTTCCTACGTCATGCACTCAGAGACCTCGTAGTTCGACACGACCAATGACTTTGTCTGAAGGACATAAGATTGAGTCATGATTTTATTTTTCCACCCTAAAGGGATGGACCTAATGTGGCCTCAAGGGTACATCAAATGATGACCTTTCCTATGTAGCAAATGTGCAGAGGCAATGCAGTTCGACGATGAAAACGACTGATTGGCATGACTAACTTGACTCCATTTTTTAGATTTTTGAGAGTTATTTGGATATTTTTGGGTTATCTTCAAGATTTTTTATGATTTTTAGGTATTTTTTAGGACTTTTTCTTATTTTTATGATTTTTTCAAGACTTTTTAGGATTTTTAGGATTTTTTCAAGACTTTTTATGATTTTTATGATTTTTTTAGGAATTTTTACGATGTTAGGACCATATGTGATACCCACTAAAGTTCAGGTAATAAAGGTCTTTCCTCAAGGCAGGTCAAGGGCTATTTGAGCCAAATGACATGGAAAAGGGGCATGCACGGGATGAAAGGCGGGGATATGCAGGGCTTGACATTAACCAATGCTAACCATGGACAAAAATGATAGGACTTATGATGAATGTGGTGCGGGTGTGGAAAGTTCAAATATTTATGCAAGAAGGTAGATGGAATGATAGAAGATGGCGAAGCAAAGAACAACTACGCATGACACTTTTTTGCCAAGTTTTCACCATGGTGCTTATCCAAATCACCTGTTTACTAGGTTTTCATTGTTGGACGAATTTATTTTTCTTTGCTATTTTTGTCATTTTTTTATTTTTTTTGGTGTCACTAAGATGCCTATTTGCCAGGTTTTCATCAAGGTGACAATTTTTTTTTTCTTTTTTTTTGGTGTCACCAAGATGCATGTTTGCCAGGTTTTCATCAAGGTGATGATTTTTTTGTATTTTGTATTTTGTATTTTTATTTTTAGGGTTTTTAGTCAGGCTCTCCAATGCTATGCATAGAACTTGCATTAGTGTAGACTATTAATAGGATCTATCAATTTTTCTTTGTTTGGCATAGCTAACTGATAAGCACCAAAGCCAAATGCAGTAGTAATGATGTAAGAACCCAACCAATTGGGATCAAACTTTCCAGGTTTCTCTCTACCAACTTGATTCCTTAGGTTCTGTATGAGAACCAAATCACCAATTTCAAAATTTTTGATAATTACTCTTTTATTGTAGCTCCTACAAAGTTGATTTTGATATGCCTGTAAGTGGTTTAAGGCATTTTGTCTTCATTCTTGTAACATCTCTAGCTCATGCAGGTGAGATTATCTATACTCTTCATCGTCAATCAATCCCTTCAAGGGGACCCGTAAAGAAGAAATTTCAACCTCAATGGGCAATATATCTTCAAATCCATAGACCAAAGAAAATGAAGTGGCTCCAGTGGGTGTGTGGATGCTGGTATAGTAGGCCCACAAGGTAGGATTGAGTTGTAGATGCCAATCACGTCCAACATCATTGACTGTCTTTTTAAGATGCGAAGGATTATTTTATTGGACACCTCAGCTTGACCATTTCCTTATGGATAATAGGGCGTGGAAAAATGGTGTTGGCTATGAAAGTGTTCACAGAGCTCATGGACGTCTTTATTTTTGAACAAACGACCATTGTCTATGATGATGTATTGTGGAACACCATACTAACAGATAATGTAATTAAGGAAAAACTTTTAAATCTGCTTACCGGTAATGTATGTGAGCGGAACGACTTCAATCCACTTAGATAAAATACTCAGTGGTGGTGATAATGAATTTATGGTCGTTGGATGAAGTTGGATGGATCTTTCCCATGAGATCGAGCCCCCATTGTATGAAGGGCCAAGGACAAGTGATTGGTCTAAGCTCCTATGTAGATGCGTGAATTAGGTCAGTATGCACCTGATTTTTCTAACATGTTCTAACAAACTGAAGAGCATTCTTTTCCATTGTCGGCCAGTAATACCCAAGTCTCATAACTTTCCTAGCTAAGGTTGATCCACTCAAATGATATCTGCATATACCCTCATGTACCTCGTGTAAGGTTGTTTGGGCTTCATCAGTGTCATGACAATGAAGAAGGGTGTTGTCAAAGTTGTAGTGGTATAAGGTGTCACTAACGATGGTATAACGAGCTACTTTGCGTCTGAAGGATTTTCATTGGTTTTTGGATAGGTTCGGTGGGAGGGTCTGCAATTTGAGATAGTCATAGATGTCCTAATACCAAGGTGAAATGAGACCAAGAAGATCACAAACCATTTCTAACTCCAGAATATCATATGCTGGAACCAATAGTTGCTCTACTAAGAACTCGAATTGTGACACATTATTGGGTATATCTAAGAGAGATCCAACAGTAGCCATTATGTTTGTTGCCCTATTTTGTGCCCTAGGGATCTATTCTAAAGTGGTCAAGTTGAAATATGTCATGAATCTATCGACCATATGCTTGTAGGGAAAAAAAAATTCAGTCATAATTGTCATTGACCTAGCTGATAACCAACTAAGAATCTCCAAAAACTAGAAGTGTCTTAATGTTCCATTTGATAGCTAGTTAGAGTCTTGTGATAAGTGCCTCATATTCTGCAATGCTATTCATACAAGGGAATGCAATTCAGAAGGCCTTAGGAATGAAGTCTCCTTGTGGTGTGATGAATAGTATACCCTCTCCTGAGCCATGACCAGTATGAGACCCATCAAAGTATAGTTTCCAAGGTGATGTAGGATCTGCATGGAAGATAGACTAGTCAGGGAAATCATCTATCAATGGATGAGTGCCTTGTACAAGTACATCTATGAGTTGATCAGCTATTACCTATCCTTTTATTTCCTTGTCTTCAATATATTGTATGATATTCACTCAAGATCATTACCCATTTTGCTAGCCGACTAGTCAATGCTACCTGACTTAGAAGATACTTCAATGGATCAATATTTGCTACCAATTGTGTTTGGTGGTTCAACATGTAATGTATTAACTTCTGAGCTATAAAGAAAACCACAAGGAATGCGCGTTCAATGGTGTAGTTGAGTTCATATCCAACCAATGTGTGACTGATATAGTATATAGCTCATTCTTTTTCTTCATAGTTATTTTGTGCAAGAAATTCACCGTAATTCATTAGTGGTTGGAGAGACATATAAGATCAAAGTTTTTCCTTCAATTGGAGGCATTGGAATGGGTGGTGACACTAGATAGTATTTGATCTATTAGAAGGTCGCTTGAAATTTTTTTGACCACACAAAAGGGATGCTCTTGCATAGCAGGTATTGAAATGGTTGGCATTTGTTTGCAAGTTGTGTGATGAAGCACTGGATAGACTGCAATATTCCCTGTAACATTCTTAGCTCAATGATTCCTTTTGGTGGATGCATGTCTAATATTTCTTTCACTTTTGCGGGGTCCACTTCAATGTCACATCGAGAAACTATGTAGCCCAATAGCTTTCCTGAAGTAACCTCAAAACAACATTTCTTAGGATTCAAATGTACCTTTATTCTTCTAGCCTCTTAAATATTTTTTCTAGCACCCTAAGGTGGTCCTTGCATGTCAAATACTTTTCCATGAGTTCATCCACATAATATTTCATTAGTGTGTGCATTAGATCATGAAATATCTTTGCCATGGCTCATTGATATGTGGCACCTACATTCTTTAGGCCAAAAGGCATGGCATTCTAACAGTATGTTCCTCAAGGACAAGTGAATATTGTTTTGTGTTGATCTTCAAGGGTGATCCAAATTTTATTGTAGCTCAAGAATCCATACATAAGGGATAGCATCTCATACCCCACTATGTTTGGCAATGGAAAGTCATCCTTTGGACATGCCTTGTTTAAATCTCAAAAAATTGTGAAAATGTGAATCTATCCATTTGGCTTAGTGACATGTACAAGGTTGAAAATAAATTCAACATAGTCTATTGATCTTATAAACCCCACATCTAACAACTTCTTTAGTTTAGCTTTTACAAGCAAGGCTTTCTGAGGGTGCATTTTCCTTAACTTTTGTTTGGCTGGTTTGACATCTGGAAGTAAAGGTAGATGATGCAATACTAATTTTGGATCCAATCTAGGCATGTCAGCATATGGCCATATGGAGTTAACCTTACATTTTGAGAATAATTGTTAAAATTCAGGCTTTTTTGCTTATGTCAATGACGCAGCGAAGAAAACCACTTTGGGAACCTCTGGTGTAGCTATGTTAACTTCTATAGTGTCTTTGATGAGAATTGTTAATTTTTCCTATGCTATGGGAAGAAATTCTAGTCCTCCATCCTTGGGTGCCTCAGGGAGGTTTGCACCCTTGGATACATCCTTTATTTTTGCTTTTGAATTGTCAGAAGGCACCTTGCGGTTTTCACCTAAAGACATGTCTTTTTTTGTTTTATTTTTTATATTTTTGCGACTGGAGGATTGCATACTCTCCCCAAAATATGTTTCATAATCTAGATCTATGGAATATCCTTCTTTGTGATCACCACTTGGTATGCCTTTATGGAGGCCCATGAATTATGTGATAGCTTCGTCATTTTGAAAGATGTCCATAGTGGGTGAGCCTTGTTGATCCCAATCAATGAGTTGTGGGTAGACAAGGGAAATACTATCATCAGTGTTGGAAAAGGTCAGGGATGATGTGGAAAGCATGCAAATGGAAGCCTCAAGTATGAAAATAGAATTATCATCCTCAATTTCCCTGTCAGATTCTATCTAAGGACCATCTTCAGTTTCATATGAGTTATATTCATGGTCATAGTATGGGATAAATAGATTAGAATCATGATCATTAGATGGTAATTCAATGGCATGGGTAGTAGGCTCAAGCATTTCAGGCTCATGGAGGAGTTTGGGAATGGGGTGGGACAAGTCAGACGGTGCCGATGACAGTTTAGGTTTATTATTTGATTCCCAAAAAATGCTTACCCATTATTTTTGTTTAGAATGGCGGTCCAAAGGGTCAATGTTATACATTTGTCTGAATCTTTCCTCAAAAGAGGATTTTTCGGGTTCTAAAAATAGTTCATCAATTTTATAGTCATTGAGGGTTTTGTTAGATCCCCATTCCCATTCATGTGAATTGGTTTCAGTAGAGGAAATTTCGTTTGTCTCGACGCTTTCAGGAGCCATTACGTCCTCATTCAAAAGTACATGGGCATGTCGATTGTCAGTTTTGAGTTTCTCAAACCCTAGCCCTAGATAATTTGGTCTCTTATAAGGAATTATAGGCTCTCGCTTTCTGACGTTGTCTAGTCCCAATCCACTAGTTCCATCAAAACCATGGGCTTTGCATATTTCATAACCTTTTCCATATATATGTACTAGTAGAAGGGGTAGTTCCTTAGAATCTTTGTAGAGCCAAGTAGAGAAGTCAGAAATGTCTTCATAAATCATGTCTACCGATAGTGTGAAGATCATCTTTGGAGGAACCATGAAAGTCTTCTTAGGATCCACTATGAAACAAGATCAACAATAGAATTTTGGTTGTTTAGGCATTGTGGTGATACAATCGGCCATGTTCAATTTTTATTCTCCACAACCAACATCCTAGATCTAAAGTTCGGTACTTGGTATTGTGGTAGTGGATGTTGTGGTGGATGTTTACGATGAGGACATGGATGGCTTGGTAAGTGTGGATGGATCAATGTATGTGGATGAGGTTGAAGCCTCGCGGTTGATAGGCACATGGTGTTAAGAAGTGGCTCTCAAATTGGTACAATATTGGAAAGGGTCAGGATCCCCTAGTATGGTGATTTCAGTGCCTTCAAATGGGAACTTCAGAAATTGATGGTAAGAGGAGGGTGTAACCTTTAAACTGTGGATCCAAGGTCAACCAGACAATACATTGTAAGGTAGTTTGTGATCTAGGACTTGACATGTTGTATCTATGATGATTGGCCTCAAATGAATTGGAAGTGTAATAATACCCTTGGATACTCATTCCTCTTCATCATATGCCTTTATTACAATGCTCTTTGTAGTGTCCATAGAAGAATTAGAGAATTCAAGAGCTTTAACCAATTTTAGAGAGCAAATATTCAATCCTGCTTAGCTATCTACTAAAAATTTTCTAACCTTATGTTTATGGATGAAGACCTTGATATGCAGGGCATCATTATGATATGGCTTTGGTGAGGAATAATTCAGATCTAAAAAGGTAATGTGATGGGGGGAAGTCAAGTATCCGAACATGGTTTCTAAATGGTTGACATCAATATTAGTTGGGACAAAAGATTCCTGCAAGATTTTGTCCAATATGGCCTTGTGTGCAAGCAAAATACAGAGCAACTCAAGGATGGAAATCTAGGCGTGTGTTTTGTTCAATTTCTCTATAAGATTAAATTATGGATTAGGTTGTGATGGTTTGGCAGATGGACCAGGTATGGTGATATTGGGTTGTTGAGCAGAAGGACCTGGGATTGTGACCTTGCCTTTACAGGTAGTGACATTACATTCAGGTGTTTTCTTGATATTAATGGTATTGACACATTTGTCTTTGTCAGTAGCTCGAAGGTTATTAATGATAGTACCACCAGAATAGTTGAAGGCATCATGGGTGTAATTGTCTTGATTGCCATTATTCTTTGTATTGGATGAGGAGGGGTTACCTAAATCATGATCCTGCAGTGGTTTTTTATTAATTTTATGGTCTAAATTAGATACAAATGGTTGGCCACCAAGTTCAATGGTATGATTTTCAATAAGATATTGTACAAGGTTTCTTATTTTTTGACAAGAGGAAGTTTTATGCCCTTTTATGTGGTGGTAATCACATAATGTATTATCATCCCACCATGATGGCTTGAACTGACCAGGGTCATATGGTTTAGGGTCTTCTAATGTGATGACACCATTTTCAATAAGTTTTTTTAAGGACAAATTCGATTGGTTCACCCAAGGGGGTGCATGTGCATTTTTGAAATTGTCTTGTTTGACGTGGTTTCCTTTGGTTTGATTGTAGAAGATTATTTTGGATGGCATTGGTGGTTGGTGTTGGTGTAGTCATTGATGCATTTTAGGATTGGAATCCTTTAAGGATAAGTGCAGGACCTGTTGCATTTAATATTTTTCCGTCGACAATTCCATCATTAGTGATATGTTTATTCTTGACCCAATATTTGCCTCAGTCACTGGGAGAATTGGGGTTTGTGTTTGTGTTAGTGGTATCGTATTTGAGTTCGCCTTTGGCAATTAGGGATTTTTTGAGTTGAACTCCTTTTTCAACAAGGTCAATGAAAGTGGTGCAATAATGGACTTGTAGACCATATTTCAATGGCCAAGGATATTTTGCACAAACATGGTGACCTTTTCTTTTTCGGGTATCTCCATAGGACATCAAATTGCTAGAGTTCTCCATCTTTGGAAAAATGGAATAAATGTCTCACTTGCGTCCTCTTGAGTGAGTTTACATAATGAAGCAATGCCAATTTATTTTTCAATCTTATAGGCATAATTTTTGACAAACATATTGGCCAATTCATCCCATGATTTTATTCCTTTAGGCAACTATGCGAACCAATCTAGTGCATGATTTGCGAGACTTGAAAAGAGTCACTTTAGATAAGTATGTTCATAGGCAACGTCCACGTTATTGGTTGTGAATTATCTGATGTGTTCAATGGGATTAGTTTTTCCTTTGTATTTAGGAAAGTGTTGCACCACATATCCTGGAGGGAAGGGTGGCATGTACAAGTTTGTGTCGAAAGGATATAGACATAAGTCATATGATGTGTGAGTCCTTTTTAAAAAAAAAATTAGGTTCTCCACTTGTGTTTGAAGGGAAAAAATTTTAAGTGTGAGTGCCTCCACTTTGGGGTTGTTTATAGCATCACACATTTTCATAATAAGTATGGCTTGATTTCCCACTTGTGATGACATGTTCTGATTTGGGATGTGTTGATGATGAATAATTTATGTGTTTCAAGGTTTGGTGTGTTGGTAATGGATTTTTTGGTTGGGGATGTTGATGTGTATGGATTTGAAAAGTGTAAGTGGGAATGTGTGTTCCAATCATGTTAGATTGTATCTGTGGTCCTTGTTGTCCTTGGGAATTTTTGTTGCTAAGGGGAATCATGTGTTTTGTTATTTGGTTTCCCTATCCAAATTGGTAAATGTGACCATGTGGAATATTCGTGTTTTTCCTTAGGAGGATATTAGTGTTGGTATTGATTTGTGATGAGCTAGGAACATTGGATTGAGTTCCCTAAATGACAACTCATCTTTTGCTCCTCCCAAGAGGGTTTGATGAGTTTTTCCTCATGTCATTTGATGAAGGTATTTCCATGGCACTAGATGAAGCTCCAAGGAGGTTTGATGTTTTGGTTCCCATTGTGTTAGTGGAAGCTCCAAGTTTTGCTCCAATGGTTTGAGATGGGATTTGGAGATTTGTTGTGGAATTGAATGTGATGTGGTGTTTGTTGACGTTCCTCCAATGGATGTTGTATTGACCACATTAGTTGTGTTTTTTGTGGTTTGAGTGGTGGTAGTACCAATGGAGGTAGAATTAATGGTATGTGTGGCATTGTGTATTGTAGCTCCCATGGAAGTACTATTTGTATCATGTGATGGTGCTGAATGTGATTGAGTTGTTTGGGTGGTAGGATCAGGAGATGCTTCTCTTATATCATTAATGTTGAATACCTTTGACAACCTAGCCCATTGGTCAAGGAGCATAGCTAGGTATCTATTTGAATCTTGTAGAACTAACTCTTCCATAAAGGAGGCTACTTCAAGATTTTGTGCAATAGTGTGTATATCCTCCTAAAATACTTGTCCATATTGGTCTCTACGGATAAATAACTCAAAATGATTACATGAGTAATATGGAATGTTCATTTCATTGAATGGATTTATGAAAGAATTCCCCATGTTGGTATTTGCATTCATGTCATTAGGGAAAGTGTTGGAATTTTAATTCATGTCATTAGGGAAATTGTAAAGGTTGGTGTCTTGACCAAAGGGATCCATTAGTCTTCTTTTTCTTTGTAGTCTTGTTTCAACCATAAATTTTTTTCTCAAATGAGGGAGGATGGAGGATGACCTATATATGCAAATGATATGACACTATTTTTTTTTATTTTTGAAAATAAGGAAATGCTAAAATGGCAATGGTGTCTAAAGGGAAATGCAAATGCAATGAGACTAATGAGGACTAAAATGAAGGAGTTTAAAGGTGTGCAAATGGAAATGAAAGGAATTTCTAGGATGCACTCAATATTGGTAAACTTAATGAAAGGTACACTAAACCATAAAAAGTTTAGGGAATGTCTCAATTTTGGAATGTCAAGGGACTTGTTTAGAGGACTAAAGGACAAGATGAAAAAGTGAGGTTTTCACACTAGACAAATGAGTTGGAAATAGCTCACCAAAGGACAAAGATTAAAGGAAATTATTTGACTAAGTCCAATGACAACTTATTTTTGAGAGAAAAGATTGGACAAATTATGGAAAGGGTTCCTATTTGAAATTCTACAAAATGAGGACCTAAAATGATACTAAAGCCTAAGGATGAAACTAAAAGGTGCAATGGTAGACCTATGACAACCTAAAAATGCAAACTAGAATGCAAGGATGGAGGATTTGAGAAATTCTTGTTCTGGTGTGGGATAAAGACTGTAGAAAAAGGTCTTTGGAAATTATCTTGAAAATGTTTGGCCTCGGGTTTTTCACAGTGATAATTATTTTTTTGAGTCACAGGCGAATGCGTCATTGCAGGCTATGAATGCATTGAAAAATATCAAATGCGTCATAGATTGATGAAATGTGACATTTCAGATAGAAAATGTGTTGCAAGAGAGTAATTGCGATTCTCAAGAAAAAAAATGCATTGTGATACATTCATATGCGGCGTTTGAGATAGAAGATGTGGTTTAACAATGCGAATGCATTGCAAAATGCATCAAATGTAGTCTAGAATGTCAAATGCATTGTGAAGTTTGTGTTTCTTGGAAAGTTTGGCAAGTGTTGAAGATTGTTTCAATTTGAAGGTGTTTGTCCACATCTGAAAAAGGTGTTTATTTGTTCATTTTGTCTGAAAACACTTGGAAAGCATATTTTCTTTGAAATTTGTGAAAACAATCACAATCCTATGGTTGCAAGGACTATATTCTTTGGATTCCACGTGTATTTTACTCCAACCACACTTATTCTTAGCATGTGACTTAGAAGCTTGGCCATGCTGGCTCCCCCAATACGACACTCACTTCTCAGGTCAACCAAGCTTCAAGCTCTCATGACTCTCCCATGAAATTTTTTTCACCTCTACTAAGGATTGCAAGAATATGGATGCCTTGGCAATGACTGTTGTTGCACCAAAGAATAAATAAAGGTTTTTGAATTACTACAAAAAAGGGTTCTAGTATGGGAATTTTGTTCGTGGGGGATTATTCATACGTCAAGAGACCATTGTTTCCCTTCTTATCGGAACAATACTCGTGATACTTGAACTTTCTTTAAGTACCCACACTTATATACCAGTTGAAATCCACTTGGCTTTAGCATGTTTCTAGTTGGCTTGTTCCCTGGGGTTATTAATTTTTCCCACCATCCAGGCCCTCTAATATTAAAACAATAGCGAGTAAGCACATCTGTAGTTTGATGAATCTTTGTTCATGTGAACAAAGAGAGAACACATGTGATATAACTAACTCACACGAGCAAGATTTATTCATTTTTAAATCTAAATTGAAATGTGGGGGGGGGGTGTGGTAAAGTAAAAATCTCTTAGTGTTTTTGTTTCTTAGGATCACACAAAGCACAGGAGAATTGCATACACACTTAAGAGTATATCACTATACCACAAGACACACAAGACGCTTGTTCATTTTAAACCCAATTTAGTGTGAGGAAAACAATGTTTATTTTAAGCCAATTCTATAAAATATGCACATTCATTTTAAGCCCATGAGTTGTAATGCATGTTTGTGTTATTTTTAATCCCATGAATGTGCATGCATGCTCATTTTAACCCAAGAAATTAAAATGCAAAGTTGTAGAGTTGTTTGTTTGATTAAGATTTGAAATAAAATAAAAAAACAAACAAGGGTTAGACTCCTTTTCCAGCTTGCCACATGTTGTAACAAACAACTTAGTAACCAAAAAACACCTAACCTACAAAGCAGAAAATAAAATCTAGAAAATACAACAAAATCCGAGAGAAAATTTATATATAGTGAATACGGTGCTATGTAGAGAAGATGCATTGCGGGATCAAAAGCTAGAGGTTTAATAGGCAGATGTGTTATTATGCAAAGAAAATATGTCTCAGAAGTCAAATGTGTCACCCGGACATGCAAATGCGGCTCAACAGAGCATATGCGTCATTCGGCCTAACAAATACGGCTCAGAAGAGAATATGCATCATTCTTGAAAGTGAATGTATCATGACAGAGAATTTGCATCTTAGATAGGTGTGATTGTGATGTTTCATACCTATACTTGCAAAAATCCAAAAAAAAATCATATGGAAACTACAAAAAATGATTATCGAGTTCACCAATGTAACTAAGAGTAAAATTTAAGGTTAACAAATTAGAGCATAATAAACCATACCCAAACTAACTAATGAAGCACATAGGAGAAAAAAATGAAAAAAAGGAAAGAGTTTACCAAAATTCTTCAACCTCCATGATTAACCTCCATTACACCTTCTCTATTTGCTGCAATATGATAATTGCCCTTAGATTTTGTGTGAGAAACAATGACTATGCCAAGAACAAAGCAAAATATTGAAGGATTTGAATCAAAATGCTACACTATGCAACTATGCAACTAGTAAGAAAAGGCTAAAGTATGCCTAAAGTATGCCAAAATGCTAAAAGTTCCTAAAACAAGATTGCATATGTCAAAATGAGAGAAAAAATTCCTTTTTATAGAAAATGCAATTTTAGATGAATGACCAAGATTAAAGATTGACAAATGCCCTAGAATCAATGGACAAGATTCAATATGAAAACCCACAATTAGGGTTAGGGAAACATTAGGTTGAATTTAAAATGAAGGACTGGGATTTGATTTTAGAAAATCAAATCAAAGGTGGAGAATGCATGTGACAAGAAGAGGTGGCACATAAAAAGAGGAAAATGGAGAATTAAAATAGAAATCTAAAATTAATTCCCCCAAGAGGTGATGTGAACCTTCCAAATTGAAAATTAATTTAATTTAAAAGTGGTGGGACCATGTGACGGTAAATAATAATTTAAAATTATTTACTTGGAAAGAAGGAAATTCATAAATGATTATTATTTAAATTAGGAGGAGAATTAAATGGGATAATTAAATAATTAATTTTAATTATTTAATTGTGGAGGGAAGTGACCAATAATTAAATAAATTATGGAGGATTTGTTTAATTATGAGAGCACGTTAGTATTAGAGACATATTTAAATAAATAAATAGAGTATTTATTTAGATAATTAGGAGGAAATAATGGATTAAATAAATTAAATAATTTATTTAATAGAAGAAGACATTAGAAATTAGTGGCATATTTAAATAGAATAAATATGATTTATTAATTTAAATAGAAAAGAATAATAAAAGATGGAAATTAATTAAATAATTAATAATTATTTAATTAATAGATGAAGAAGGACATAATCAAATATTTTAATTATGTTTAGAAGAATTATGGAGGAAACCGAGTTCATAGGTCTAGGTCAATTTTATGTGTCTACACTTGTTGATTGTTAGTGAATGGGGGTTTGCCTTGGTCAAGCCCCTTGTAGGTAATTAAGCCAAAAGATGAGATAATGAAATATGAACATGAAAGATAGAACATAGGACATTAAACATGAACAATGATACCTTGATTGATGTCTTGTAAATCTGCAGCTCAACATGAAATGGCCATGAAGGATGTAGATCTTGATCTTTGACAATAGGAATAGAACAATTCTTGGTCTTGGCTCTTAAATGCTACATAATAACACTAGCTCAACAACATGCTTGATGCTTGATATGCTTGACATGATAGTGGACCTTGAATTGTTGCAACAATTGATGAAGATTTTTTCCCTAAATGCCTTAGAATTGATCTTAAATGCTATCTTGATGACCTTGTGAAGACTTGGATTTCTTAAATATTGAATGCTTTACTTGCTAATATGAATACATGATGAAATAATGATTTGAAATTTTATTTATATAGAAAATACACTCAAATGACTATTAATTTCATCCCCAAGGGTGACATGGACGAAATTTGAATTAAAAACCTAGTTTTCATGCTCAGAACCTTAAAAATAGGCCAAATGGATCTCATTCGCCACCTTGGGTGAATAGGTCCCACCTGGATGGAACTTATTCATCCAAGGTGGCGAATGGGTCCCACAGGGGCTATTTTTAGTCCTAAAGTGTCAGGGAGTCAAGGAATTAAGCTTTTATGTTGATCTTGTCAGGTTTTTGATTAAAATATTCCTTGGGATGCACAATATGAGTTCAGAGAGGCCTATCAATGATTATATAAAGGTTATAAATGCAACAAATCCAAAAATCCAATGTGAAAGTGTAAGTAAATACATTCTACAACATTAAATTAAGGAAAAATTCAGTCTATTTAGCTTAGATGGGCCCTAAATCCCATGTGAATGTGTAAAGAACATTAAAACACTAGATTAGGTCCATATTAGTTTACAAGCCTCCTAAATTAAATTTGAAGATGTAAATAAATACATTTTACAACATTTAATTAGGGAAAAGTTAAGTTTACTGAGCTTAAAAAGGGCCCAAAAGCTAATGTGGATGTGTAAAACACATCACAACACTAGATCAAGGTGATATCAAGTCCAATTTTTTTATTTATTACTCCCAAATTATGTGAGGAAAATGGATACTTTTTTGATGGTTACAATACTATAGATATAGATAGTCTACATTTTAGTCATTCCATTGAAGCCAAATGGATGACCAACCTACACAATTGCATAACTTATAGATCCCACATCAATACAACATGTAAAATCACCATCACATTAGTAACCTACAAACTATGATATCCAAGAATATATATATAGATTACAAGACTCAAATGCTATATCATCTGTCAAATTCAATTTTTCAAGTAAACTCACAATCTAGTACCATAGTCAAGGACCCAAACAAGAATCTAGGAGATAAGAACAAACTCCTAGGATTTAACCAAACTACCAATTTTAAACTTCATAATAGACCATGTAGTGCTAATTATCAAGTGCACATGAACATCGATGACACCGTAATCATCAAAAAAATTGTACATGTATTCAAATCTTACTAAACCAAGACTCAAATTCTTACATACATATCAATCATATCCTCAAACTAAAATACAACATGTGTACATATCACCATCAGATTCCAAATTCTATAAAACCTACAAAACTATATCAAGAAGCATAAAATATTATAATCTACTATACCATAATATATGTCTCATATAAATATGTACTCCTTCATTTTTTAACCTTTGATCCATCTCAATTCTCATGAAATTACACCACAAATCTCAAGCTCCTACAAGTTATAAAATAAGTATAATTATCTCTTTTCTCATCCCAGTGAAAAACACCAAATCCACTTTATATTACACTATAAATTATCTACATTTCCTTTCTAAAATTAAAAATATGATTTCATACGTCAAATCTATGATCAACTATTCCATATAAATATGTGGCTTCATGGCACCAAAATTTGACAATAGTAGAAAATATGACAACTAAACCTATAAAACTATAGAGTGTTCAAAGAGATATTATTGATGACTAATAGAAGTCAAAAAATAGATATTATGGGTGAAATTTATGCCCCCTAAAATTAAACTACTCCATTACTCCTAAAAGGGGTCTAGGGTACCTTACAACTAAAGTTAGCGAGTGGAGGTTTAGTGGTGAGTTGAAAACAGTGGTGCTCAAATAGAAAAATTGGCTCCAAACTAAAGTTGGATCTCAAAACATATTTAAAATGTTTTTTTAGAATTATGTGTTCTATCCATATGGGGTTGTGGATCCAACCCCACCTAACTAGGGGCCAAGGTTGTGGTTCTAATGGTTCTCATCAACCTAGTTGTCACTAGTCGAGGGCCAACCAACTACCAAAAAGGATAATAGCCCTATATTGATTCTCAACGAATTCTTTGCTACCACAAGCTTGACATACTATAGGGTATGGGGGTCTATGAACCCCCTATTAATATTTGTTTCAAATAAATTTTACTGCTCAAGGAAATTTTATCTACAATGTCCTCAACCATATACCCATATAGTCAAATAAGGTAGGGGAAACAAATATTTTTACCACATTGGCCAAAATAGGCCAAATTTTATGTCAATATTTATTTCTTGAGCCTTCTAGATCTAATGGAAAGGTCTATTTTTTCCCAAGAGATTATATGTGAAACTTTTCCCAAAAAATCCTCTTGGTAAACAACAAAAATAACTCTTTTGACTCTCATTTCCAAACCCTAGGATTACAAAAACTCACAAATTCACAAACCCCAAAACCCCAAATATACACATTTAATCTTGCACAATATATATCATACCTTGAAATTTCTAAAAGCTCTTCAACATTATCATATCTTCAAATTCATATCAGATCTTATTAAGGGTTAAACCAAAATAATATTCTCTCACATCCCTCAACCACAAACTTGGCTCTAATACCACTTAGGAAAATAATACAATTTGATCAAATAATTTCCTACATGACCCCATGAGAGAAAAAATTTCATGGAAGCTTACAAAATAACTATATTTAAAGATCAAATACATACCATAAGATAATATATATATATATATATATATATATATATATACACTAGTAAAATCCTCAAGAAGAAAAAAAATCAGCCTTCAAAAGCATCCTAAATCAATGTATTATTTAGCAATAAAAACATTGCAATACACTTATAGCTCATCTCCATGGATACTTTTGAAACATAAAGCTCCTCCAATATATCATCCAGGTTCCCAATCATGTATCCAAATATCTCATTCCATGCTTCATATATGAACTTTTCAAAAGATAGATCAATACAATGATAGCCAAGACAAAACCACTAACTAACCAAATACCCAACCTCAATCACTAAACATGGGCTTATTTTTATAGAACTAGACTCACACAAAACAACCAAGTGGTAAGGTAAAATCATGTGCCTCAAAACCATGAGTACATAAAAATATTGACCCTAGCATTTACTTTTTAGCCAATAGTCTATTTTGTTTGAAGTTTCCATCGGGATTTTTGACAGCCTAGCCGTGAATTGGATTTTCCAGTGCCAGAGGTGTGTAGACTGGCAGCAACTTGACCATGTTTTTTTGTGGTGAAGTGGATCTTTGTAATTACGTGGGTTTGTGGTGGTGGATTTTTTGTCCTCTATATGCGAAAGTTGAATGGTAAGTGTTTGCTTGTGGGAATGTTAATGCATTTTGTCATTGTTGTACAATGGGGCAGAAGAAGTAACTGTGGGAAGATGAAGTAAATGCAATATTGAGTGTTGCAATGTGGGAAAGTATAATTTGATTAAATTTAATTGTTGAAATATCCATTGTGGTGTTGGTTTCATAGCAAACTATTATAAAAATAATCTTCGTGGCTGGTTTGATAGCAGACTACTCAAAAAATCAATGACTTGTGAACTGTTTTATGCCAGATTGAAAATTGTTGTTCTCTAGAATTTGTAAGTCCTTTTACATGGGTATTTTACATAGATTATTAATTTATTGTTCATGTATTTCTATATGTTTCTATCTTTGGTGTTATACCAATTTTGGAGATTTGAAAGTGATTATTTCTCTGTATGGATGGAGAAATTGCAGTTAAATCTTCTTTCTTTCATCAAAAAAACATGGTTAGGGTTAGTAATTTTTTCCCCATTGGTTTATTGTTTTAGTTATCTCTATGCATCTGTATGGTAATTTGTTGCATATGGCTATTTTGCATAGATGATTAATTTATTGTTCATTTCTTCTTGTTACATGTTTCTATCTTTGGTGTTATACCCATTTTGGAGATTTGAAAGGGATTATCGCTATGTATGGATGGAGAAATTGCAGTTAAATATTCTTTCTTTCATCAAAAAACATGGGTAGGGTTAGTAGTTTTTTTTTCATTGGTTTATTGTTTTAGTTATGTTTGTGTGTCTCCATGGTAAGTTGTTTCATATGGGTATTTTGCATAGATGCTTAATTTATTGTTCATGTCTTCTTGTTATATGTTTCTATCTTTGGCATTATACCCATTTTGGAGATTTGAAAGAGATTATCGCTTTGTATGGATGGAGAAATTGTAGTTAAATCTTCTTTGTTTCGTCAGAAAATATGGTTAGGGTTAGTAATTTTTTCATCATTGGTTTATTGTTTCATTTATCTTTATGCATATTTGGCATTATACTGATTAACATTTGAGAAATTTCATATTAATATAGGAGCAATTGTTTTTTCGCCCTTATTTTATTGTTTTAGTGATCTTTGTGCATCTTTCATTTATTCTTTGGCACCAACCCCACATTAAATTGAACTCATAAAGCCAATGAGTAGTAATAACCTATACAAAATGCCTATAATTCCATAGACTTAATCGATAAAATTTGAGCTTCATTGCCTGACACTAAATATTTTAGACAAATAGAGAAATTGTAAAAGAGCTATTACACGACAAATCCTATTCATGGCTAGCTTGACGAAAAATACCGTTGGAAACTTCAAACAAATAAATTGAATAGATAAAAGAGATATTAGAAATTAGTGCCAGGTGATGTAGCTGGAATTTTCAATGAAGCTTGTGAAGTTATACTCATTATTACATGGTTGTTTTGCATAGATGATTAATTTATTCTTAATGTCTTCTTGTTATATATTTCTATCTTTGGCCTTATAGCCATTTTGGAGACTTCAAAGAGATTGTCGCTCTTTACAGGTGGAGAAATTGCAGTTAAATCTTCTTTCTTTCATCAAAAAAATATGGTTAGGGTTAGTAATTTTTGGTTGTTCAGTGTTATTATAATATTGTTTTACAATTTCTCTATTTGCCTATAATATTTAGTGCCAGGTGATGTAGCTTGAATTTTGAATGAACCTTTAGGAGTTCTATTTAATGTGGCTTTGCATTTATCTGTGCTTTATTAATATGTTTCATGATATTATTTTTCCCTCATGTGTTCGAAACTCCTCGTAACAAAGTATTATTCATGATATTCTTTTTTTCCAGTTGGTCATAACAAATTGTTGATTACCATATTTTTCTTGTTCTATTTTGCATATTTTATTCATCATATTCTTGTTTCTTGATCTATTCAAAGGAAAAATCACAATTTCTCCTTGATCCTTATTGACCAATGAGCGATGTTTAGGAACATTCTTTGTTCAAGAGGTGAGATCCACGTTGTGATAAGTAGATTGGAAATGTATTGTTCTCCGGACTCTGTATGTCGTTTTGCATGGGTGTTTTGCATATATCATTAATTTATTGTTAATGTATTCTTGGTATATGTTTCTATCTTTGGTGTTATACCAATTTTGGAGACTTCAAAGAGATTATTGCTCTTTATGGGTGGAGAAATTATAGTTAAATCTTTTTTTTGCCGTCAAAAAAATATGGCTATCGTTAGTAATTTTTTTGTGCCCCATTTATTTTTTGTAGCTATCTTTGTGCACCTTTGGCGTTATACCTATTACCATAGGAGCAATTTCATTTAAATATTCTTTCTTACATCAAAAAATATGGTTATGGTTTGTAATTGTATCACCCTTGGTTTATCATTTTAGTTATCTTTGTGCATCTTTGGTGTTATACCCATTAACATATGAGCGATTTCAGATTAACATAGGAGTAATTACATATATATATATATGCAATTAATCCTATGTTAATCTATAAAATATATATATATATATATATATGTACAGAGGGTTAGTATGAAAACATAGGAATCTTGGAGATAAAATTATTTTACTAGCTGTTAAGTGTTATTCTAATAGATCTTTTATAATTTCTCTATTTTTCTATAATATTTAGTGGTCGGTAATAGGTCAAATTTTCAATAAAGCCTGTGGGGTTACACTTATTTTGCAAAGATTATTGCTACCTATTGGCTTTAGGATTTCTATTTGATGTGGCTTTCTGTTCATCTGTCTTGTATCAATATGTTTCATGATATTTTTTTTCCTTGTGTGTTTGAAGTTCCTCATGAGAATTCATTCTTCATGAGATTTTTTTTCCCAATTATCCATGACAAACTGTTGATTGTTGTGGTTTTCCCCTTCTATTTGTTAGAAACCCTAGATCAGACATGCAAACCTAAACACCTTCCACAAAAGAGAAAAACAATTAAAAAGCAGAGCTTTGCATGAAATGTACAAATTGATATTATTTAGAATTAAGAAATTACAATAAGAGAATTGCTTTATAAAAGAAATGTATGCAACCCTAATGTTGACCTAAAAATAGCTCAACTAAATAAAGCTTGCTTATTAATTAAGTAAACTAATTATTACCAAAGAAAAACCTAAGTAAAGTTATGCAGGTGTAATTAAATATTAACTACACTAACACCCCTCATAAGTGCAACTTAGGGAGACTAAATAAGCATGCACCTAAAACTAAGATGAATGCAAGAAAGCATGAATGGGTCCCGACAACAAGGCCTGATCAGGTACCCATGTACAAATGCAATAATGAGGTAGAGAAGGAAAACCCAGTGGGACAACCCCCCCTACAATGCGATGACTGCTGCAAAGAAGCACTGGAAGAACATTGTGGAGTAACACTGGAACCACAATCTAGAAAGAAAGGAAAGATACTTCTATCTACAAGAAACCATATCGGAATCATAATAATGCAACAACAGACCCGATGCCACAAAACACTCGAACACTCCAAACGGGAACAACCCTGGAACCCATAAAGCATCAGTAGATGAAATGAATGATGACAAAATCTGGAAGCCGTGTATCTTGATGCCAATGTCAAAATAAGATTGAAACTCATCCATGGGGAAAAGTACCATAAAGACTTTGGAACATTAACCACAAATGTAGTGGCCCTCAAACTGAGATGGATCAGATGTGAATCTGATGTGTCAAGCTAAGACAAAAAAGTGGCCAAAAGAAACTAAGAAACCAGATTACAATCCATGAGATTTTTTATCAAAACACAATGAATATCAAAGTGCATGCACACTCTAATCAGATTATTGTGCAAGAAACCCCCCTGATGGAACTTTATATCAGTTCATTTATTACAATACCCAATGATTGCAAAAAGAGAGAATTCCTAAACATGCATAAACATAAAATAAAAAAAACCTCATATCTATGTAGAGGACTGAACCAGCTTTCCAATGCCACAAGAATGGCGAAAAAAGGATCATCAAGTCAAAAGATATGCCCTCCGGAGTGAAAAAACAAGTTTTGAGTTCAAGGACCTGAAACATAAAATTGGAACATAATCAGGAAAATTTACCTACACCACTAGATCGTTGTCAGAATCAACTTTCCAATGGTATCTTATTTGTGAAGAAAGGACACCGTATGCAAAAGTTACGCCCGATTTGGTGAAAGTGCTCTAGAATGGCCAATTTGGCCTACAGGCAACCCAAGGGACTAAAAAAAACTAAGCCCCTGGTCCTATGTGTGACTAGGGGCTGGCAGACTGGGGGCTGGGGTGGAGCCCCTGATCACCCATGTGACCGTAGCTGGGGCTGAGGGGCCGGTCGGGGGCTGGGTGCATAGCGCCTAGTCCCCCATAGGACTGCGGTCAGGCTGCAAGGAGCCCACAAGGGCTAAACTCGGTCGGCGGCGCTAGAAGGGGGAGCCACTGGTGGGCTAGTGGCCACTTGGTTAGAACTAGCAGTGGTGGTGCGAAACCCAAAATGCATGATTTTGATTTTTTTTGCATTTTTTTCAAAAATCGTGCCTCGGAGTGCATGCTGGGGAGGTCGTACGACCTCTTTGGCAAATTTGTTTTGCCTTCAAGATCAAGTGCTTAGAAATCGACCAAACGACAAACATCCTTATAGTTTTTGGCTGCTGGGAATGCGATGGTGACCTTTGTTCATGCTCAAAATGCTCCAAAATATCAGCTACCTCTAGAGCTTGCAAAAAATCACTAAGCTTGAAACCTTCACAGATTTCTTTAGCGATGACCAAAATGAAAAAAATAAAAGTCATTCCTAACTTTTTACAATGCTTTGAATCCAATGGTGAAGCCCAATATGATCCAAGATGCTACATAAATAAACTCAAGGCATGATACCCTCGAGGAACCCCAAACAAACTCTGCAATAAATTTCTCTAGAATTTGAGAAGGGGTTGCATGTCAAGGCTCTGATACCATGTTAGAAACCCTAGATCAAATATGAATACCTAAACACCTTCCACAAAAGAGAAAAATAGAAAAAAGAAAAGCTTTGCATGAAATGTGCAAATTGATATTATTCAGAATTAAGAAATTACAATAAGAGAATTATTTTATAAAATCAATGTATGCAACCCTAATGTTGACCTAAAAATAGCTCAACTAAATAAAGCTTACTTATTAATTAAGTAAACTAATTATTACCTAAGCAAAACCTAAGTAAAGTTATGCAAGTGTAATTAAATATTAATTACACTAACACTATTCTTCATTTTTTATTCATGATATTTTCTTTAGGTTATGACAATAATTATATGATGCAATAATCTATGAAAAAATGTGTATAAAACCACATACTAAATTGTAAATTTGAGCTAGATTGCTTGGGATTAAATATTATAGACAAATCATTTATGCAAAATACCCATATAAAATGACTTTTAGAAAATAATTATTATTCTAACACCTCTTATATAATTTATGTACTTTTGTTCAATATTTATTGACAAAGAATATAGCTAGAACCTTGTATCAATATGTTTCATGATATTTGTTTTTCCCTGATCTGCTTGAAGGTCATTGGAACAAACTAGTCAAGTTTGTTTATGTAGGCAGTGAAGCTTGCTAATTGCATGGGATGGCAGTGTCTTATATGTTTCATTATACTCTTTTTCCCTTGTCTATTTCAAGTTCCCCACAACAAAATTTTCTTCATGATATTCTTCTTTTCAATTCCCTGTAACAAATTGTTCATTATCGTAGTTTGTCTCATCTATTCTCCATATCTTAAAGTTCTATTTAATGTGGTTTTCAGAATATTTGTCATTTTCCTCTAATTCTTAATTGTTTTCCTAATAGGTCTTTTACGGTTTTTCTTTTCCTGTTCTATCAATATGTTTCATGGTATTTTTTTCTCAACTATTTGAACTTTCCGTTAACAAAGTGTTCTTCATGATATTCTTATTTCCAGTTCCCCATACCAAACTATTCATTATCGTACTATGCCTATTCTATTCTCCATATTTTAAGAGTCTATTTAATGTGGGTTTTGAAACATCTCTCATTTTCCTTTGATTGTAAAGTGTTTTTCTAATAGGTCAGTGAAATGCATGTATGGATTTGAGTTTGTAACATATTCCTGCTTACCAAAAATTCTATCACTGTCTAGACAAGGTGTAACAAAAAATTCTATGTAACAGTTGGCTTGTCAATTCAAAATTCAAGCTACATTATTTCCGACTAAGTATTATAGACACAATAAGGAAATTGTAAAATAACTATTAGAAAAACACTTAAGAATCATAGGTAGCGCCAGAGATGTCTTGGCCGATAGGATGGTATTGTTTTTTCCTCAATTATTTGAACTTCCCGTTAACAAAGTGTTCTTCATGATATTCTTATTTTCAGTTCCCCATACCAAACTTTTCATTATTGTACTCTACCCGTTCTATTATCTATATTTTAACGTTCTATTTAATGTGGGTTTTGAAACATCCCTCATTTTTATTTGATTGTTAAGTGTTTTTCTAATAGGTCAGTGAAATGCATGTATAGATTTGAGTTTGCAGCATATGCCTATCTACTAGAAATTATATCACTGTCTCGACAAGGTGTAACAAAAAATTCTATGTAATAGTTGGCTTGTCAATTAATAATTCAAGCTACACTATTTCCCACTAAATATTATAGACAAAATAGGGAAATTGTAAAAGAATTATTAGAAAAACACTTAATAATCATAGGTAGCATTCGACAGGCTATTTGTTTGAAGTTTCCATAGGGATTCCTATCAGCCCAACCATTAATTGGATTTTTCGATGTCGGAGATGTCACGGTTGGTGGTGACTTGATCGGGTTTTGGGGTGGCGACGTGGAGCTTTGTATTTACATTGGTTGGTGGTAGTGGAGTTGGTGTCCTTGATACATAAAAGCTTAATGGTAAGTGTTTTCTCATGCGAATATTAATGCATTTTGTCATTGTTGTGCGATAGGGTTGGGTGAAGCAAATGTGGGCGGCTAAAGTAAATGCAATATTGAATGCCATAGAGTAGGAAAGTATAATATGATAAAGTTTCATTGTTGAAACAACCATTGAGGTGTTCATTTCATAGAATTTTGTACAGGTTATTTCCCTCTTCTATTCTCCATGTTTTTCCCATGATAATTTTTTCCCATTCATCTGTTAGTTACATTTGCTTCTTAAGTGTTTTCCTAAAATCTCTTCCAACTGTTTCATAGACTGCTTGTCTTGCACCAATATGTTTTTTGGTTTTCCTTTTCCCTGATCTATTTGAATTTTCTTATAATAAAGTGTTAATTGTTGTGGTTATTTTGTTTTTATGGAACATGTTATATCTCTTATATCAATATGTTTGATGATATTCATACTTTCACATCTTCTTGAAGTTCGCCATAGCAAATTGTTCTTCATGATATTATTTTTCCCAGTTTTCGATAACAAATTCTAGCTCTCCCCAGATTGCTAAACAAGCATCGGGCACTAGCCCCATAGGTGTGTTTCTTGTGTCATTTTTGTTGTGGGAAATTCTATTGGCCCTTTGTTGGATGCATGGTTGGTTTGTTCATCAATTACACTAAATCTTAGATCTATGAATTTGTTGTTACACTTCATAGTATTGTTTGATATATCTATACATATATGTATATATATATATGCATATGTATATGTATATACATATATGCATATGCAATCAAAAAAAGTGAAGCTTTTTTAGATGGAGGGTGCAATGAAGGAAGGAACGATGCATATGCATAAGAAGCAATAGCATTACACTCTCCAGAAAAGGGAAAAATGCATCGTACCTTTAATTCGTTACTCTTTCCACTAAAAATGCATTGCATATGCATAAATACATTTACATATAGATATGTGCATATATGTATATACATATGAATATGCATATGCATATACATATATGCATATGCACATTCAACATAATTAGATGTATGGTGCTTTTGTTGTTCAATTAAATTTTGTCTGTATTAGTTTGGTGGCTCTTAAGTGTTATTGTCATATGTGCTATACAATTTCTCTTTTTGTCTTTAATATATTTATGCGTATATGTATCTGTGTATGTTTCGAAGCATTGATTTCCACATACCATTCACAATCTACACCATGCTCTTTGTAAGGATTTAAAGTTAAATCAATTAGAAAAATACAAAGGAACTAATTATACAAAATGTGTATAACACCATAGATGCACAAAGTATATATATGTGTCTATATATGTATATGTATATGTATATGTATATGTGTATGTATATGTGTATTGGAAAGCATACTTCGAAATGTGTAGGAAAATATATTGATTAAGTTGTATTGTTGAAAGAGGCATTTTTGTGTTGGTTTGATAGAAGAGTACCATACTAATCACTTTCTCTTGTATGCTTTATAGCAAAATGGAGGATTTTAAAACTGTTGTGCTCCGAGATTTGTGAGTTGTATAGTTATATGCATATATATATAGGTATACATATGTATATATATGTATGTATATGTAAATAAATAAATATATATATATTTGTGTGTGTGTGTGTATGCATATATATATGTATATAATAATGTGTATATGTATATATGCATATATGTATGTATATATGTATGTATGTATGTATGTATGTTTTTGTAACAATATTTGTACAGTTTTCCTATTTGTCTATGATATTTAGTGCTAGATAATGTGGTTCCAATTTAGAATTGATAAGCCAACTATTACATAGATTAATTGTGTTGTATCAATATGTTTTATGATATTCTTTTTTCCTATTTAAAAGTTGTATTTAATGTTTGGTTTCAATCATCTCTCATTTTCCTGTGGTTCTTCAATATTTTTCTAATAGCTCTTTTAGAATTTACCTATCTATCTATAATATCTAGCACCAACTAATGGACCTTGAATTTAGAATATATGTATGTATATATGTATATATATGTATATATGTGTATATATACGTATATGTATATATATGTATATACGTATATGTATATATATGTATATGTATGTGTATGTATATATATGTATATATATATATATATGTATGTATATGTTTGAAGTTTTTATCAAGATTTTTTATCTACCCAATCATGAATTGGATTTTTCGACACCCTAGATGTGTCAGTCGGTGGTGACTTGCCCGGTTTATTTTGTGGTGATGTGGAGCTTCACAATTGTGTGGGTTGGCAGTGGTGGAGTTGGTGTCCTCAATACACAAAATTTGAATGGTAAGTGTTTGCTCACAGGAGCGTTAATGCATTCTATCATTGTTGTACAATGGGGACAAAAGAATTAAATGTGGGTGGGTGAAGTAAATGAAATATAGAGTTTTCTTGTGTGGGAAAGTATACTTTGCTTAAGTTGTATTGTTGAAACAAACATTGTGGTGTTGGTTTCATAGCAGACTATTGTATGTATGTATATATGTATATATATGTGTATATATGTATGTATGTATATATGTATATATATGTATTTATATATATATATATATGTGTATATATGTATTTATATATATATATGTGTATATATGTATGTATGTATATGTATATATATAAATGTATATGTATAAAAATGTATGGAAAAGTATATTGCAAAATGTGTGAGAAAATAAATTGATTAGGTTGCATTGTCAAAAGAGCCATTGTGGTGTTGGTTTGATAACAGACTATTGTAAAAATTATTTCCTCCACCTCTCTTTCAAGTACCCCATAACAAACTATTCTTCATAATACTCTTTTCCCGATTCCCCACAATGAACTGTTCATTGTTGTATTTTGCATAAGAATAAGAGGTTAAAGATAAATAATCAAGAACCCACATTAAACATATTCATACAAGTCAAGCAGTGTATGTGAGAGTTGGCTTGTGAATTGAAGATTTGAGCTACATTCTTTGTTTGTAAGCCCATATTAAATAGACCTTATAAATGCAATGGGTAGCAATAATCTATGTAAAATGGTTATAAGGCCACAAAGTTTATTGGGAATTCGAGCTACATTACTTGGCACTAAATATTATAGAGAAATAGATGATACTTGCCTGGGGTTTTTTAATGATGACATGGACCTTACCTCTTCAACAAAGGATGTTCCTAAATGTTGCTTATTGGTCAATAAGGATTGCAAAAAAATTATAAATTTAGAATTGACAAGGCAACTGCTACATAGATTGGTTGTCTTGTATCAATATGTTTCATGATATTATTTTCCACTCATGAGTTTGAAGTTGTTTGTGACAAATTATTCTATTGTTTTTGTAACATGGATTGTTTTCGATTTCTAAAATTCTAATTTTTTTGTTGTGGTCATTTTATTTGGATGGAACATGTTATATGTCTTGTATCAATATGTTTCATGATGTTATTTTTTACTCAACTATTTGAAATTTGTGATGCTCTTCATGATATTGTTTTTCTCAGTTCCCCATAACAAGCTGATTATTATTGTAGTTTTCCTTTTTTCTATACTCCATATTTTAAAGTTGAATTTTTTATCATCTGTTATTTTCAAGTTCATACAAGTCAAGTAGTGTATGTAAGAGTTGGCTTGTCAATTCAAAATTTGAGCTACATTCTTTGGTAGTAAACCCACATTAAATAGAACTTGTAAACACAATGGGTACCAATAATCTATGCAAAATGGTTGTAAGGCTGGAACGTTAATTGACAATTCGAGCTACATTGCTTGGCACTAACTATTATAGAGAAGTAGAGAAGACTTGCTCGGGGTTTTTAATGACAACGTGGAGCTTGCCTCTTCATCAAAGGATGTTCGTAAATGTTGCTCATTGGTCAATAAGGATTGAAAAAACATTATGAATTTAGAATTGACAAGGAAAATATTACATAGATTGGTTGTCTTGTATCAATGTGTTTCATTATCTTCTTTTTCCCTCATTTGTAACAAATTATTCTATTTTTCTTGTAACGAGGATTGTTTTCAATTTTTAAAATTCTGAAATTTTTGCTGTGGTTATTTTGTTTGGATGGAAAATGATATATGTCTTGTATCAATATGTTTCATGATATTTTTTTTTACTCAACTATTTGAAGTTTTTGATAACAAAGTGTTCTTCAAAATAAAGTGTTCATTGCCGTGGTTCAACTCTTGTAAATTCTAAAATTTTGTAGATTGCTATAAATTGCAACCATGACATCAATCTGTACCTTTAGGCTACTTGCAACTTTTATATAGACAGATACATATACACATATATATGTGTATTGAATTCCCCATTTTATATTTAAAAATGTACATATAGGCAGATATATATATCCATGTATACAGACTAAGACAAGTGTGGCTTGTTTGATAATCCAACAGTAAGTTATATATTCACATGTATATCGAAACAAATATGTATAAATATTTATGCATATTTATGTAGACTTTGATTTAGAAAGAGTAGAAAATACCAAAGGACCAGAATGCATCTTTAACAATGCAACTTAATCGCTATATTTTCTTGCACATTTTGGAGTATACTTTCTCATACTGCAACATTGAATATTGCATTTGATTCCTCTAGTTCCATGGTGCAGCAACGCCATGATGCATTAATCCTCATGTGAGGAAACACTTACCATTTTGGTTATGTGTATTGAGGAAACCAACTCCACCACTACTAAACCACGTAATTATCAAACTCCATATTGTTATAAATAGCCCCTAAAACCCCCCCACTAGAAGTACATATGGATATATATATATATGTGTGTGTGTGTGTGTGTGTGTGGTTATATGTGTTTTTTTGAATGTGTAGAAAAAGGGAAAATTCAATGCATATATGTACTTAACTATTTTCATTCTTGTTGTTGTATATTCTATTGTTTGCATTAAAAAAGATGAAGGTAGTAGAAACAACTATTAGAAAAACACTTAAGAATAATACATAGATCACAAATGATCAAATATCCACACTAAACATATTCATACAAGACAAGAAGTATGTGTAAGATTTGGATTGTCAATTCAAAATTATAGCTAGATTCTTTGCCACCAAACCCAAATTAAATAGTACTCATAAATCCAATGAGTAATAGTAACCTATACTTGTCTCCATAGTTCGTTTTATAGTAGATTGGAGGATTTTAAAATTGTTGTTCTCCGTAATATGTATGTCATTTTACATGGGTGTTTTACATAAGTGATTTATTTATTGTTTATGTTAAAATTGTTGTCATGCAGAATATGTAAGTCATTTTACATGGGTGTTGCAGTGGAAAATAGTAAAATGGTTGGTAGATTATCAATATTTCTAAGTTGTATACTAGTTAACATTGTATGTTGGAATACATTAATTTTTTATTTTTATTGTGAAATAGAGGTGCTAATCAGTAAAATATAATTGCAACATTTCCTCCCTCTAAAAGGTTCTAAAACTATGTTTGTGGGATCGGGCTTTGTGGATGGGTCTCCAGAGCCCCCCAAAATTGGTTTGGTGATTGATTTGGTGAAACCTCCCACAGGTCCCACTATGGTGTTCGGCTCTTAGGGTGCCATCCACCAACCTCCAGATCCTGATTCCATAAGTTTGTATTTTCTTTTACTTAAACCTACTACAAATTTGTTGTTATTGTTTCCTTCCTCTCTTGTAATAAACTTGAACATTTCCTTTTAGTTGCTTTACTTTTAGGATGCTCAAAAACAAAAAGATACAATGCATACACTTTACTATTTATGCTTCTAGTTTTATTGGCCTTTAGGTGTATACACAAATGGTTGGCCCTACTAAAGTATACATATGTGGAAGTACATATACATTGATCTTTTAGAACACATAAAAATATCTCTTTGCAACCTTTGTTTTCCTTACTCATTTTATCCATTTGGTTTGATGATGTGCATTTTACTTGATTGAACTTGTCTTTGTAGGCTACAAGAAAACAACCATCTTTGACTTCATCTGAAATTTGTTCAATCAATGTTGGAGATATCGTTACCTCTCTAGTCCTTTAGCTTTTGTCCTTTAAAAAATTTGGTAGTGACGAAGGGTAGGTTGAGCGATACAAGGTTGTTTTGTCTGATGGACACCATATGAAAATATGAACCCTCACTTCCAAATGCAATGATTTTTTGTTTTCAGGTGCCTTGAAAATAGGGTCCCTTATATGTTTAAAAGACTATTTTTGTAGGAATGTCCAAGATTCAAGGTGGGTTGCGTTGTTTGTTTTCTATTTTTAAAAATTCTCTTTCCCCTTCATATGTGCCCAATATAATGTGTCCAATATACTGTTTTTCTTCTTTTCCAAGGCTTTAACATATCCAGGTTAGTTGTGATTAATTTTGATTGTCAAATCATTGGGACCCCTAGGTATCTGTTCAAGCAGCAAGAAGAGAAAATGTTGGGGCTAGACTCACCCTCTCCTTCTAAATGAACCCCTAGATTTGGTCTGTAGTTGTCCCCTAAAAAAAGAAGAAACCCTCCAAATTTCAGCCTTGTTAAAGCATTGAAAATTTATTAAAATGTTTGGATAGTGAAAGGGAATGTAACACATATTAGAGAGATGTACCATTTCCACAAACAAAGAGGTGAACACCAACTTTTTATTTTTGACATTATAGATATGGAGGGGACAAAAATACGTGTTACTTGTTTCGATGATATTGTTGAACTACATTATGGTCAAGCTGAGGTTGGTGCAACTTATTTAATATCAAGAGGATTGGTGAAGGAAGCAAATAAAAAATTCAATAAATTAAATAGTAACCTTGAAATTATTTTGGATGAAAAATCAGTAATAAAATGGTGTCTAGATGAGATTTCTATGCCAAGAAAACCTTTGCATTTGTGCTAGTTAGTGACATAAGAAATTATAGTGATAATAGCTTGGTTGATATTATTGGCATTGTAGTACATGTTGGGTACATATCAACTATTCGTAGGAAAAAAGGATCTGAAACAATTTGGCAAACTATTAAACTATATGATATCTCTACTTCTTTCATTGATGTTAATTTGTGGGGCTCAAGTTGGCAAGAAAATGGTGATGCCTTGGAGCGGATGTACCTTTCTAGTGATATAGCAATAGTTGTTGTGCGGGGTGGCCATGTAGGCTACTTTAATGGTAAATTTATCAACACATCAATAAAAACAGTCTTTGACATCAACCCTTCTATTCTTGAGGTAAACACTCTTAGATCTAAGGGCCCAATCAAAGTAGAAAAAAGGTTTCCTCTTCTTCTACATCTTGTAGGCTGTATCCTTCAAATGATAGAGTTACTATTGTATTCATCTTGAACAAGTGCTTTGGCTTGCTAGAAATTGTTGAAGCCATTTTTAAAGCAACCATTCAAATTGCAAAAACAAAGTCTTTTTGTTACCCTGCTTGCCCTTTGTTGGTTAATGGGAAAGAATGCAAAATAAAATGCACACACCCTCATGCTGATGTTTGGTTTTGTGATTGTTTCCAGATGGAAATCAAGGAATGCAACTATCGCTATATCCTATAGTTAAAGCTTCAGGACCATTCAACCAGCCTTTGGTGTATTGCTTTTGATGAAGCCACTACTAGTTTACTACAAATTCTAGAAAAAGACCTCTACATGTTGCAAAATAACTTTGAGTCTACAACAAATCCTGTTGTTGTTATTAAAGGCCTTGTTTGTAAACCAAACATCTTTACTATCTTCATCAAAAAAGATACTTACAATTCTGAGGAGCGCCTTAAAATAACGATTGTGAAAGAAAAAAAAGTTTATTTTGAAGTAGAGTGTAAAATTTTTCTTTCAGACATAGTAAAGATATCTACCCCTACTCCAAAAAAAAACTCCACTAGCGAGCCTATGCTTTGAATGCTCTTTTGCACTTTCCAACATTTCTCGTACTCTTTCCTTTTTAATGCTCACTATGGGATGTTAAGACTTCTGTTTTACAAATATGAACATTATTTATTTCTATTTTTGAATATATATATTTGCACATTCATTGACCTACCATCCTTTTGATTTTAACATGGTGCCCAGATTTTTTTTACTTTGCATTGTCACTGTGATTCTTGATTCTTGTTATATGGTGGAATTTTTAGTTCTTGTATGCATACTCTAAATTCCCTTATTTTGTCTATAATCATTGAATAGTAGTATTATCTTCAATAGAAAACATATAGCAGTAGTCAAATACTGAAAATGGTTATCGAAGAAATCTGTACAATACTTGTATATATATTTTTATATATTGCAATGTTGAAACCATGTTATTCCTCTTGTGATCATCCATAGATATACATTTATATCCAAATTGATACATATATATTTTGTTATATGCTTGTGTGTAATTACTTTGACCATCATAACTAATATTAAAATAAAATAAATAAAAAATAAATAACATCAATGTAATAAATTATCTACTACCACATAAGCATTGGGAAAAATATGACATACCTAAAATTATGGACTAATATTTTTTAAAGAATACTTTTTTATTGAATATTAGTAATTAAAGATATGACTAATAGCTCTTTAAAAGATCACAATCCTTTAATCTTCCATATTTTTCATCAATATTATTTAATCCATAACTTCAAGTCTGTGATGTATTTCTATGCATGTGTATCTTAAAATAATTAAATAGTAATCTACCAATTGATTAATTAGGTTAGATGGAAAGGTCAAATATAGATATGCATCTAGGTCTAATAAATATTAAATTAAGACAAAGGTAAAATTATATCGTAACTGAACCAATCTATATAACAGTTCGCTTGTCAATTCAAAATTCAAGCTACATTGTTTCGCACTACATATTATAGACAAATAGAAAAACTATAAAAAAGCTATTAAAAAGACATTTACTATGTAATAGTTGCCTTGTTAATTCTAAATTCATAATTTTTTTGCAATCCTTATTGACCAATGAGCAACATTTAGGAACATCCTTTGTTGAAGAGGTAAGCTCCAGGTCATCATTAAAAACCCTTGACAAATCTTCTCCATTTCTCTATAATATTTACTGCCAAGTACATGGAGAATAGAAAAGGTGAAAACATTACTAACCCTAACCATATTTTTTTAACGAAAGAAATAAGATTTAACTGCAATTTCTCTAATGGTAATGAGTATAATGCCAATGATTCATAGAGATAATTGTTGATGCCAAAAAATGACAAGGTAACAACCTTTATGGGAAACTCAGTTAAAGGGGGGACCTATTGCACTAGACTGAGTGACCTCAAGGTTTTTAAACAAGACAACTTCTTCTGTAATTTGGGGGTTGAAAATGGATAGAAAGAAACAAATATAAAATAGATCTAATATAAGATGATGCGCCAAAAGTAGATATGGGCACGACAAACCTATCTTTATGATATGATTTAAGGGTCGTCCAACAATCTGCTATGTCTCAGAACAACAAAGATAAAAATGGAAATCTGAACACTTTATTCAATGACGTAAAATAACTTCCACATATCCACTAAAAAGAAGAGTCAAAGACATGATCTTAATTAGCTAGATTATATTAAAATTATAGAAGTTTACAAACAAATTGTTGGAAACACAAGGGAAGATAAATGTGAGGAGGGTGAATCAGTTGTCTCAAAAATTATACTTATTAAACTTATTCTTAGATTTGATAAATAAACATGAAAGCATAAACCTTCACCACATCAAAAACACACATTTCACCAAGATTTTTGTGTGGAAACCTTGTTAGGGTAAAAACCACGATGGAGATTAATCCACAAGTTTATACTCTATTAAAAGTATTGTAAATGGGGAATGCACATGCATTCATACACACTACCTAGAACTCACTGCTCAAATACAAAAGGCTTACTGCCCAAAGGAAGACACACTATCTTACAGTCACATTTGAATTACATCTTTATATTTGAACTAAGAAAATAACATCTACTAATGCCTAATTATAGTTTCGATTGAGCACATGGATAATTTATTATGCTCACTCTTCTTCACACTTTTCTTCTTCCTTCGAAAGATTAGAACATTATTCACACACAACACTCACACATCTCGCTCTCCACTGATTTCAAATGGTATAACCAATCGATCATATGTATCCACAATTAGGGATAACATCAACTACATTTCAGCCCAACAAAATATGAAATATGTACAAACTGTCAACCCAAATTAATAAACAATTTATCAATGTAAATCAAATAATCTCATCCAAAACATAGTAAGGACCCAAAACATTATGTCTCGAACATGAAATACCTTAAACAATTAGCCTCAAAGATCCACAACACCCTATAATCACCCTATCAACCACGATCATGAAAAACATGAACTCTTAGAAGAAAATCACCAATCACGAGCACAACAATCAACACAAACCAACAACACTAATAGAGAACAATCTAGAAACATCCACGAGCATCATGAATCACCATAGAAGCATCCACAACAACTCAAATTAATAGAATCACATCATCTTCTTCCAAGAACACTAGCTACAACAACAAAACAACTGTCAAAACACATATACTCATAACTTGATAAAAAATCTTCATGCGAACCTATGAAACTTTGGGTGGATAAACTAGATAGACTTGAAAAAAAAACCTTTAATACGCAACTCCTTATCCTCAATATACTAAGCTAGCCATCATACTAAACTTCACTACATCACCGACACCCTGCAACTTATTTGACTACAATTTTCTCAATATCCTCGACATATACAACCTTAAAGACATTAATGCCAATAGTTTTGACATCAACGACAACCACATATCAACAATATCCAACAATCTCCAACACAAATTTCTCAATACAATAAAGACATAGTATACAACTTTATCTAATAGTCAAGAAGTAGAAAGGTCAAACAATGGCACAATCTGTGAATCTTATAGAACAAGCTAAAACAATACAAAAGGCCTAGTCTTTCCACAATTTTCTCTACCAATTCTAAACATTTCTTCAAAAGAAGGAGAAATATTTATAATTAAAATCCCATCACCTAGTGAGCTAGTAATAGAGAAGATCCCTTGATCATGAGCAATGATGTATATAGAAATGATGCTTTCAGTATTTACAACAGAAAGGATTCGAGCCATGAACGTGGCTGCCATCGAGATGGATGCATCCCCTATGAATGATAGTAGTGGTCCTAGTAGATCAGAGTGTCGACATGTGTCACCTTTTCATGATGGCCGCTAGAACATGTGGCAGTTATGGTGAGGTTGTTACTTGCTTCTTACTCCTGCACAATAAATCCCTTAGAAGATCCATG
The DNA here is from genome assembly GCA_007115665.2 of Sequoiadendron giganteum. NCBI lineage: Eukaryota > Viridiplantae > Streptophyta > Pinopsida > Cupressales > Cupressaceae > Sequoiadendron > Sequoiadendron giganteum. Next base: position 452,487,677 of record CM021108.1, on the reverse strand, counting down.
TGGAAAAAGGTCAGAGCCTGAGTTTCATTCATCTCTCATTGCAATGAAGGCTTGTGTGATGAAGACATGTGGAGGTCCTCCTTACAAACAACACTACTAGTGGGGGCTGCCAAGAAATGTATGTGAATAGATGTTACGTGGCATGTAGTTGGGGCCCGATAGGGAAGTCAAGGGAAGAAAAATTGAAGAGTGCGAATGGCTGACACGTGTAAGCATGGCATGAGCCATTTGAAGAGAAAAGGAAGAAATTCTTTTGAAGAATGTCAAGTAGACACATGGAAACTATTTGATGAAGACTTTGCAAAAGGAGCCTGATGATGTTCTCAATAGATGGGGCATGGGCCAAGACTTAACACAACAAAAATAACCCAAAGGGAGCTCAAGAAAAATTATATTCATAGCTTTTAGCGACTATCAAGGGTGTTTCACCTGTGAAACGAAGAACCCAAAATTTAAAGTTCATAGACCAAAGTCCTATCCATTGGGCGATGTGATCAAATATTGGAGAGAGCAGTCTACAGAGGCATCCATTTGGCATTAGATGGAGTCAATATGTCACACAAATTATCCTACGGTCCATGTAGATTGATCAATTCTTTGTAAGGAAGCGTCGAAGATATACCGAACTAGGACTTGAGTTGAAACAACAACTGTGCTATCGAAAGGGTGACACTTTCAATATCCTCTAAAGTGAGGGGCTTATTGAAGCTTTAAAATTTGGATACATCCCATTGCTTCTCTTCAATATTTGTCACCACATGCTTTTCCATGGCCACCGATTCATCTTCAAGAAAAGGGGATGGTAAGCCCACTTAAGTTAGGTGGGAGAACCTTTCTCGCATACTATTCATGGTTCAATCCAATGTAGTGGCACACTCGTTGGCATGGATAATGGTTGTGTGGCAATGGATAAACCTATTAGATTTTTTGGAATTAGCCTTTTGATCTTCAATCCATGCACTTTCCAAGACTTCATTTGGGACCATATATAGCCTATCCAACAATCTCTTGGCCTTAGGAACTCTCTCCACAATAGAAAAATGGAAACGCTCAATCATTCCATGAACCTCCTTGCCTATACTTGTTGCTTCTGCCATGAATTGGAGCATCAACTGAAGGGTCAGGTAGAAGGTCTTAACCTTTTTCTAGTACAAAATATATAGCCACTGGGTTACTTGAAGGAGGTCCAACTAGGTGGCAAGAGGTTGGGTGGAGCTCTTCAAAAAGGACAATTTTTGCATCCCTCAACTCCATACTATGCGCTAGCTTTGCAATCTTTTTGTTTGTTGTGATGAGTTGTCCCTATAGGACCTACAATTTTGTGATCCAGCTTGCCTCAACCCATTCCTTGTTTGTTGCTTCCTTCTCCAAGGAAGATTTCATCTCCTGGACCTCACTTTCTAGTTGGGTCCGACAAGCATTAAAATCCACATCGTTCTATTGCATCTACTGCTCTAGTGCAATGTATTGGCAGTCGAGCTCCTCATTCCTTTGATGCACTTCTTGCTCTAGTCATGCGAACTGGTCTTAATAGCCTTGGTTCCTCTATTGCAGCTCAACGATCAGATTGGGATTGAAAGATTGGAACTTTGCAAGTTCCTCCATGAGCTTAGCCTGTTGCATCTCTACTTGTTGAGATAAGCATTTGAATTTAGCATCCCTGACCTTTTCTTTTACCAACAAGACCTCAATCCTCTCCTTGATGATTTTTAGCTCTTCTTCCCTCTTCTTTAGCTGGCGACTAGACTTAAGAAATTTAGTGGTCACCACCCGCTGCATTTACTCCATGAGCTCCACCTTGTCCTATGGTCGGGCTATGCTTAGATGGAGCCCCATGGCATACATATTGTAATCATTTAGATACATCTCCCCTTGCAGTTTGATGACAGTCAGGTACATAGTCACAAAATGTAGCGACTGTTGAGCCTCATTGAAGATAGTCTATACTTTCAGCTTAGCTAGCTTTTTAACATATTTGTCCTTTTATTTCTAGACTTTGATTTCCTATGCCTGTTTATTTTATCACCCTCTAAAAAGAACTCTACTGAGCCCACCCGTGAAAGGTGCACCAGGAGGAAGGGAAAAAGGAAATGAGAGGGTGGCGGTCTCGGGTGATTTATTCTTTGGAATATTGACTGTTTGAGGAGAGAAAGGAGGGATATTCCAATACTCAACCTATGAACTGATAGGAGGACTTGAGGGAAGTGGGGTCATGGCAGATTCCATCTATTGGACAGACTAGACTGGGGCTGACACATTAGCTAGTGGATACAGAGTGGGCCGAAGCGAAAGGTGTAAGGGTCCATAGAGGAGTAAAGGTAAATGGCGCCACATGAGAGAATTGTGTGAAACCTCCCATGACCATGGAAGCAGAGGTGGAAAAGGAAGGGCCAACACTTGTAGTGAGTGGTGTCACGGACACACTAGGGGTTACAAAAGACTGCGAAGCAAGAGAAAAGGGAGTGAAAGATATCTACAGTGTGGATGATTGTGATCATTCGATTTTTGCAGGCTCTTGGCTCACCTCAGGTTCCAGCAAACACTCTCCAGAAGATTCTTCCATATGTTTTTTCTTGGCGGGTGGAAAGTCTTCCATCACTATTGTCTCCAACTATTGTGGTTTGGTTGTTCTAGTCCTCTTTACAATCCAAGTGCAAGTCAACAAAGCTCTCACACATGATATGTTCACCCACACATTTGAAGCAACTTTGCCAGGTTGCTTCATTGCTTTCCCCTTCTACTGTGTCAGGGTCATTTCAAGCTCCACTTCTAGTTCAACTCCTTCTCTAGTACATTCCTCGACCTCCTCCGGGTTGACGTCCCTATCATTACTATCATCAAAATTGGGATGCTCATCATTCCATAATTTTTTGAAACTTTCATCCATTTATACACCTTCATAAGGGGTCTTAGTGTGCTAGATCTCCTATCGATAAATTCAAAAATCTCTAATCTTCTCTTCGTTCCAGTTATAATTCTTCATCAATTTTTTGTGAAGAGTAATCCCAATTGGCTTTGTCTTATCATATTTCCTTGTCCAAAAATAAAACTTGAGCCATGTCAGCTGACTATCTCCATTTGGAATATGGACTAGGTCCACCATCAGTTCATTCGCATCCTCCATTGGATTCTATTGCTTTTCCTAGTAAGGTCGGGGACTGTGTGTTACCTTGAAAAACTCATTCAGTAAGTCATTGTCTGGGTTGTAATTCCATTTTTCATAGATCCACACCAATCCCAGATGAGCCAAATTTTCCTCTAGCAATTCATGAGTCTACTTCTTCACCATGATCATTGTTTTGAAGCTCATCGAGTAGCTAAAAAATCCTTTCTTCTTAGATTTCTTGCTGCAAAAGGTGAAGTCAATAATCGATACTTGGTGAAACATTTCAAGTGCTAGTATCTGATCTGTAAGACATGTCAAAAGCTAAAAAGGTTCCTTGGTGAAGCTGCACATCTAGATAAATATGAAATCCTCCCCTAGAAACCAGTCACACTTCAGAGTGAAATTCTACATGTACTCTATCTAGTTTGAGGTGAGTCTCAAAACACTGCCATCCTTTATCAAATCTTGCAAAATCGAAGTTAAGAAATAATCCAAAAATTCATAATAGTCATATTTTGCAGAGAGGAGAGGGGTCCATACTGATACTAGATTTTTCTGTTGATTTTCATCAAATATGGCCAACCCCATATGCCTTCAAAATAATTTAGGTTTCTTATGCAAAAACATGTGCGCAAGGAAGGACAAAAAACTAAACCTCTATTGTGTCTCATACTCCGCTGTCTGGTTCAACATTTCCTGAATGAGGAATTCAATGAAGTCATACCAGAAAAGAGAGTCTTTCCTATGTACCTGGAACTCCAAACCTAGTTGAAAATCCTCAACATATCTGTTAGTATCCAGGCGACAAACAAATGCCATCATTGAGAAGGAGTCTTTCATGTCTTCCTTGAAACTTCTATGTGCAACCGGGCTCGGTACCTTTTTCTTCTAATCATCCCTGGACTTTGAGGTTTCTTTGTTACAAAAATCTAGAGCATGATATTTGGTTCTCCATAGGGTCTCTCCCTTTGCTAGAGTGAATGAATCCATTATTTCTACCTTGGATCTTTTTTCTGGGATGCACATCATATCCTAGATAGGATCCTTACAGATGATAACTCTTAACTCTTGGCCCTCGATTGTATTCGTAGCTGGGTTGAAATGTTTGATGGCTTCATCGATGAATTCTGAGAAGTAGTGCACAAACATGACCATATATTGTGGGAGCCCACTGAACCAACACTTCCACGCCAAGGAATTCCAGTTGCCATTCCGCTTCATCCTTTTGCAAGCTATGTCCCTAAGCATCTTAGGGTTCTTTGCGAGGATGGGATCATGAATATTATCCCACTCCTCCTTAATTCGACTCTGGTCTCTATGGGTGGTCTTCTTTTCTGCAACCCTCATATTCACCCATGTTGGCTTGTCTGGTATACCAGGTGAAGCATAAGAGACATTCTCAAAGACATAGACAGCTAGCATTGCACGCATGATGCCATATAAACTTTGTGTTCTCTCACCATCTATTTTTGCTTGCGAACCCTGGGCTATCTCCATTTTTGTAAACTTTTGCTCATAACGGTATGAATGGAACCTAAAGCACAATGCAAGGCTTTGAATCACAAAACCTAGATGAATGATTTCCTTTGTTTTGGATTCAACTCACACTGGAGTAGTGAATCTCTTGCAACTATATTTGCACTTAGCTGCTTGGTTGCTATTCTATGTCACGCTTGGTTCTTCCTAGCAATTCTGTACTTCAAAAAAAAATTGCGTACTCAAGAAGTTTTATGTTTTGTTTAGCTCTTGCATGTGATACTTAGCTTTTTCTTCAATTGAACCAGTAGACAATGGTTGGATTTTCATATTTAATTTGGCATGTACCACCAGCTCTCTTGTTCATGTGAAATGAACTACTTAAATTTTTTAAAAGACAAGAATTCATAATTACATCAGTGATAACGTCCTTTGATGTGATTCTCTTGAGAAATTTAGCCACCGGTGAAATGCTTGCTATCCTTTTGCATTCCTTGGTAATTAATATCCCAAAAAGAATAATTAAGCCAGGGTCATAATGAGTATTTAGAAAAGATTTTCATTCAACCTTGGACCTCAAGACTACCAATTAACGTGACACCTCAACATTTATTCGTACGAGCTATCCCTTGGGACTGCCACTAACTTGCACTAATTGATTGCCACTCCTTAATCTTGCACGTAGCAATTTGTACCTATAGATGCAACTAGGTTGGAAAATTGAGCAAAACTTTGGTGGAATTTCTGAGTTAACACTTGATTAGACTCACATTTATGGTATGTAGGCTACCTAGGATATTTCTATAAATAGGCCCTATTGCAGTAGCAAAATCACACGTAGCGATTAGAAAGAATTGACATTAGGTGATTAGCTGAGATTATCATTTAGGCAGTTGAGTAGGCTTTAAATTTGTGTAGAGCACAAACCTAGGTAGCTGAGTAGAGTTAGGTACCACGAACACCCCAAATAGGTTGTTCTACAAAAAATCCCAAATGGCTTTTCTAGGAGAGATTTCAAATAGATGTCTCAAGCACATGAGGAAAAACAAGCACTCTATGGCTATCATAGCCATGAAATGGGTTATGGGTAGAGATTGCATTGAATATGAAGACAAGTATCAGGTGAATACTAATATCTGCTCCTATTTCATTGCTTCATTTATTAATATTCAAGTTCCTAAGGCCATGATTCTACGTTTGATGCTCCAGATTTTCTCAAAGAAGTACCTCGACAGCCTTAGAGAGGTGGTGAACCATGTAGTCTATGGTCTGGGCCTTCCTATTGCAAGTGACCTATAGAGGAACATTGAAGAAGATGTGGTGGTACCATGGGTGCCATTCCTGAGTGGGTTCCATCTTCTCTTGCTAGCTGAGCATCGTGAGAGAGCTAATCATGCATGCCACTTTATTTTGCACTACTACAATGTGGAATGGTACACGGATTTTAGGAACCCCGTGTTTCCTTCATCGTCGGTTCATGGTGATGATGCTACTACTCCTAGTCCCATTATTGCTGGTGATAACCTTCCTTCTTCTGAGAATAATACTCCTACTACTGAAGATAATGCCCCTGCTCTAGATAATTGAAGTTTAAAACACTTTTTTGCCTCCTTTGTATAGATATTCCTAAAAATGGCTTGCATATATATATAGAAGCTAAATAGTATATAAACATACTTGAATATATGGCCTTAGAGCCATTTTGACAATGTATTTATCAAAGTATATATATAATGAATACACTTTCTTATTTTAAACCTCGTGTCTCCTTTTCATGTGTTTCTATAATACAGGTTAATTATGATTCTTCACAAATGAATCATTTTTGTATCATGGCTAGAATTTTCCTTTTCTGCTCTTTGAAATATTGGGTTCTATCAATTTCTTTGTTTCCTACACTGGTGAAAATTATTGGAAGACCGGCCAATAAAACACAAAAAAGAAAATAATTACACTATTCACATATTTACACTATTAGAGTAACTAAAGCTTATTTGAACAATTTCAAGTGAATTTTGTTAACTGAAATACCCAGTGCTTCTTGTTCCATGTTCTCCAATTCAAATGCATTATGTTGTTTGCACTAAATTATTTTGAAAGGGCCCTCCTAGAGACTGTCAATTTTTCCATGTTGGCCAGGCTTCATGGACCTTTCATTTAATTTTAGTACTAGGTCCCTGCACTTTAGACCTTGGTTTGAATCTTTCTTGCAAAACCATCTCTTAAACACTTGTTGGTGGTTGGTCATGGCTATTAGGAATTTTTCCCTTTTCTCTTGCACTTCCAGCAACTCAACCAACCAAACCTCCATAGCTCCATTTTCTTCAATTCCCAAGGATTTGAGCAGCTGTAGCACAGGAATCTCGAATGAGATAAGCATCAATGCTTCCTTCCTATACACTAGCTTGTTTGGAAAAAAATTTAGGGCTTGCTTGGGAGTTATACATTCTGCCCATAGCATTGTTTGAAGGTTCTTGTGCCACTCCTTCTCATGATCTGATCTAATTCTTTTAATGAGTCAGACCAAATTTTTGTTAGTCGACTCAGCCAGGTCATTCTCCTATAGGTAGTAATTCAATGATTTCTTCAATAATATGCCATGCATTAGTGCGAACTGACATATCTTAGAGCCTAGGAAAGCCTTGGCATTATCTGAAATGATAGTCTTCAATAGGCCAAATCTCATTACTAGCCCCTCAAGGAAGTCCACAATCTCCGCCTCTGTTGCATTCTTTAGGGGCATGGCTTCAGTCCAACTCGTGAAGTAATCTGTGGTGGTGAGAATCCACTTGTGGCCGAAACTGGAGGCAGGATTCATCATTCCAATGAAATCTAGCCCCCATTGTGCAAATGGCTCATCTACCACTATTAGATTAAGAGGCATTGCAAAAAAATTTCTTCTTCCTGTGAAGAATTGGCATTCTTTGCAGGTCTTTATCATGTTATATGCATCATTGAATAACGTAGGCCATAAGTACTATGTGCATAGGATTTGAATGGCAGTGGTCTTCATGGAGAAGTGTTTGCCTTCAGGACTATTGTGGAAGGTGTCGAGAATCCTCTTTGCTTGCTTTGTGGTAACACATTGTAGCAAGATGTCATTAAAATTACTCTTGAAGAGGACCCCTTTAGTAAGTGATTATCCACTATTTTGTAGCCAATAGAATATTCTTCTTTGAGAAGGGAGTCCTGGTGGATACTTTCCAGTGTGCATAAATCTTACTCTATCCATCAACCAATAGCCTTCAGGCTTAGAATCATTTGTTAGGACCAGCTCTTATTTTTCTTCTTCAATTTCCATTTCTTCATCGTGCGGCAAGTATTTGCACAACCCTCTTCCTCAGACAGTCTTTGTAGGCTTCACCTCAATGTTGGATTCAAGGATCTTAGTGATCCAATTGGCCCTTTTTTTGGTGATTTCTTCTTCCATGATGTATTCGCACACATTAGAATGTGCAACATAAACAATCACCTTATTGCAAGATATAAGATGTCACAACTTCTTGAGTCCCTTTACAATTTTGAATGCTTGTCTTTCAACGAAATTATAGTTTGTCTCATACTCCTTCAAGTTCTAGGAGTAGAATGCTATCAAATTTTCTCCCTTTCCTTCATTATCCTTTTTAGTCAAAACAGTAGCGATGCTTGTCTTGCTACTAAAGAAAAATTATGAAGTCCTTTTATAGGTCTAGATTTACCAGTACGAGAGCTACAAAAATATAATCCTTAACCTTCTTGAAGGCCTCTCTTGCTTCTTTCATCCATTTAAATAATTGACCCTTTTTCAGCATCAGGCTGATTGGTTTAATTATTCTTGCAAAATCAAAAATAAATTTACTTACAAAGTTAACCTTCCCCAGAAAAGACTGGACTCCTTTGTTGTTGACCGGTAGGGGAAGTTCCCTGATTACTATTACCCTTTAAGGACCAATTGTGATTCCTTCTTTAGACACTACATGTCCCAATAATTTTCCTTGAGATACTCTGAAGATGCATTTTTTTAGGTTTAGAGATACCCTGAACTCTTGAGTTTTTTTGAAAACCTCCTCCAAATGATCAAAATGGTCATCTTTAGACTTTGAGAATACAATCAAATCATCTAAATAAATGAGGATAATTATGTTGACCAGTTCGCTAAAAGTGATATCTATTGCCCCCTAGAAAGTGGCTCCCACATTTGAAAGGACTGGAACAAGGTTAGATACCCACGTATTGTGTTTGATTGGAAACACAATCTTGGAATGAATTATATTTTTTAACTCTTGTGCCATTAGGGCTTCAATCTTTGAATTTATGGGCCTCTGCTTCTAGCGAATGGTTTTAGCACCTTCCGTGAGTTTGATAATGTGTTGGATGATGTTGGGATCATATCCCCTAAGGTCATCATAAGACTAGGCCACGACTCCTTCATATTTTTCATAGAAGTATATGAGTCGGTACTTGTCATGTTGTAAAACTTCTTTTTTGACTTTCAGTTTTCTTCCATCTCTGAGCTTAAGGTCATCATAGTCTGCTTGGTCTACCAAAGAATTTATCCTATCATTCCTCGAATCATCATAGTTGAACAGATTCTCAAGAGTAACCAACCCTTTTGGAAGTTTATTTGATCTTAGCTAAATGATCCACCCTCCATATGCTGCTTCAATCTTCGATTGAAGTTGATCTACAAACTCCCTCAATTGCTAGATGAATGAGGCAATGTGTTCATCACTTTCGAACACTTTCCAACTCTGATCATTATCTAGAATGGAGGGTCAGATGATCACTTGCACAAGTGTACATTCTTAATCAAGTCAAAGATAGGATCGAATTGAGATCCTATTGTTTCCATGCAATCTACAATTGAATTCTACTCCCTAGGCACTACCTAGATGTTGAAAGCCTTGAAACCTTCAATGAGGTCCCATAACCTATGTCTATAAGACCGCATGTAGACATTCTTTGCAGCAAATATGTTGCGTACTTGGTTAATTATAAGTTCAAATTCTCTGAACACCATTATTTTCTTAACACCCATGCACTCTACAAGGCTTCATCCTTGCACAAGGCCTTCATATTTGGCTTCATTGTTTGAGCAAGTGAACTAGAAGCAGAAAGATCTAAGAATATTTTCATCAGTTGGAGATGTTAGGCATATCCCGACACCAACACCAACCTTGCATCTTGCACCATCAAAGTGCAATGTCCAAAGCTCTAAAGTTTGTTCGACCATGGGGTCTTTTAGTACCTTCGGGAGCTCTTGATCCTCATCATAAATGACATAAGTGCCTAACCTGATAGCATGGTAGTTTCTAAAAGGATCAACATCTATGTATTCACTCAAGAGGACTTCTTTTTTCTTTGTCCGATCTCTAGTTACCTTCTCATCTTCGAGTATCTCAATACCATAGGTTTCTTCCCTGGTGAAAGAAGTATGAGCAGCTTCAAATTTGATCATGGATTCATTGACTACATGTTCCCAATGTAGAGGTTATGATATTATCTTCATTTTAGCTCCATGCTTGGTCTTGAGAATTAGGTGTGACCAATCCAAAGAAAGGCATCCACCTATCTTTGAGGTGAATTATCAGGATAGATAGAGGTGGGACATGGGAGGAACATCTATGATCATAGTATCTTGCAGAACTATGATGCTAGGGAAGGAGAATAAAGTCAAGGGGAGATCTTTGATGACACCTACGGTTTTGACCTTCTTCCCATCTAGTTGCATAACCCCCTTCTTTAAGGGCTCATAGATAATTCCTAAGGCTTCTGCTATCTGTTTAGGCATGACTATGGTGCTAGCACCCAAATCAATAATGGAGTTATGTAGTAGTTTCTTCCCCATAGTGAGAGTCAAGAAAAAGGGCTTAGGTTTCATTTTCTCTTCTTTGACTTCAACCGAAGTCTCCTCTACAGTATTTGCAAGAACTTTGGCCGGAGGTGATGGTTTAGTATCCTTTTCTTTGACCAATTGCTTTGTCGGTTGAACAACCACATCTTCCTAAAGGGCCTTCTACAACAATGAATTTTTCTTTGGAATAGCTAAGATATCCCAAATGGATGACATTAGCAAAATATTTCTTCAATTGTTCCACTACATTGAAAGGTGGTGGATTTGGAGGCTTCTATTCTTCAGCTCTAGTTATAACAATCTCCTTGCGTAACTGTGGCTACAGAGAAATTGTGGAAGGACTAGGGGGTTGGTCTAGAATGCTTCTAGGTTGTAGGGTGATTGGTTTGCTTGTGAATCTCCCCTTTGATCGAGTGTTGTAGTCGGATTGCACCTACGGAGTCTCTGACTTGGATGCCTTGTACATGAACACCGATTCTTCTCCTTCCATCCATGAGAAAATGGCATGGTCGAGAGCTATGTCATTTTATTTCTCCAAGGACATTCTTTGCATCTATGTTGTAAGAACCAAATTCTCCATTTGGGGAGAGGCATATGTGTAACCTCTTAAATTTGGCACCACACCTTGGTTGCATTGTTCTACAACTTTCTGTTGTAAATTGTCACGCGGAAATTTTTGAGGCATATGTTCATTGTTGTAGGGGAAGCACCAGGGATTGATATCTTCAGTGAGGTTATTCTACCCTACAGTCAACTCTTTGCTTGTACTTGTTTGAGCAACTCCCAGCAGAGTAGGCATTGGCACTATTTGGTTAGTTGTCTGAGCTTGCGGATTTGTGCACATGCCTCCTTGATATTGGTTATGTTGTTAGGAGGGTCTTCTGCCTTGATAAATTTGGTAGGCTGGTCTTGGAGGAGTAGCCTGGTTGCACCTGATAGTGGTTACTTCATTTGCTAGGTTTTGTAACAATTCTCTCATGTCACCCATCTCATCCTTCGAAGATCCAAATGTAGAAGCAACATTTTGTGGCGTGCTTGGATATGTGTACATAGATGGAGGAGGTACGAGCATTTTGGTAGATGGCATCCCCTGGGTGGGAACTAATACTTCAAGAAATATCGACATGATTGGTCAAGGCAACAACTTCCCAGCATCGATCAAATTGTTCTTCGCCTTGACTGCTACGTTGTATGCATCTAGTAATGTGGTTCCGCTGAGTGACTAGATCATCATCGAGATATTGGCGTTGATGGATTTCAAGTAGAACATGAATGCCAATTTAGTCGATGGATGAATAGCAGTTTAGATTCTCTACCAAGTTGTATGGAACTGGCCATTGAAGTTCGTCATAGATTTAGATGGGGTTCGCTTTATTGTTGCTAGCTGATGATATAGCAAAGACCTTTCTTCATTGTTCGAGAATATTTCATAGAAAGGATCTCCAAGCTAATCCTAGGTATCAATGGTGTTAATCAAAAGAGTGTGATACTAGTATAATTCTTTTCCTTTGAAGGAGGCCACAAGAAACCTTAGCATTTTGTTTTGATCTATAACTTCGTGCACTAAACACACGTTCACCACATCTTGTAGATGTTCAGATGACTTTCTTGAACCATCTCTGGTGAATATAGGAATAGATTTTAGAGCGAAGACTAGGATAGGGGCCCAAACACCAGGTGCAACTGGGGCTACAAGAGGACTTTCGACATCCCAAGACACATAATTCATGTTTCCAATTTACAACATGGTTGGTGGATGGATCGAGACGTTTATTGGATGAGTTCGGGTTCATGTTGTTACTAGTGGAGGTACTAACAAGCTAGGATTATTTGTTGTTTGAGACCTAGTAACATGCCTATGGCTCATACACCCTCTTCTGATTTAGGTATATTTATGTTGTCCCATCGACATGCTAAATAAAAGAAACTATTGATGCCAAAAAATGACAAGGTAACAGCCTTTATGGGAAACTCGGTTAAAGGGGGGACCTATTGCGCTAAACTAAGTGACCTCTGGGTTTTTAAAGAAGTTGGCTTCTTCTATAATTTTGGGGTTGAAAAAGGATATAAAAATGAATATAAAATAAATCTAATCTAAGGTGACATGCCAAAAGTAGATATGGGCATGATAAACCTACCTTTAAGAAATGATTTAAGGGTCCTTTAGCAATTTGCTATGTCTTAGAACAACAGAGATAAAAATGGAAATTTTAACACTTTATTCAATGAAATAAAAGAACTTCCACATATCCACTAAAAAGAAGATTCCAAGACATGATCTTAATCAGCTAGATTATATTAAAATTATAGAAGTCTATGAACAAATTGCTCAATACAATAAAGGCACAATATACAACTTTATCGAATAGTCAAGAAGAAGAAAGGTTAAACAATGGCACAATCTGAAAGTTTTATACAACAAGCTAAAATAATACAAAAGGCCTGGTCTTTCCATAATTTTCTCTACCAATTCTGAACATTTCTTCAAAAGGAGCAGTATTTATAATTAAAATCCCACTGCCTGGTGAGCCAATAATAGAAAATATCCCCTGATCATGAGCAATGATGCCTTCGGTTGTTACAACAAAAAAGATTCAAGCCATGAATGTGGTCACCCTCAAGCCAGATGCATCCCCTGTGAATGATAGTAGTGGTCCCAGCAGATCAGAGTGCCGACATGTGTCACCTTTTCATGATAGTGGCTAGAACACATGGCAGCTATGGTGAGGGCATTGCTTGCTCCTTACTCCTACATGATAAAGCCCTTAGAAGATCCACATGGAAAAAGGTCGGGGTCCGAGGTTCATTCCTCTCTCATTGTGATGAAGGCTTGCACAGTGAAGACACATGGAGGTTTTCCTTACAAAGGGTGCTGCTGGTGGGAGCCACCAAGAAATGTATGTGGATAGATGTTACATGGAATGTGATCGAGGCCTGATAGGGAAGCAAAGGGAAGAAACCTTGAAGAGTGTGAATGGTCAATACATGTAAGCATGGCGGGAGCCATTTGAAGAGCACCAAGAAGACATGTGGCAACTTTTTGATGAAGCCTTTGCAAAAGGAGCTCGATGATGTTTTCAATAGATGGGGCGCAGGACGATACTTGGCAAAACTAAAATAACCCTAAGGGAGCTCGAGGAAATTTATATTCACAATAACTACAAATAATAAACAAAGGGCGAAAATTATATGTATATGTATATGTGTATGTGTATGTATGTATGTATGTATATATGTATATGTATATGTATATGTATATGTATGTGTATGTATATGTATATGTATATATATATATATATGTATGTATATGTATAATGTTGATCTATAGAATACTCTTTTGAGAATTTTACTATTTCACTCTTCCTCTATATTGCTTTCACAAATATATAGTCTTTTGTACATTGCAGTTTTTGCATAATATATTATAAGACTCCATGCAATTTGCGAGGCCTTGCTTGGGCCTCTCTGCAACAATGGTGGAGTTTTTTGACCACATGGGTTGGTAGTTGTGGACTTGGTTTCCTATCTCAACAATTGTAGAATTGTGAAAACCTACCACACACCTCCATTGGTTGGCAGATTGGATGGTTTAACAAGTGTTGTGTTCTGCAATCTGCACTATCTCCTCCCCTATTGTTTCTATAAGTTGTTTTCCCACTATCTTTCTAATGATTCCATAGACATCTAACCACTAATATATATTTTGACATATTGAAATAAAATGTTTCTTTGCAATAATACGATGTTGGCCTCGATGCAAGCATAAAAGGACAAGGAGATATGAATCCCATTTGTGAATAATCTATACCTAAAATATGCTCATACTTGTGACCATAATCAACATTTGTTTTATAAATTTATATTTTACTAACTTATACATTCACCCCTTTTCTTTTTGCAGGGCTACATATGCTCCAGTAGATACCAAAGTTATACATTCACCCCTTCTTTTTTTTCTGCAAGGCTAGATACATTCCACTACATACCAACATCAGGTATGTTTATAAAGTTATTTGTATACATTGTATGCTTTGAAGAAAAACCTTTGCTATTTCTTTGATGTCTTCCTTTTAATGATATATGTGTATTTCATCTACGGAATTCGTTCTGCTTTGAAACAAGACCTCCTGTATATTCTCCTTTTCCTATATTTATCAACATTACAGAAAAATTCCATCTTTCATAGTTTTTTATCAGATTTCTCTTTTAAAAAAAAATTATTGCAGCAAAAAAAAACACTAGGAAAAGCAATCCATATATTGGAAAACACAATTTTTTTAGCAACTTTGTCATTGTGTGTATATGATGGAATTGCATCAAATTTTTCATCAGTGTTTCATGCTTTGCCTGCTTCACATCTTCCCATGAGCCCATGAGGCTTCATGATGCCGATGTGGCGAGGAGGACAACAATTGTGTGATTTTCACTTTTGCCTTTCACTGTCATATTATATATATATTTACATACAATGTGAACTGTATGTGAAAATAAATCCTTCTAAACATAGATAGATACATATACACATATATATATTGAAGACAAATAGAGTATTTCTGTGAGAGGTATTGGAATAACACTTATTTGTTACTAAATACTATACACAACCATTCAGCTTTCATGTGTTGAGGACACCAACTCAACCACCACCAACCCATGTAATTACCAATCCATGTCACCACAAAAAAAACCTGGTCAATCCCCCACTAGTTGGGGCATCTACGATGCCAACAAATCCAATTCACGACTGGGCTGACAAAAAATCTAGTGGAAAATTCAAGAAAATTCTTAGGCAATGGTTGTTTTGACAATACAAGTTAATCAAAGTATAATTTCACACACTGCAACACTCAAAATTGCATTTACTACATCTGCCTACATCTACTCTATGTCCCCCATTGTACAACAATGATAGAATGCATTAACACTCCCATGAGAAAACACTTCCCATTCCGCTTCGATGTATTGAGGCATCTTAGGCACCAATGAATACAAATCTCGGCTAGGTTGGGAAAAAACTCAATGGAAAATTCAAGCAAATTGTTAAGTAATGGTTGTTCTGACAATACAACTTAATCAAAGTATACTTTCCCACACTATAACACTCAATATTTCATTTACTTTTCCTACCCCCATCATACAAGAATGATAGAATACATTAACACTCCTGCGAGCAAACACTTACCATTCATCTTCTGCGTATCAAGGACACCAACTCCACCACCACCAATCCATGTAATTAAAAAATATCTCTAGGTGGCTTTTTATCACCATTCCATCTTTTTAAAGTTGTTGCACCAAAAAAAAACCCACAATAGAAGAAACCATATATAAAAACACCGAAATTTCCCCTACTTCTGCATTTCCTGATATATGATATCACTCCATTAAATTGTTATGGATATTTGATAACTTTCCTTGGTCGGGGGTTTGGCTAACACCCATGTGGCTTTATCATGCGAATATAGAAGGGAGGAGAATGAGAATAGATTTTCTTCCTTTTCCTTGCATCATCATATATTCACTACTACAAATACATAACATACTCTATTATGCCGGCTACATTTCTCCATGCTTATCCAGCTATCCTTTCAACTTGCCAAATTAATTATTTAAACCCAGTTCTTTATGATGATACCTATTTTCTATATGTTATGGCAACAATTATATGATGCAAAAATCTGTCCAAAATGTGTATTCACAGACTTAATTGGAAATTTGAGCTACATTGCTTGGTATTCAATATTATGGACAAATCATTTATGCAAAATACCCATGTAAAAAGACTTACAAATTCCAGAGTACAACAATTTTAAAACCCTCAAATCTGCTATAGAATAGACCTAGGGGTGACGATTCTTAGAATAGTCTAATACCAAACCAACACAACAATGGCTCTTTCGACAATGCAACTTAATCAATATATTTTCTTCCCATACAAACAAAAAACAATGACAATTAAGAATTTGTTATAAGGAGCTTCAAATAGATGAGGGAAAAAGAATATGATGCAACATATTGGTACAAGACAAGCAGTCTATGTAACAGTTGTAAGAGGTATTAGGATAATACTTAATAATCAGACGTATGTGGTTCTTTAGTGTTTTGGTAATAGTTCTTTTACAATTTACCTATTTTTCTATAATATTTAGTACCAAATAATGAAGCTCAAATTTAGAATATATGCATATATATGTATATATATGTATGTATATATATATATATATATATATATATATATATATATATATATATATATATATATATATATATAATTTATGCAAAACAACCATATAAAATGACTTACAAATTGTAGAGAAAAACAGTTTTAAAACCCTCCAATTTGTTGCACCAAGTAAATGCAATATTCAATGTTGCAGTGTGGGAAAGTATAGTCCAAAATATTGAAGAAAAAATATATAGATTCAGTTGTATTGTCAGAAGAGCCATTATGGCATTATGAATATTGTACACACACTGAACAATTAAATGCTTCATTCTTAACATCTCAATGCTATATCATTCAATGTTGTGGTTGTATTGTACTGATTTTTCTGACAACGTAGAAAATACTTATATATGTTATTTTAAACTCTATTTAAAATCACACTCTACATAAAAACAAATAAACATAGTATATAGATTTGTTTAGATATACATATGTATACATAGATTGTTGTTGCATTCTCAAAATGACCCATAGTGCTCTTCATTTGTATATATTGATATGTATATCTTCCTATATGTATATTTTTATATATCAATCAAGGAATTGAATACATATATATATGTGCATATGTATCTATCTATGTTTCAAGGAAATCAATACAATTTTTCTTTTTGTGTTTAATATTTAGTAGAAAACAAGTGTTATTCTAATACCTATTATACAATCCCTCTATTAGTCTTGAATGTTTACTACCAAACAATGTATCTCAAATCTTATATCGATATGTTTCATGATATTCTTTTTTCCTCATCTGTTTCAAGCTCCCTGGAACAAATTACTCAGGGCTACTTTTAACAACCTCAGAGCTTCCTATGTGCATAGGCTAGCAGTGGTGCAATTGGTTGCCTCGATTTGTAGAAGTAGAAGGAAAGTGTTTGGTTGTGTGAAAAAATTTCATTGCACAAGCCAACACTTACACAAACTGCTTGTCTTGTATCAGGGTATGTGCAGGATCATGATGGGCCAAAAAGTGGTGATATGATGGGTATGTGGCTGACGACATTTTTTTACCCAAAATTGATGAAATGAAAAGGGTTTTTAAAGGAGATTCTCAACTTTCCACCAATATAAATTATGCTTTACTTTGAATTTATTAAATTGTTATTATTCATTTTCTATTTGAATTACGAATAAAGTCCTGATTGATAGGTTGATTGAAAAATATCTATAACTTTCAAAGGGTATCACATTTTTTGAATCCAAAACATGCGTCACATTCTATTCTTTACATACTATAGGATTAGAAAAAAGAAAATTGAATTTCATGAATTTTTGACCAAGTTAAGGTGGTCAGACATACGAGTTTTTTATATTTTTTAAAATTTGTAATAAAAAATTCATAATTAATTATTTACATGGAAACAAATTATAAAAAAATATGCATCACATCAAGACATGAGTCCTCTACTTATATCTAAAATATTATAAAAAAATATTATCATTTTATTGTGATTAGGGTGGTCAGACAGACACCTACTTCTTATTTTTACCCTGAAATTTAAGTACTACTGCATTGAAATTTCAAATTTTCACCAAATAGATTTTTTATTAAAAAAAATAAGCCTATTATTTTAGAAACTAAATTAAATTTTCTACAGATTCTATTCTTACATATTTTTGAAATAATATAGATAACTTATTCAATTTTTTACGTCAAGTTGCCTAACTCTAATTTTTCTAGATTTGTTGCCACTTAAGGGCCTGTTTCTTCCATGATGATCTTGCACATACCCATCAATATGTTTCATGTGTGTTTCGATTATTTGTCATTTATCTCTACTTTTGAAAGTGTTTTCTTAATAGTTCTTTTACAATTTCTCTATTTTATCCAGTACCTTGAATTTTCAATTGAGAAGCCAACTGTTACATAGGTTTCTTGTTTTGTATCAATATCTTTTATGATATTATTTTTCCTTAGTCCCCCAAAGAAAAAATTGCATTATGTATCAGTACACGGTCTATGTAACAATTGGCCTGTCAATTCGATGACGATTTTTACTATATTCTTCCTTAGATTGCAATTGTGTTTTTAATATAGGTAGATTTAAACTCACATTGTGAGGTTAGATGGACCTTTCTACTTATTGTACATTGTTCTAAACATTCCATCTATCCACCTTCTTCTAGTCATCTTTCAAACCCCATTATGGTAATTCTTTACCAGGATATTTGTTTTCCGTGAACTTGTCAGACCAAAAAAAAAATTCCAATATTACAGAACTTGTTTCTAAACACCCATGCTTCCCCAACTTTGTTATTGTGTGCTATATGGTAAGAGTTCATAAGATCTTCCATGGACCTTACCTATTCTTTTACTTGAGGGTTTGGCTAGAGCCCATGAGGCTTCATGATGCCAATATGGTAGGGAGGAGAATGAGCATGGGTTTACGTGATTATGGACAACAACTAAACACTATTGTCATGTGCTTTTGAGAGGACAAACAATTTTATCCCTAGAAGCACATGGCAATGGTGTTTGTTGTTTCATTCAACTAAACCATTCACAATGTCATGGTTGGCCTAGTTTTCTTTTTGTACATGACTACATTTTTTTCCTTCCTGGTTGTTGGTTGTTATATATGTGCATGTTTCACAAAAAAAATTCTATTAACAACACGTGGTGTGAACCTCTTTTATTGTATATGTATATTATTTATTTTATATTGTTGAACAGATATAATAGGCATGCAACAAAATTAGTGTATTGTACACTTTTTATTTCAAATTCTTTCATGAGCTCCTTGTAATCGATCCAATGCAGCTCATCCTTGTTAAACACGATCAATAGTGTATGTAAGTACAGAACTCTCCCATTTTGAATAGAGAGATTTGGTTAACTAATTTTAAAACTCATTGATTATTTTTAGCTTTACATTGTATATATTAATTTTACCCATATACTTACTTTTTATCGTTCCTTTTTTCTTTTGCTTCCTTTTGCATTAACATACCCTTGTATTTCATTTGCAGGATCTAGGTTTAAGAATGCACAAGGATTCACAAACCAGGATACCCTTTTCCCTTAAAGTTGCCACATCAAAGAAAAGACAACAATATCATATACTATATATGAAAACACCAGAGTTTCCCCAAGTTTTTTATTATGTAATGTATTCATGATGAACACCATGAAATCTCTCATGGCCATTTCATCCTTTCATTGCTTGGGGGTTTGGCTAGAGTCCATGGGGCTTCATGATGCCAATATGGTAGGTAGGAAAACGAGCATGGGTATTGTGGTTTTACTTTTAATGCCACATATTTTTTGTTACATGGATTTATGTGTACATAAATCCTTGTATAAATTTAGCTTTAACAAACATACTCTATAATAATATGTTTTCCATGTCATAGCTAGTTGTATCAAAGCAAAATTATGTTTCCCATTGTCATACTCTATAATAACACATGTCTCTCATGTTCCCTCAAAACAAGGCATTCCTTTTAATTCAATTACTCTAACAATGCAAAATATGTGTTTCATTTCATTGCATTCTTCTTCTAACCCATAAATCAAAAGCACAAAAAATATTTTATTCCCAAAATTATGGAGTAGATACTACTTATAACATCTTTATTTTTTGAAAAAGGTCATTTGTGATAACCAAGATAACTAATATTCAAATTTAAAAAATGACTTTTTTAAAGAATACTTTTTTATTCAATGTTAGTAATAAAAGAGATGACTATACTAATGGAATGAATTTTTTAAGGAAATGTTTTTTATTCAACATTAGTAACAAAAGACATGACTAATAAGTCTTTAAAAAAGGAGAATCCTTTAATGTTCCATACTTTTCTGGATATGTATCTTAAGATAATTAAATAATAATCAATTAATTCATTGATTAACCTACACAAAAAGGTTAAATATAGATGTACATCTGGGTCTAGTAAATGTAAAACTAAGACAAAGCTAAAATCATATTATGTCTTAAA
Organism: Sequoiadendron giganteum; assembly: GCA_007115665.2. NCBI lineage: Eukaryota > Viridiplantae > Streptophyta > Pinopsida > Cupressales > Cupressaceae > Sequoiadendron > Sequoiadendron giganteum. The sequence goes on along the minus strand of CM021108.1, from coordinate 452,467,097 downwards.
TTTTGAACAAATTATTTTTATTTAACAAATTGATTATTAAAAAATTATATTTTATTTAATTTTTCTTTTTTTAGACTGTAGGAATCGGTCGGGTATCCGTCCCCCTATAAACTGCAGTGCGCCTGGTAAACTTTTTTCACGTGACCAGTGGCACTGGCGCGACACGCCCTCTAGTACCACGGGTTTGGGGGAAGACTAGACCTCGTGACCTCTTGCCTGCAATAGGATGCTTTAGCCAATCGAGCTAGGACCCCCGCCCCATATTTTATTTAATTTTTCAATTTTTCTTTTTATAAGAAATTTTTTTTCCATACCTAAAACTATTCATTAAAGCGAATTTTAAAGAATTGTTCTACCTAAAATTATTAAATATTACATATTAATAAAAAAAAAGTTATTGATGGTTAATTACCTCAAATTAAAATTAATGGATAGATTGCAAATAATAACATTCATTTAACGTGAAATATAATTTTATTCTAGAATTTCAAAACTAAGACAGCTAAAATTATATTGTGTCTAAATTTTTTTTTTTAAAATTATTATTTAACTAATTAATTATTAAAAAAATTATATTTTATTTAATTTTTCAATTCTCATTTTATAAGATTTTTTTTTCATACCTAAAATTATTCATTAAAGTGAATTTTAAAGAACTATTCTACCTATACTTATTAAATATTACATATTAATAAAACAAAAGTTATTGATGATTAATTACCTTAAATTAAAATTAATGAATAGAATGCAAATAATAAAATTCGTTCAAGATGATATATAATTTTATTCTACAATTTCATAACTGATTTTCAATTGATAAATTTCCATTGCGAAACACAAAGACCATTTTCCCATTTTTTATGCAAATGGTTCTTAATCTGACATTATAAGAACAAACAAGTGGACTATAACATCAAGTTTATAATGTTTTACAATATTCATATTAAATGAATATATATAAAAATAATCTGTGTCAAAAATATCTGATTTATAATATGTTTACGTCAGGCTATTCAAATTTAACTTTGAATTCTACGTAAAGTCCAAATTCATAAGATCTGCCTCCTACTATGAATTAATGTCACATTATTTCATATTTTCCTTATTAGCACGCTGTCCATTCCTTCCACCAATCATACAATTACAAATATTATAGGTTATTTTTATCTCTCATTCCACTCAAAAAAAAAGTTTGTTGCACACTACCCATTTAACAACAATTTGTGGTGCACTCTATCAGCTGATCGTTGCATGCATGTGCATGCGACTGCTAGTTGGTACTAAGTTTGTTAGTATTATATATATTTTTCCATATGCAACCCACATATAAAATAGCTAACCAATATTATATGCAACTTTAAAAGTTCCACCAAAAAGAATATTTAATGTGACTAAACATATCACCTAAGATGCACCACAAATAAATATTTATTTTACATAATAAAAATAATTCACTCATATTGGATTTGGATGGATGAAAGGGGATTATAAGAGACCAAATAGGGATGAGTTAGACTAGATAGTTTGATTAGATAGATAATGTAAGAGCTAATAGTGACTCTAGTACCTCAAGATCAACTACAAAACCAAAGATGGCCTTTCACAAAAGAGTAGATCAAGAGGATAATTTTCTTGATATGGATGCAATAATGTACAATGATATATAATGGATCAATGATAGTGCATACCCCTATCCTACATAATGTGCATGGTCTTTTCTTATATGGGAAATATTGAGAGATATAACAAGACAATATTATGACAAGTGTCTTAATCCTATGTCATGAGATGACTAAATGTAAGGTAAGGTAAGATCACACATGTACTAGTGATTGCTAGAAAGATTCCTATTCCCCAAAGTAAACTTAACATGTGCACATATGTGAATAGGATCAGGATCTACTAGTTTAACTAGTTAGGTAATATACCCTATTCACACAAACACCCTCGTTAAGTACAACTAAAAGAGAAGTAAAAAAAATTAAAAGATGTGAAAATGCAATGATAGGTCCCAAAAACTAGGCTATGTTAGGTAGCCATTTACAAATGATATATCACAGAGTAAAGGAGAAAAACCTTGTGGGAAAAAAACCCTCTTCAAAAAGGAGAATCCTAGAAAATAAGCATATCAAGTGATGGAAGAAGTGATGAACAAAGGACTCAACATGACCCACCAAGGGCTACATCCATCATAAATATACAATAGATATACATGAAAAATGTAAAACATTAAGTAGAATTACCAAAAATAATTTTAAAAAAGGAATTGAGGGCATTTAAAGTGACACATATTATTCTTTTTGATCTGATGAAAAATTTAATAGCTTGGGCTAAGCCTCTTCTATCCAAAATAACCATCTTATTGGCTATAAGCTTACAAAATTGAAACCAAGTGATCTCAAAGATTAAACTAACTATTTAAATTCAACAACACCCTTAGAACTAAGAAATTGCAATACTAAGGAGAAAGTCTAAATAAATTACTAGAATAAACTATTTCTATCAATAAACCACATTTTAATGTTTTGATTAAAGGTAAAAAAATAGGTTTTGAAGGGACCCCAGAACCCTTTACAAATGAGAACAACTAATCAAAAAGGCAAATAACACTACACAACAATCAACCCAATGAAAGCAAACCATCTACCAAAAAATAGACAAAAATAAGCCAGCCACATGCACTACATATTCTTCATGGTTTCAATAGCTTCCATTTCAGTATCAACCATTTTATGTGTGTCCTCATAGTATATGAAACCTCCTTCCTAGAAGTCCCAAACTTAGCTTTCATTTTATTTCTCGTTCTAGCCCCAAGCCCACCAGTTTTCACCTCCTCAATCAAAACCTTACTTTTATCAGTATCCATCTCACCAGCACCCACATCCAACACTTTATCCCCAACAACAAAAATAACAGCAAGCCCAAACTCTTTTCTCTTTTTAGCAATGATCAGAGGAGAAATCATCATGGCAGAATCCGAAGTGCCACCAAGTTTAGAAACCTCACCACTTTCCTCGTAGAAGAATCCGAAGTACCCACAATCCTAGTAGCCTCACCACTCTTAATCAACATTTTCCCAATTTTATCCACTTTATCCTCTAGGGATAAAATTTTGCCTTCTAAATTTTGCTTCAGATTAATGGTTTTCTCAGCCACAGTACTAGCCACAATGTTCAGCGATTCCATTAAATTGTTAATTTTGCTTTGGATAGCAGGGTCCTTAGCCTTACTCGCCACACCTCTTATCCTAAAATTTTTTTAAACTGCATATTAGTAGTAACATAGGCCGATCCCAACATATCAGATAGAACTTCCCTATCAAAATTTTCAACCCTATTCTCCACAACATCCTCCTCATCAACACAACTATCCTGAATCTTATCAAACTCAATGTCCTTACCTTTATCCACAGGAGCAGGAGACTTCAACTTGCAGATGGAGCATGCAAGATCCTCCACCATGGTCTTCCTTTTCAGCACCATATCCCCCTCTGCTTTTTGAGAACCCCCAGTATGGCCACCACCCACCACACCATCCTTCCCCTACACAAACCCAATATCAACAATCGAGGAGGTCTCACCATAGACACCACTAGCAAGAGAGGGCGAGAAACCATTCTCCAAAATTTGACTAGTAGATCTTAGCTCCCTACCCTTACAACTTCCCACCTAAAGATCCTTGGCATGTTTAGGAGGAGGAGATGAAGCTTCCCCATATAGGTCAGTCTTATCCTTGGCTACCATAGGATGAGCTGCAACATCCGCATCATCGCTACACGTAGTGTAGCCCCCTTTGTCAACAAGCTTTCAAACCCTCATTTTGCCTGGAACAAGGGAAGAGGGACCCTCCTCAAAGGAGGCAAAGGAATCCAAAATGTATTCAACATCATCATCTTTTTTCAAATTTTGGCTCCTTATTCAAAATAAGCCTTCTTCTCTTTTCCCGCTTGCTAACCCTTTCTTCTCCTAACTTCATCTCATAACCCTCCCGGGCTTTACCAACATCATCCTTCAGAGACACTAGAGCCACATTTTAATGTTACAAATTATTTGATAGACTTTAAGTGGTTGTATAAAAATAGGTTTATTTTTAGTAGCTTGGATGGGGTGTCACAAAAGTGTTAAGCTATCATTGGAAAGTTTCACGACTTGAGAACCAACTTAAAAGATCTAAAAAAATAGAAACCAAGGAATAAAAATGGTTGATTAAGTTTAAATGTTATGGCCTCTATGCTAAGAACTTCTTCATTATCTATTGTGATATAAAATTAGTCAAGAATTTGATTTTGGATTCTAAGGCATGGTTTTGGGATACAAAATTTATGTACTTAAAACCTCAAGGTACCCTTCTTTCTACCCTAACAAGAACTCATCTTCCATGATTTACCTAACAACAACTCATTTTCCATGATTTGAGTGTTCCTTCACCTCCCTTTCCTTTCGATACAATCTTGACAAGACTTTGGATTGAGAGTGATATGTTTAATTTGATAGGTAAATTCTAGCATGCTTCTACGAACTAAAAATATATTTTGAATAGCATTTAAATTGAAAATGCATTGAAATAGATTTAAATAAGATTCTTTTAGAGTCAATTTTGTTGAAAAAGAATCGATAGTGTTGGTCTCAAGTACTCAATTATGTTAACATTCCCTTCAAGTGCCAAAAGTGTTCAAATTTTCAACAATTTATAGCTCACTATTAAAGGAGGGCCACTAGTGATTCAAAACAACATGATAAGAAGAATACAACTTGGTGGCATAAGGTTGAGTTTCAACATTATTAGGTAAATACAAAATTTATTTGAAAGGGATTCCACTCCTTCTAGCCACTTGGATGATAATCTATATCATTCCATGTGGTTTTACAAGTGGGTTTAGGTGAGTCTCCAATGCTGGAAAAAGATCCTAAAGGTGACCCCACATTACTAGTCACACATTTGGTGCTTTAGAGAAGATGACCCCCACTCTTCAAGAATAAATATGATTTTCTTCTAAATAAGAATAAGAGTGATTGGAATATAGTGTAGAAAAATGAAGATTCTTCTAAACAAAATAAGGATTAACATAATATGAATTTTTACTCCTAAGTTAAAAAGGAAAAGATTGGAGGGAATAATGATTTAGGTTCTATTTAAAAAAATTGCATGAGAATTGATCTTAGATTATGACAAGGTAGACTTTTTAGACTCTTTATAATTGAAATACTCATACTTTATAATATCTCTTATAAAATTTTGTCACAAGAATTTTAACTTTTATTATTTGCTTTTATAATAAAAATATGTCCTACATACACTTCATTTTAAAACTATTATATCCTTAATTATTAATTTTAATTCCCTTAAATATTATTATAATTCAATAAATTAATATTTGAAAATTTTGAATTGTCAAACTATTTTATTTATTACTTAAATTTATTATTTAATTTTTATGACATGCAAGTGGTCTTACTATATTGACTATAACAATGCTTTGAAGTCACCAATGGACTTATAAACATAAACTAAAGCTTTTATATGGAGGAACACTAAATACACTTAAGTATTACTTATTTAGAGAACCATATTCCTCATATGGTCAAACGAGAGTGTATATAGCGCTCTAGAAAAGTTTGAAGGCGGCGGAGCAGCAGATGTGATCATCTAACAACCTTTACAGCTTTCAGGAGCAATTCCAAGTCGAGAGCCAGGAGTGTCATACACCACTCGGAAGTTGCGCTGCTGGTAACTCCCAAATATAGATACTACGGAATCCGAAGAGCTTTCAGGAGGAGGAGCGAAAGCCAAGCATGCCACCGAGCCCTGAACATTCGCGCGAATTAAAAAATTACCCAGTGGCAGAGCCACGTCCACATTGTTATCAAAATGCAACGTGATCTGAGGCACCTCCAAGCCACTGGAGGGAATGTTGAAGCACGCATCGAAAATTGAGTACCGAGAAGCCCGACTGACGTTAGAGAGATGGCGGAGGAAAGAATCTCTGACAGAGCTGTAACCGGGTTCCACCAGCCGAGTGATGAAGGTTCCCGAGTCTATAATTGTCCCTTTCCCGCTCGACAGGGAGACGAGCTCTTTCCCAACCGAGACTCCCTTTAAACCCACGTAATAGAACGAAGGGTGAGCAGCGTTCGTCAACAGGGGTGTAAATTTCAACCCGGAGAAGGAAAGTGCGGCTTTACCAAGCACAAGGCAGCCCGTGGATGCAGAAGACGGGATGCAATGAGAGAAGGTTTTTTGGAACAGATTGGCCGTCTGTGAAAGAAACGAGAGCGAGTCCCTGCCAAAACCGACCAAACCAGGCGTGGAAGTGATGAGCCCTCGCCGACCTTTGGCGCAGCCGAAAATAAAGCCTGGCATGGACTGCGAGCCCACGGCCAGCGAGTCCGTCGAGAGCAGCATGTTCACCTGGGATCCGTCGCCGTAGGTCTGCAGAATGCTGCAGTTGTAATTTCCGCAGGCTGGAGTGCTGCCAAATGCCTGGCACGTCTCCGAAGAACAGCTGAGGTATTTGTAGGTGGGTGACTTTGAGGGGTCGAAGACGTTCCCGGCGCAATCGGTGCAAGCCGCGCAGGGAATCCAGGTGATGTCACTGCCTGTGTCGATGGACGTGTAGAAGCTCTGCTGGGGCGTGCCAAAGCCCAAATTGATTATGTAGCCTCCGCTCTTTAGAACCAAAGGAATGTCGGCCTCCTCTTGTGTAGTGAACCTGGTCGCTACCCGCGTTATTGCGCGGTAGCGCTGGATGTCGCCCTTGATTGACTCCAACATTCTGGTCAGCCACGTTGAGTTGTTGTTGCGAAAAGGGGAGCACTGGGCTTGGATGTGCATCAGAGGAAAGCTCGTGCTTGATTTCCTTGGCTGAGCCGCAGAGCAGTCCTCCTTCTCCTCTATGTCCTCGCGACTGAATAGTAAGGGACTTACTTTTACAAGCTTACTGCTCTGAGCTACACCACAGCCCAGTAGCAGAAAAAGTAAAAGATGGAGCGTAGACATTTTTTAGAAAAGCTATGGAGATGGACGATAATTTGTGAAGAGGAAACGACTGGATGATTTAAATCTTTGAGTCGGTTAGTTCGGTCTTACACGCAACCGGAAGATTCCCGTCCATTTTTTTCTTATTAAAACACTATAGAAGTTAGAACGTACGAATGATTTTATTGATTTTATTGAGGATTCTTGAGCACGCTGGAAGAGCCTTGTCCTCATAATTAAAAATCCCTTTTAAAAAGATGAATTGAACGGGTGATTGATAGGGAGTATTAGATTTTTTTATTTTTATTTTTTGTCTGATAGGGAGTATTAGATGATGAATGGATTTGAAATGATTTCGATGGATAATGGTTAGGCTCATTAAAACTTAAGAATGTCGCTTAAGAGAGGAAATGAATGATTGATTGATACAAAAGGATAGAGTATTGGATAAGGGATAGATTTGAAAGGGTTGGATGCATAGGACATTTTGTTAAGTAAATTATTGGGATTTAAATTTAAAATTTGTTTCTAATTAAAAATTTCTCATTTTAATTTTTGAGTTTAAAAGAGGAAGTAAATGATTGATTGATATAAAATAATAGATTATTGGGTGATAAATAGTTGGATTTTAATAGACTATGATGGATATGATGGTTTATCATATAAAAAGTTTTTATTCGAATTTAATATTTGTTGTTTTTTTCTATTATTTCAATATTTTATACAACTAGAAATTTTAGCTATATGTTTTTTTAGCAATTACAATAAGGAATGTTGAGCAACAATAGTCCCTATCAAGGGTTGCATGTTTGGAGTGGGATTTTGAGGAGGTAGATATAAGATGGGACTGCAACATTATATTTGAGCGACTAAGGTTGCAAGTCATTACTTGTATGTTATTGGCATGTCTTGGTATGGCCAATAGTTTATAGTGGGGAAAAATGATAATAAACAATAAGCCTTCATATTTACAAATATGTTTTAATAAGGAATTTTAATGAAATATAATTTTGAGTTAAATATAAGAAATTTATATTTCTTACATGCACAATTTAACATAAACATTAAAATTTATGTCAAGTGTGGAAGTAGGTAGTTGTATAGTTAATCAACAAAAAAAAAAAGGGTTCCAGCTCAATTAGTTGACATTTGTCAACATACTCCTAGCTTGTACCAAAATTTGAGATTTAGAATGGGGTATGCACATCAATCGAAACATAAAGGAGAGAAATATTTCATTAAATGTTTACCCTAGTAGACATGTATGAAAAACATAGAAGCATGTATATGAAATGCGAGCTATTTTATGCCTTTTACATTCAAAATTTTATGCAAATTTGAGGATTTCTCAATAAATTGTAAGGAAGCTAAGGTACCATAACAACTTCCTACACTAATCTTGAGAGGAGCACAATGCAAAAATTTTATAGATACTTAACAGTTACATAAACTTAAACATAAATAAACATAAATATCATGCATACTACAACATAATGATTTACATGGGGAAAACCCTTTCGGGAGAAAAACCCACTCCAAAAGCTGCCCAATATATTATTCAGAAATAAAAAAGATTACAATATACTTGTAGAGAAAGCTTCTCATAGGAGTATCACCAACCAGAGATCCAGAGGAAACACAATTACTATCAAACTCTCAAAATACATCACAATAAACGGTTGTAATACAATGCCCTCGTAAAATAGGGTTGCCTTCTAAGGAAAGTCAAGCTAATATCAGACGCCATCATATGAACAATACCTTATGTATCAATACTAATTAATGTAATTGCAAGGTTGAGACACATTTTCCCAACATTTAAATATGATCACATGGAATACAATAATTGCAAGATACACATAAAATTAATTTTTTGAAAAGGCTTTAGAAAATTTGAAGAGAATTCCATTAACAATTGTAAAACTAAACACTACAAACTTTGTCAACATCCTTCACACAAATAGGTAGAAGTAAGAAAAAATAGTAGTGGATTTTGACAATCAAATGGCTATGGATTCTAGATATTGCTAAAATAACCTATTAAAAGATCCTTACATACAAATTTGTAACTATTCTTTTTGATACTCAAGATCGCATAAAGTGCATGAGTAGAACATACTCAAATATTTACAAACTCTCTCAGAATCTAAGAAAACTAATCACTATTGATTAAATTTGATTCCCAATATCTATTTATAGAATCAAAATGACCAGAGAAGTAGGTCAAAGAGAATCATCTTGACAATACCAAGTAAACTGATTATAAAAAGAAAGCTTATCATACCAAAATTAAGGGTGATAATGACTATCCTTGTATAAAGTTTATGTTAGATGGTAAGTGTTGTAACCATCATAAATTTCACCAAAACTAGTGTCAAGAGATGGGACCTATGATTCAAGATTGATACTATTACACAAAACATCCCAAGTTAATGGTTTCCACTTGGCACAAATATAGAAATATTGATGAATGTTTAAATCTACTTAATATCTATCATAAACTAATCATGGAATAAAATAGGATTTCCATTTCAATATTTTGTTAATAATGATAGTGATAATCGTGACTTGTGTAAATGAGTAGTCAAGATTGATGTGTTATGGTCTAGTATGAGAGAAGAATTTTCTGATTTGGTTAAAAAGTCTTGTAACACAATTTATTACCCCATTAAAATAAGGGTGTATGTTAACATTAATAATTTATAAATATTTTTATTAGTTTCAATTTTAATGATAGTAAAATCTCCATAATCAACTACGTAATAATGAGGGGTAGTTATACATCTAAGATGTTCAAGGATTTTAACATCATCTACTACACTATAAATATTTTTGATTTATACCTCTCATCAAGATATATATTTGAGAAAACTGATTTAACCCTTTGAAGAACACATTGAATTATTTTTGTATATAAAAACCATGGTATCCTAGTTAGCTAAAACACCTTGGCCCCTTGTATCCTAATATTGCTACTTATGGTTACAATCCTTTCAAGAAAAAAAGATGCAAAGCTCATAGAAAATCCTATAAAAGTACAAATATTTCTTACCAATGCCACTCATTTTTCCTAAAAATATTCCTATGATCCAAATCACCATTATTTGCACCAAAGAACCACCTCTCCTAAAGAAAAATAAAAAAATCATTTTCTACATCTATTACAAGCCAAGTTATAAAGCTCCTCAATGCTCACACAAAAATATTGTAGTTAAAGTTGTTTATTCCTCTAATGCAACAATGTGGTGGGATATAGTAGATAAACATGAATATCTTTACATGTAGGATAATATTTATGAACCATTCATTGAAGAATATCGATATTAATATAGAAAAAAATGATGAGGTTGTTGAATTACTACAAGAAGTGTATAATCAATCATCTAAACTTGATGTCGATGATGAAATTCTAGTAGTCATGATGAACGAACCCTTGACAACTAAAGGCTTTAATAAATCAAAGGTTTATATATAGAGGAATAAATATATGTGTGTACTAATCTCATAATTTTTTTTGATTAAGATGAATGTTCTACTTCCTCTCATAATTCCTCATATTCTTTCCAATCATCTGCATCAATAATTTCTAGAATAAAACCATACAAGAAAGAAGTAAAATCTAAACCTATTGAAAATATTGTAAAAAAGGAAATACGAAAGGCTCTATATGATTTTGAAGACTACCTAGATAATTTCCCTTTTAAATCCACAACCATTTGATAACCAAGAAAGTCCTTTTTTGTACTGAATATTTTGAATATTCTTGAATAATTCTATTTCTCAATAAAAATTCAAGAAATACCAAAAGAGAAAATTGAAGAAAAAATATCAACTATTGTTGATCTAACCAAGGTCAAGCTTGTTTTGTCTTCCTTATCATTTCTCAATCTATAATTGAAACTAGAATACTTAGTGGCCCTCTTAAGTGGAAAATTTTCTCAATATATTTCAGCTCTTATAAATGGAAAATATTATGATGCTCAAATTGACACCAGTGCATCATTGTCTTTCTACAAACCTCCCATCATCAATAATTGAGAATAAATCACAAAAAATAATTTTTATAGAGCTGGTGATGTTCAAGGAAATATATTTGTAAATATGATAAGTATAAACATCAATAAGAAGGCATAATAGAAGGATTTTTTTTTACATGTATTATTTATTTTCCATGCATGAGATATTAGTAGGAATTCTACTGGGAGGTAATTTTATTGAGAAATATACACCATATGGATTCATGTTTACGTGGGTGAACCCACAAAAGTGGTTTACAATTCGAGTGAGAAAGGAAAACTTCCAAAAAATGACCCCAAACAAAAAAAAAATCATTTTGGGAGGTTCGAACGAACTCTAGGTTCAAGCGAACCCACTAAATGTAGGAACCCACTCTTTCCCATTGTGGAAATGGGGTTCACTTGAACCCCCCTTTTCCCACCTTCCCACGCTCCGACATAAAAAAAAATCTAGATTTTTCCCCTTCAAATCTTGAGTTGAGGATGAAAATGGAGGAGATTTCATAGATCCAACTAGAAGATGGTAGTCCTTAGAACGAGCTATCCAATGAATATAATTTTAATATATTTTGGTTTCATTATGTATTTATTTTTTTAGTTTTATTAAACATAGGTTTTTCACCGAAAATCAAGCTCTTTGTTCTGCACATGTGGAAAAATAGCAGATTATCAAAAAAAAATTAAAAAAATATGTTCAAGCTAGGTATTGATGTCCTTGATCCATTAAAAATACATAAAAAGTTATGTTGTATACGGTCCGCCTATGTTTGAATTGTAACTAGTTTGACTTCGAAACTTGATTAAGGAAAAAATATTTAATAAAACACTATGAAACCAAATGAAAGTGCTAGATATCGTAGTTACAAATCTAAATTCAAAAAAAATAGAATTTTATCCTTCATAAAAAAAAAAAATTATGTTGTATACGGTGATCGCCACTCCTTAAAAATGTTGTTTTTTAAAAAAAGCTAGTTTTCAAATGAGATGGAAAAAGAAGTGCAATCTGATTCCAATTTTTTTGAAAAAAAAGTATTTAGAATTTATAGATAAAATGCCACAAATCACTAGTTTTCATCATCTTCAAATTCCTCACGGTTTAGCTGCTATAGGAGCCTAAAAGTGAAGATATAGTTTTAAAAAATCAGTTTAGTGTCCAGTTCTCCCAAAAATTGTAAACCAGTATTGTGTGATCACCCACACTTAAAGGGAAAAAATTAATACTTCAAGACTAATCTATGAATTAGAAAAGTATCCAGGCACTATGAGAATCCAAACTTCAAAATCATTAGCAGAATTTAAAGAACTTGTCAAGAATATATGTTCTGAAGACCCACATAAGTTCTAAGAAAAATAAATTGCTAAAATGGAGATCAAATTAAAACTAGGAAAAATGATACCTATTGCTTCACATAACTTCTCAAATATATAGCAAGCAATAGAAGAATTCAAGAAAGGGAAGTGTATTAAACCTTCTTAGTCTCCTTTTTGTTGTTATGCATTAATGGTTAACAAGCATTCATAACAAAAGAGAGGAAAGAAAAGAACAAAACTATAAATTAAAAACCATAAAATTCTATTACTCTACCTTGTCCATATCTAATTTATGATAAGTATTATCTATTAGAAGAGGTTGCTAACTCCAAGGTTTTTTCTCAAATTAACTATAAATCAAGATTTTACTAGATCAAGATCAAGGAAGAAGATCAATACAAAAAAAATATTAGTTGTCCATTTGGACATTATGAATGAATTGTGATACCAGTTGGGCTAATGAATTCCCTACCTAGTTTCAAGAACAAATGGATTATATATTTAGAAGATGTAAATATTTTCTGTGTATATATTGATGAAATTCTTATTTTTAGCAAAGAATTTGTTGAATATAAAATACATCTTGAAATATTTTTAAAAATATCTTTTAATTCTATGATTGTTCTATCCCTAAATAATATTCAACTGTGTCACTTGACTCTTGTGAATTTTAATGTAAGGTAGTCGATAATGGTGTTTTAGAAGTCCAACACATCAAAGAAAAAGTCTTAGAATTTAAGACTCCCTTTGATAAGAAGACTTTACAAGTTATCTTATTGGGAATATTAAATTATGAAAATATTTTTTATCTGAATGTAGAATTTGATAGAGAACCACTAACATTTCCTAAAGAAAAAGAAGATCGAATGGTCTCTAGAACACACTAGCATACTAAATAGAATACAAAAGAAGATAAGTAATCTCCATGTTTTTCATGTCCCTAGTACTAATAAATTTATATTACATACAAATGTTTTTGTTGCATGGGAAGGACACTTAGTATTTTTTAAATAAGGAAAAGAATACACATCACAATATTCTAGTTGATTATTTTCTAATGATGTGAAAAAATAAATTTCTTTTTATAAAGAAATCTATGGTATAATAAATTCCTCAAAAAAGGTTTTTAAATTAAATGTGTTTGAAACATTTTATCATCAAAATTGATTGTAGAAGATTCTTAACCTTCAAAGAAAAAGACCACGGGGGGGAAGATGGATGAGGTAAATATGTCAGGTGGAAAGCATATCTTAATCAGTTAAATTATGAATCCCAATGCATTGTAGGTAAACATAACATAATTGTATATCATATCATTGGAGACTTTCCTAGAATCTTTATGATAGCTTCTAGCTCTAGCCAACCAAGGTAAGTTGGTTTTGATATGCAAAATGAATTCAAATTTTTCTTTAGAGGGTTAAATCAGTTAGCTCAAAGAGATATTTTGATGAGAGTACATAAAAAATATTTGTAGAATGCAGTATATGGTGTTGAAAGCCTCGAACATCTTGGCTATATAACTACTCATTATTACAAAGATGATTATGGAGATTTTACCATCCTTAAAATTGAAACTAATAAATAATATTTGCAGCTTACTAATATTATCAAACACCCTTATTTTAATTGGCTAATAACTTGTGTTGCAAGAACCTCTGACCAAACCAAATAATTTTTCTGCTATGTTGGACCACAACACGTCAATTTTGACTACTCTTTTACCCAAGGTGGGATTAACACCATCATTATTAAAAAAAGCTTAAAATGTGAATCTTATTTTCCTCCATTGTTAGTTTATGACAAATATCAAGTAGATTGGAGCATTCATCATAATTTCCATATTCATTCCAAGTGAAAGGTATTAACTTGGGATGATGTGTATAATAATATCGATCCTAAAATAGGGGTCCCATCTCTTAACACTATTTCTAGTGAAAGTTATGATGGTTATGACACTTATCATCCAACATAAATTTTGCACAAGGATAGTCAATGTTGGCCATAATTTTTGTATGATCAAACTTATTTTTATAACTAATGTACTCAAAATTGTTGAGATGATTCTCCTTTACATACTTCTCAGTCATTTAATTCTATAAATGCACTTTATGAGTGTAGTGATTATTGGATATAATCAATAGTGATAAATTGTAGTAGAGTCTTAGAGAGTCTTTAGAGCCTGCAAATAGTTGAGTATGCTCTAATCATGTGCTTAATGTGATTTTGAGCATCAAAAAGAATAGTTGAAATTTTTTATGTAAGGATCCTGTAATAAGTTATTTTAGTAATACATATAAGTCGTAACCATTCAATGATCAACCTTTTTCAATTTTTTTGCTTACTTCTTCCTAGCTGTGTGACCTCTAGATATAAGTGGCATATACAGAAATAGGACCTTTGTAACAAGGTATAGGAATTTATCAAAGAATAATAGAAGGGTGTTTTCTATTAAATATTATAGTTTTAAGTGCCCTACTAGAATGTGTGAAAAGTATAAAAGTGCAAACAATTTGCACATTAACAATGATAAAATGGGTCAAATAAAATTGGTTTCATACAATGCCATGATTACACGATATGCTAAGCACACCATTTGTAAGCAAGGCTTAAAATGTTTTAAGTAGAGTATGGGCATCTATTAAAGCATTACTAAAATTGAAATATTCTAAGATGTAGTTGTAAGTGCCATTTTCAATCAACACGATATTTACAAGAACAAATATATAAGAAAAATAAGTGTCATGTGTATATTTTTTCTTGATTATCTTCCATGTATGTTGGCATCTAACACCTATTTTTTATATTATTAATTATATGTACATAAGCATGTAAAGATAATTATGTGCAATTTACTTTCAAATAGTAAACTTGGCATAGGAAAAGGATAATGCTTCATCTTATGCAATAAACATGTTTCTAATCTGATTAATTTATATTTTTTATTATGCTCTCAAACTATGCCAAATCAAGAGCATTGGAACAATATATGGACATCCATCAAATAATTAAAATATTTGTTAAATTGGATAAGTAGGGAATTATTATAATAACTATGCATCGTTAATCTTAGATAGCTTGTGTAGTGACCCTCCCGTTGACACTTTTATTTTAGTTGTTTTGTTACTTAGTTAGCTGATTGAACTTTGATATTATGTTGTTCGATGTTTTATATCATGATTTACACGACTAATTGTGAAACTCATTTGATGATACACTATATTATTTGATGTGATGATTACTTTCATGAGATGACAATATGATGATTATCTATGTTGTTATATTTTACACATGATGATGTTATGTAAGTTAGATGTTATGTCAGTCGGTGAAGAAGATGACTTACCAGTACTCCGCAGTGAGTGCCCGGCTATGTCACAATTCTTCTTCACGGTGTGCTTTCATATATGTGCATGTTGGATTAATCGTGTAGTGTTATGCAGTTTGCAGGTACAGGCATCGACTCCACCTGCTTGTCAGGTCTGAGCGTGCCATGACCCAATGGAAATATTGATGGGAGATAGAATTGTCCTCTGTCCCTAGCCTTTGTTATGAAAATAACGAGTATCCATCGTCACCCTGGTTGTTTTGTCACCTGTTCGTTGTGTGTTTGCAGTCAGTTGTTTCTAAATTAAGTTTGCAATGTATATGTTATGATAATTTGAATTATTACAATGTTTTAATTAGTGTTGCATTAATGGATTTTATGATGTAATTAAATTATATAAGTTATTTTTAGTTCATTATATGATTAAATTAAAATGTTAGATTATCTTGTTTCGAAAAGTGCAATGAATTAGAAATTGATTTATTTATTCAAAGTTATGTTTCAAAAACAGAACATGAGTTATAATCTTAAGTTGTACGTTCTATTAAACTGTTGTGTCTATTGATTTAATGCATGTGTTGCATGCTAAAAGAAAAGTGGAAGTTGGAAATTGAGAATTTTTATAAAATGATAGAATTTTGGTAAAAACAGGAGGTTTTCGAATAGACAGTTTTTGGGTTTTAGAAGAATAGAAAAGATGACGATTTTTTTTCGAATGTAATTTTTTGGAATTGTTGGATTTGTGGAATTGATCGAAGAAGCTGCAAATTTCGTACAAATCTGTGTATCTGTTCGTGGGAAAAGAAAGTTTGCATCATCGTGTTTTGCTGAGTTTCGTCTTCATTCTTCAAGGATTCGTTTTCAGGTTCTTTTCTTGTGATTTTCAAATTGTTGTGTTAATCATGCTAAATACTGCTGTGAAAACCTTGTCTTCAAACCTGCATGCGCAAAACGAAATGAAAAATATTAGTAAACAATCGTATTCGTGTTATTCTGAAATTAATATTTCTGATAATGTAAAAAAAATAATTGGTTTTGTTCATCTCTATCCCTTGCGTAGATTCGTCTCTGCTGAGATACAATTCATTTCTCTGAGTTTGTTATAATTCGATTCCTCTGAAGTTGTAAACCGATACCTGTATGTTTTGTCTTTGCTGTGATATAGTTTGTTTCTCTGAGTTTATATTTGACATAGATATCTTTGAAATTGTGAACTTTACCTTGTGCATGGTTGTCCTTGCTGAAGATGTGGTTAATTTCTCTGAGTTGTTATTGTAGTTTTCTTTGAATTTGTGAACCACCCTCTGCGCATCGTTACCTTGCTGGTTTACAGCTTATTTCTCTCTTAAATTCGTCTGGTGTATATTTCTTTGAATCTGAAGACCCGTTCCCTGCGTAGGCTTTCCTTGCTGCGCATATTTGCCTTTGCTGAGTAACAGTTTATTTCTCTTTGAATGCGTTTTAAGTTCCTCTCTCTCTGTTTTTCTTATTGAACAAATTCTTCTTGTATTCAGTTAGAATGGATATCATTTACTTAGTAGACCTTGTCCAGTCGAAGTTGGAACCATGGGCAGCTTACCATTAGTCTGCCATTTCTCTGTGTTTTGACCAGTTTATGCTTGAAGCCGCGCGACCATGCTGGACAGTATTAGTAATAGTTTCTTTCATTTATTTTCATGCGTCCTTTTAGTTGCCTTTCCTTGGCGGTGATTTTATGCCATTCATAAGTGGATTCTTCGAATCTTGATGGTCAAACCCTGCGCATGGTTGTATTTACTGTGGTACAGTTGTTTCTCTCTTCATACGGTAGTGGTTCTTTCATCAGTCTTTTCCTTTTGGAGAGTATCCTTCTGTTATTGATCTCTCTCTCTCTGCGTGCACTGGAAGTAGTCTATTTGAGTTAGAGGACAGTTCCCTGCGTAGGATTGCCTTGTTGAGTTCAACTTATTTCTCTCTGCATGCATTGTGGATCCTCTACCAGCTTGTCTTGCTTGAGCAAATTCATCCTATATTCCGTTGGAAAAGATATCAAATGCATGGACGGCCTTGTCCAATTAAGTCGATAGACTCATAGTGTTGGGGATCGGGCAAATGCATGGGCTGCATGTAGTTTGCATGTTGACTGGCTGTAGTCGAATATAGTGTTAGACTATGTTATTTTAAATCTTATCATCTTCTTTAATCTCTTGTTAATTCATAATATAAATTAGTAATTTTATTAATAATTTATATTATTATCTTTTATAATGATGCTTTATTATAATTAAATATGATCTTTTGACTATAGATTAGTTTTGTCCAATTAGAATGAACTAGTTAGTTAAACTAGAAGATAGCACTCTTTCTATTTAAGTTTCATATAAGGAAACTTAATCTTAAATAGATACTATGTTTTGGACAAGCATTTTTATGTGGTTGGGATTATAAATTAGGATTTATCTATTAAAAACAAATTTTGATTAGAATAAAGATTGTTACCAAATAAATTAATCTATAATTAGATTTGTTAATGTAGATTCAAAATTATATTTTAATATGTTCTAAATTAAATTGTATTATTCATGAGTTATAGATATCTTGAGGAATGGTTGGGTTGTATTTATTATGTTGAACATGGAATGTATAAAATATTGCATGGAAAGATATTGAGGTCATGGATATATCATTTAGTGTCAAAAGGTTGAACAAAGATTATGGTTAATAATATAATCAATTATTGTTTTCAAATTATAGAATATCAATAGGGATTTATGTAGGTTTGTTCAATGCTTTGATCTTTGTGAGTGTTTTGTATGAATAGTAATCTTATTTAGGAATTAGTTAAACTCCAATTGTGATGCCTTATCGATGTTGTGATATTTTAATAGATTATAAAAGGGTCTTGTTTTGTGGCTTCCCAAATATTTCGTTTTGTTGCCAAGTTATGGCATGTTGTTTGTTTACTTATTGGTAAAGTGAATTATGCTCAATTTACTGTTTGGGTAGTTGTTGTATCATATTTTGTTGTTATCCATTTGTGGAGGTTGTTGTAATGCCATGTCACTTTGGTTATATAATGGATCATTGGGTTATAGGTCCTTGAAATGAAAATCTTGTTCTTGTATTATTTCCTCCTTGTTGCTATCCATTTGTGGAGTTGTACCTTAAGAAGAGTGGCTTCCGTTAGGGGCTGGACCCAGAAGAGGTTGCAGGGGTAACCTATCAGAAGTTTGTTAATCAAGTGATAATTAAAATAAGCTTTTAGGGGTTTCGGGTAGCATTTCATATTAATACAGATAAGTTAACCTCATTCATGACTCAAGTGCTTGTTTGGGCTTGGGATGAGTGGGAAGGCCTAGAATGGTGAAGATCAACTATCTTGTCCCTTCGAAATGTATGTTGATCCCACAGGAGTGAGAGTGGGGGTCGGGGATCGGTTGAGGTTGCCAAGGTGTATCCGAGAGACGGGGCCAATAACCTATGAAGATCCCATTGGGTAACCCATGTTGAGCTTGTGTGATGACACTCTTATCCTAGTACACCTTGTGAGTCGCCTCTGGGGTTTTTGTAGTTTTCAGTATGGAGTTATGTTTATGCAATTTATTGTACCAGTGTATTGTTTTCTTTGACTGGTTCTTGAGTAGTCATGTGAGTCAACCTTGTTACTGTGTTTGATGTCTTGAGAGGTCAATTTGACATGAGGATTTGTTCTATCTCCTAGCACGGGGGTTGGGCTTTCGAGCACCACATGGTTGGGAGGAACGTGCCACTACTCCATTGGGTCCCCATCAGGTATTTTTTTTATGACAGGTTTTCTTGGTTGGATCTAGATTATACATTGGTTGCGGAGTTGTGTTCTTTTGACGAATCCGTGGTGTGGACGTCATATTTTTCTTCATCTCATTCTTCTTTGTATCGCACTCATCATGTACATGAGTTGCCTTGTATTTATATTGTTTCAATCTGAGATTTGATATAATCTTGACTGTTGTATTTAGCTCATATTATTATTTTATCTGGGTATGACTTCTCTTGTGGTTATTATTACTTGGTTATGGTATTGTAATGTATTGTTGTTATCCGTAGTAGCGTAGTTGTGGAATCCTAGAACATGTATGGATGTTGTTGTCACATGTTATCTCTTTTAAAAAATATATATTTTGTTGTTATGTGTTTGTCATAATGTTTTTCGGGTTCCACGGCGGGGCGTTACAACTTGAATTATTGCTAGTGATTTTTGTACAAAAGTAATGAAGAAAGATTAGGTAACATCAAAATATTATCATGAATGTTAGTTGTTATTTATGGAAAAATTGACTCATTTCGTGAGTGAAATACTGAATACAGGATCACCAAGTGTGTGAATCAATTTTTACAAATATATAATTTTTTGTAATAATTATGTAATATTTTAAAATATTGAATATAGTTTTGATAACATAAATTTTTAAATACTAAATTTGAAAAAATATTGTATGTTCCTCATTGAATTAATCTAAAATCCTTTTAAATAATATTAAAAAATATTATTACTTTAAATAAAAATAACTAAAAATATTATTACCTTTTATCTAGAAAACAAAATATTTGAAATAATTGTTGAAATAAGGTTTTATATGGGAAGAGAGAGAACAAGTTATTCTAATAAATTAATAAAAATTACCATTAACTTATTTAGCATTCAAAATCATCCTTTATTTCCTTATTTTCTTAGTTGGTGGATAGAAATTATTGAGCAACCAACCATCAAAGTCATGTGTTTTTTATTGTCATGCACCAAATATTAAGGTCACCCTCATGGTAACTATTGATGGCAAGTTAGTCCTAGTGTGTAATTAAATATATAATTTAGTTAACTTTAGGTTTTAGGTCTTATCTCAAGACTTCACCTCCATCATTCCATATAGAAACCCTATAGGGATTAATCCTAGGATGATGTTCCCTTGAGGTGTCTTTCACAATACTCCTAACTCTATTCAGATAGCCTTAATCATAGGGTGTGCAAAATGGGTTTTACCACACCCAAATTTTCTATTTTTCCCTTCCTCACCTTCAATTTTGCATGCTTGCAATGAAGTTTCATGTACAATTTCATCAAGTGTACACATTAGCATATTATGTGGAGTTTGATATAAGCTTGTACTTTAATGTTTTAAAAAAACTTAGGTTTGTGTCTATGTTCACATGTTAAAATGTGGGCATGAGGCTAGTGGCCAATTTGAATTTCCCATGAACTTACTTAAATGTTATCATTTTATTTTATTAATTGGTTCAACCCCACTATCAATAAATATCTATTTTAAGTTGCATACCTAAAAATCACCCCGCCAAGGAATTCTCCATTTTATTGCAGCTCTTTCTACTACCTCATTAGGGACACTAATTGAGACATTCTTAGAGGAGGAATCCTTGTAGATAGAAATAAGAAAAATAACTACACCACCTTTGTCATTATTAAGAAAAGAAGCACCATATTTTCTAGGTGGTTTGAAAAGACCAACCCAATATCCACTAGATTTAAATATTGAAGAACTTCTAGCATCTTTCTTAGTTGTTGACTTACTAAAAGGAAGCAAGGTATGTGAAAATACTACCTAGACTAATATTTTGAGGAGAGAATTGTGCATATTTTAACATTTAACAATTATAAAAATTATAAAAATTTAAACATAAAATAAATAATATATACCATAACACAAGTGTACATGGGGAAAACCCTTTCAAGAGAAAAACACTCACTCCAAATTAGCTCTATATATTATTCAATAAACCATAATTATAATACACATGCAAAGAAATATTTCATAGGAGTATCATCAACCAAAGATCTAGAGGAATTGTTTTAGCTTTAATAGTATCTACAAAACTCTACATGCAACCTCCACCTCAAG
Organism: Sequoiadendron giganteum; assembly: GCA_007115665.2. Lineage (NCBI taxonomy): Eukaryota > Viridiplantae > Streptophyta > Pinopsida > Cupressales > Cupressaceae > Sequoiadendron > Sequoiadendron giganteum. The sequence continues at coordinate 452,445,600 of CM021108.1, read as the reverse complement.
AACCTAATATATAGGAGATACAAAAGTTAAAACCATCAAATGGTAATTAGAAATCCATGAGCTGGAACCACCCAAAATTGGCCACCAAATTATCCCCAATCAAAGAAATAGGTTTATGATGTGTCATAACACACATCATAAGTTGGTCAACAAGTGTGACTCCCATTTACAACTCATTTATGCATCCAAAAAAATACAGTTCCCATGCAAAATTTTGCATGCCATGAATTTTGGTTTGGTGGTTGATTGTAGCCATTTTTTAAATTGAATTATTTAAATAGATATATTCAATAGGAACGCTTATAGGTAGTGCTAATCAATAGAGAACTTTTATTTTGGCCAAAAACCAACTCTATAGCTCAAAAATTGAGTCTTTATATTTTATATGCAAAAATCACACCTTTTATAATCTTAACATTAGGAGCAAGGTTGAGACACATTTCCAAACACTTACCAATATGATGACTTAGAATGGGAGACCTTAGAAGTGGGTCCGCAACATATCAAAAAATATCAAAAAATGTTTGATTGGTAGACATCGCTTGAATCATATCTTGTAAAGGAGGATGAGAACCTGTTCATTCCTAGAAATAAATAGAATCCTTGTAGGTTTCAAATTTTTGATTTTCCTACTTAAAACCAAAGTCTTTTTTCTTCTCCATTTTGATTTGATCATTATACTCAATCTCAAATTTGCATAGTTTTGAGTTGTGAAGTGGGTGTTAGTATCCTTGTAAATAAGGCTCTTGATATTTCCTTCAATTTCTTGATTTGAAAAATTTGAGTGGTGCTTTCTAATCTATGATTGAATAGAGACCTATTTTTGTAACTTGCATAATCTTATGATACACCATTCAACATCTCTTTGTCGTTTCAAGACTCATGAGTGGATTATGTTAGTTTCTTTCCTTGGATGTACATGTGATGCATTTGAGCATTATATTATGACTTTGGATTTATACTTGAACTAGAAAGTTAATTCCATAAATTGATATGTGGTGACTTAACTAACCTATATATAATTTAATTATATTTTGACCAATATAACAATCCGACTTGACCATGTGTAAACCCTTGGCACCAATTGTCTTACTTGTATGTGGCTAAGAACCCTTTCCTAACCTTGGGTTATATTTCCTAATGTAACCATTTGTATTGATGCTAATTTATTTATTAAGGAACGTGCTTTTGATATTTACTATGATTTACTTTTATCATAAATTAAAAATTCATATTTAAAATTTAAGATAATTTGAAAACATTATAAAAATTTGATTACTTATTTTATTTTATTTATTAATTCTATGATTGTATATAAGGATAGAAGTATTTTTATGCATTCTAAAACAACCCGTCCATTCTTCATACAAAACCAAAGTAAAGTTTTCTATACAAATATAAAATTGATAGAACCTCCATGATGATACCAAAAATACACAAAGCCATTAAATAACCATAAAGTTTAGTTGAGATTATACCATTACTGTGAACCATACTACCATATAAACAACCAAAAGATAGATGAAAACCCAATTACTATACCAGTGACTATTATCCTACACTATGTAGGAAAAAATGATGAAAAACCAATTGCTATACCAGTGACTATTATCCTACACTATGTAGGAAAAATTGATGGAAACCCAATTACTATACCAGTGACTATTATCGCACACTATGTGCAATCTACTGACCACAATGAGACTTTATGTCCCAAAAATCAAAGCCCAAAGAGAGCATAGTATAGTATTATGGTAGAGTGGGGTGGCAAATAACAATGGCTCCGGGCCTGCAACTCCCAATCTATTACTTACATTTTTCCTTAAGACCATCATCGCTCCTTGGGAGGAGTCTTACCATATTCATCTCCTTTAATGTACAACTATAACAATAGATAGGCACATCGAAGCTAGCCTCCATGGATAAGGGAGATGCAGAGGCAAGCGAAGGGGAATTGGCAGAGGATTTTGGAGACACTGATGATTTTTTGGGTGCATCAGAAGATGAACTTCTGATTGATATTTTGGCTTCTTCTTCTCCAAAATATGCTAGGTGGTCTGTTCGTGAGAAGAGGTAGAAGCATGAGAATTAATACTGTTGAGCGTCAGATCTTGAAGGGGTGTAGAAATGTGGGCAATCTGTTTCATTCTTGCAGCACCTTCTGTAAAGAGATTATTGCAACTTCAGGGGTTGTTCTTGCTGCAGATAAGATTTTTGAGGTTACTCGGGGAACGTTTCAGATGATAAGGTTTCTAATAGGAAGAAAAGATTCTGTTAATCCTCGTTCTGCTCTTGAGGGACTGTAGGAGTTGTTCTTGCTTCTCTAGGGCCCTTTCCTTTGAGTTAAATTTATCTGCGCAGTCTGGTAAGGGTACGAGGCGCGGTTTCCTCCTCCCTAAGGAGAATGGCATTGAGGGTACTAGTGCAAAAGGCCATCAAACATTTGGGGTCTTCCAAGAATAGTGTCTTCACATTAGGAACCAAGGGAAATTAGTTTTGGCCTAAACACAATTGTTCTCCATTAAGAGCTTCTTCATTACTTTTGTCAGGATGGAAGAAAGATAAAAATGTGATTTTGTAATTTGGACCGTGGTTCTAGACTTTGTGTTCAAAACCCCAATACCCTTCTTTCCTAAGATAGACTCCTTTCTCATGATCCCAATGTTATTTTGCCTCACTTACTTTCCATGGGAAATCGAGATTTCAATAGGTAAATTATTGCATACTTTTAAGGACATTAAAGATCAATTTTCTACCTTCTATTGTTGAAATTTGTATTGAAATGGATTTAGGAAATGTTAACATCTTCTTTAGGTGTGTAATTTAATGTTTAAAGAGAGCTTTTAATAAGAAAAATTCAAAATAGTACAATAAGGAAAAATTGATTTGGTGACACGAGGAAAAGCTTCATCATTATTGAGTTGATCCAAATTAAGTTTAATAGGTGTTCTAGTTTTCCTAACTTTTTAGAGGATAATCTATGTCATTCTCCTTTAACTTAACAAGTGAGGGTCTACATGAGTATTTAGTGTTAGAGAAAATTTCTAAGGGTGGCCCCCACACTACTATTCACATCTTATGTGCTTTGGAGAGGATGATCCCCCAAATTTAGAGAATTTGTATGGGTTCTTATAGAATTTATTATGGTTTATCATGTACCTAAGGATAAGAGTTTTTAACTACAATGAAAAAGAAAAAATTCCTCCACAAAAATATAAGAATTAACATAATATGATTCTTTGCTCCTAAGTCAAGAAGGGAGAAATTGGACCCAAAGATGAAAGGTTTAGGTTCTATTTAATTATGTTTGACATTTTTGTTAATGGAAGCTAGCTTTAAGTTATTGTAAAGGTTTATATGGTTATAGTATAGCCATGTTTTTTAATGTCTGAAATAAAGTTTTGTCATAACATCTCTAATTTTTTATCTTCTATTTTTTATAACAAGAGTGGCCCCTACCCACAGTTCTAGAATAATTATTAAGTTTGATTCTCCTAAATATTATTATAATATAAGAAGCCAATACTTAAAAAAATTGAGTCATTCTAAATATTTTTAGAAGACAATTTTAGTTGTTATTTATTTTTTATGACTTGTGAAAGAATAACATCATTAGATTTTGAAAATACCATCAATACATTTAAAATCAACATCTTAAATCACCAAGACCACCACTACATTTAAAATCAACATCTTAATTCACCAATTGACAAATAAGTATAACTAAACTTTTTATTTTAAATAATGCTTATATATTTAATTAAAATAATAATCATTAAAAAAGCATACCCCTAATTATTAAATTTGATTCCTTTGAATTTAATAGACCAATCTACTTTTAAAATCTTGCTTATGTTAATTGTTATTTAACTTTAATGGCCACTTATGAAAAGATGACACCACTGGGCCTAATATTTTATTTAAAGTCACATTCTTACAGTTGTCCATCGACAGATTAGTATAGCTAACATATTTCATTAAAGTAATAATAGATATTGAGAAAACCATACCCTAAATTATGGATATGGTCAAGCGAAGTGACTTCGGCACACTCTGGCAAAGACAATTTATTGGAGCGAATATAGCGCTGTAAAAAAGTTTGGAAGCGGCGGAACAGAGGAATGCAATCATCTAACAACTTTTACAGCTTTGAGGAGCGATTCCAAGTCGAGAGCCAGGAATGTCATACACCACTCGGAAGTTACGCTGCTGATAACTTCCAAATATGGATATTATGGAAGCCGAGGAGTTCCCAGGCGGAGGCGCAAAAGCAAAGCATGCCACCGAGCCCTCATCATTCACCACAACTAAAAAGTTATCCGTCGGCAGAGCGACGTCCATGTTATTATCAAAATGCAAAGTGATCTGAGGAACTTCGATGCCTCCCGAAGGAATGTTGAAGCACGTATCTAAAATCGAGTACGGAGCAGCCCGAGTCAAATTAGAGAGATGGCGGACGAAAGAGTCTCTCACAGAACTGTAAGCGGGCTCCACCAGCCGAGTGATAAAAGTTCCGGAATCTATAATTGTCCCTTTCCCGCTCGACTGCTCTATCCCCGGCACAGACACGCGATCTTCTCCAACCGAGACTCCGTTTAACCCCACGTAATAGAACGAAGGGTTAGCCGCATTAGTCAACAGGGACGTAAACTGTAAGCCGGAGGAGGAAAGGGCGGCTTTCCCGAGCGCAAGGCAGCCCGTGGATGCAGAAGACGGGATGCAGTAAGAGAAGGTTTTCTCGAATAGATTGGCCGTCTGTGAAAGAAACGAGAGCGAGCCCCTGCCAAAGCCGACCAAACCGGGCGTGGAGGTGATCAGCCCTCGCCGAGCTTTGGCGCAGCCGAAGATAAAGCCCGCCATGGACTGCGAGCCCACGGTTAGCGAGTCCGATGAGAGCAGTTCGTCCACCTGGGACCCGTCGCCGTAGGTCTGTGTAACGCCGCAGTTGTAATTCCCGCAGGTTGGACTGCTGCCCAGTGCCTGGCAAGTCTCCGAAGAGCAGGTTAGGTATTTGAAGGTGGATGACTTGGATGGGTCGAAGACGTTCCCTACGCAGTTGGTGCAGGCCGCGCAGGGAATCCAGGAGATATCACTGCCTGTGTCGAGGGTCGTGTAGAAGTTCTGGTGGGGCGTGCCGAAGCCCAGATTGATTATGTAGTTTCCGCTCTTTACAGCCAACGGAACGTCGGCGTCTTCTTGTGTGGTAACGCTGGTCGCTACTCGCGTTATTGTACGGTAGCGATGGATGTCGCCCTTTATTGACTCCAACATCGTGCTCAACCATGTTGAATTGTCGTTGCGGAAAGGGGAACAGTTGGCTTGGATGTGCATCAGAGGAAAGCTTGTGGTTGATTTCCTTGGCTGGGCCGTGGAGCAGTCCTCCTCCCCTTCTGTGTCCTTGCGACTGAATAGTAAGGGACTTACTTTTACAAGCTTACTGCTTTGAGCTACGCCACAACTGAGTAGCAAAAAAATTAAGAGATGAAACGTTTTCATGTCTTAATAGTGAACCAATCCAGAGATAGATGATAATTTGTGAAGAGGAAAAGAATGAATGATTGATATAAAGGAATAAGCAGCGCGTGGTGTGTAGAGTTGAAAGGGCCTTGATGGAGGCGATGGTTTGTTTTACAATTCATTCTTGACAAACTGCCATGTAAATTATTGCGGACTGGACTTCAAGATTTGAGTCTGGGCGCCGGCTATCTCGGTCTTACACGCATCCGGAGATTCCCGCGGCATGGGTTGTTTTTTAATGAATAAATTATAGATTAATAGTATAGAAATAAGTAGGAGGTTTCTTCCACAGCGTGTCAAATTATGATATTGCTATCAGGATTCATCAGTGTAGTTTTCGAGTCAAATTAATTGACTCATAATTCATGTGGACCATTCATTATCATGAGAGATGGGTTCTTGTGAACCACTGCTCATGAATTATGGGTCAATTAGTTTGACTCGAAAACTACACCGTTGAATCGTGATAGCAATATCATAGTATAGAAATATTAAATATACATTTACCTTAGAGATGGTGTTTTTAAATATATCTATTTAAATTATTTTTTTACTATGAATTATTTATTTTATATTTTAATTATCTGAAAAAGTTTTGTGTAAAGATTTTATCTTTATAATTAAAAAAAATCTTTATTTTTTGAGTTTATTATTTCATTTTGTTAATGTTATTTCTTTGTTTGTATATCAAATATTGTGTATCTAGTGTTGTATAGTGATTATAAAAAATTCTAATCAAAATTCACTTATTAGAAAAAAATCTACTTATTAGAAATCAACAATTGAATTGGAAAACAAATTTGACAAAAGAAACATATGTACGTCAACATTATCATTCACAAATATTGTAGTAGGAATTTGCATTTTCTGTCTTGTGCATATTCAATCATTAAACTAGCAAAAAGGTTTGACTCACTACCAAGTGTCATACTTCCCTTTTCTTATAGAAAATTTTGAAGGTGCGCTTTTCAACACCTCTTTTCTCTTGAACATAATCACAAGTTGAGGTAAACAAAAATTAAGGACATTTCATCAAGGGAAAATTTGCATAGAGCGAAGGTGTCTAGGTCAACTAAATTGTTGGTGCAACCTAGTCCAAAGAAAGCCAAAATCCATAGTTTTGATTTTTGAAAATTTAAAAAGCTCAACTCTAATTCCAAGTTTTATTTTAGTTGTCAAGCAAAAAACACAATGGAATCTTATCATAGACATTCACAAATAGAAATAGAGTTAAGACCCTTCCAACCGCTTTCAATTATGATTCATGTTTACTATCTCAAGCCATATTAGTTTTAGTTTACCAATTGATTTATCTTTAAAAAATATTCTAAATCTATCATAGTGTGTTTCTTATTTAACCTAAATTTTGATGAACTTGTGATCTCATCACACCTGCGGTTTTACCTTAGGCATCACTTTTCTATTTTTTGAATTATTTAAAATCTAATTACATTATTTTTCATAGCCTTTATCCACATCTTATTTCAAGTGTTGGAAGATCTTGTGGTGTGTGACCATATCATTTGTCTTGTATAGATTGACAGCCACTGAACAAGATGATTATGCCACAATAGCTTATCACTTAGACCCTAGAGGGACTTAAAAGCACATGTGAAGCATAGTAGTTCCTCATGTTCCTCACTAGAGCTTTTTCTTAAAGGCTAAATGGTTGTAAGTCACTATGTGAGAATGTAGTGGTTAATATGTTCATTTGTACAAAATTACCACACTTAATTGTTTATAATTATAGATTTTTTCTTTTAAGAAACTATATAATAATTAAGATCCTAAAGATAAATTTAAAATATTCATTACATGATTCATCAAGATATAGACTAGTTCAAAATATTAATTCTCAAAATAAAACATCCATGAGTCGTCATAATACTCTGCATGGGGTGCATACAAAGCATATTTTATACTATATTATCTTATCATCTATCATGCACTCCGGTTTTCTATCTTTATATATTCTCTTTACCTTGACAATACTCTAAGACAATTTATGTTTAAATTAATGCATAGAATTGGTTCTCATCTAGTTGGATGGGGTTGATTCTCCTCATGATTTAGCAACTATCCTGCCACATGATTTGTCACAATACATAATTTCTTTGTTATTTAACACAAGTTTCCTCTATTCACAAACCTATATGAAACCACAATTTACTAAGAAAGGTTTCTCTTCTTTTTATAAACCTCATGATTTGTATAATCATGAAATTGTTCATATCTAACTAGATAGAGTTTTTCCTGCCTATGCAAGGTATACAAATAATAATATTTCTATTTAAAACCTCAAAAGAACACTTATGGATATCCCCTAAGAATGTATACCTATGGAAGGTTGAGGGTCTTACATCCAAACCCTAATAGGTAAGTAGAAAATATAACCCAACTCTGCATATATGTAGAGTTTTTAAATAACAAAAAGAAGTTTTTCCAATACTTAGAGATAATAGAAAGAGCTATGGTTGACATAAAAGTATCATGAAAGAATTAAAAATCATAATCCAACCCTAGAATGGACTTATCAAAAAATCATTTTAAGATCTCAATTACTTCTGTTGAACAATACAAAAACACTAATACCTTAATTCCTTCAATGTTAATATAAAATAGAGAATAAGTCCTCACATCATTCATTGAAAGGAACATTTGAATAAATAAATGAACTATAATACAGACCAAAGACATAGACAACAATTATTTTTTCCCACATAGTTGTAGATATCTCTCCTTCACTTCTTCTTGTAGTCCCCTTCCTCTATTTTTCTTCATATCTATCCTTTCTTTTATCATCCAAAAAAACCCTTGAATCTCCTCTTGTAATTATTTCCACTTTTCCCACCATATTCCTTAACTAAAGTAGTGTCAAGGGTAGTAATCTAGAGTTGTAACACTATGAACTTTGTTGTACTTAGACATTAAATGCATTCAATATCCACTATACAAAGTTTACACATCTCTTATAAAATTTCTAAAGTATTAAGCAACTATATATATATATATATATATATTCCTTTGTGATTTAAATTTACATCTATATTATATATATATAGATGTACTCATTTTCAAAAAAAAAGTTAATATGTTGCAGTAATTTACATTTGACCGATGAGGTTCTTACCAAATGAATGACAACAAGGACAAAGAGAAACACAAGACAAAGTAATATGATACGTAAAACATAAAAAATATTTGAACAAATCATGCAACAAGACACATATATTATGTGTGTGTATGTGAAATTTCTCTAAGTCATTATGTCTCACCATTCTCCCTAATTTTCTTCCTTCTCTTTGGTGATACTCTCCCTCCTCATTTAGGAGGGGGAAATAGTTTCCTCCATCCACCTCATGTAACCAACAAGGTAGTTAGTCAATTAGCCACAACATCCATAATAAACATTCACTAGTTCAATCATCATGAAGATGAGAATTCACATCTATCTCTTTTAATCATTATCAATTTAATATGCTCTTTACTCATATCATTAACAAAATAAAAGTATATCAACACAAGTACCTTCAAATCATAAATATTGATAACATAATTAAAAATGCATAGAAAATTATTTGACTTTTAAATAGTTAACATATAAAAATTAACTAGTCTTAGAAAAATAAGGTGTGACATCTTCTCCCCCTTAAATATCATTATCCGCGATGACTTAGTTTAATCTAGTGTTAAGAAAATAATAATAGTGTTTCCTTAAGATTAACTTAATTAAATAGATGAGTAAATCTTTGGTGGAACTCTTCATGATCTTCCTAGGTAGCATTGTGCTCCGAATATAATTGTTCCCACTAGACCTCACACTAAGTGACCTCTATTACACAAGAAAATCTTGTAAACCTCATGCACTTTGAGAGGATCAAGGAGAATTTCAATCAAGAACATGATTAAAACTAGCTACAAGTTTTTTCCTATATGATACATGAAAGACATTATGCATATGAGAAAGAGTAGGTAGTAGAGGTAGTCTATAAGAAACTAGGTTGATTACTTCTAGGATGTCAAATGGACCCACATATATTGGTGCTAGTTTTATTGATTTGTCAAACTTAATTAGGATTTTTTGAGCTCTGACTCTTAATTATCCCTTATCACCAATAGAAGTGTTGTGGAGTACACTTGGTATCATTATAACTCTTTTATCTATCATTTGATTCTAATTAAATATTTCAAATTAGTTTAACTTTCTCCTCCACTTCCATCAACATTTCTAGCCCAAAGCTAATCATCTCTTCTAGTTTATCCCAACCTATAGGATTTTGGCACTTCTTTCCATATAATTCTTCAAAATGAGTCATTTTAATAACATAATTATAAAATTTACTTTAAAAAACTCAATTAATGGAAGGTGTTCCTTCCCCTTGTATTATTTATCCATGCAATAAATCGCTAACAAATCTTCTAATACATGGCTTAATCTTTCATTTTGGACATTTATTTTTAGATGGTGGGTTGAATTTATATTTAATTAAGTTCCTAATGTTGAAAAAAAGGTTTTCCAAAACCTTGAATTCATCCACATATCTATGTCTAAGATAATTTTCTTAGGAACTCCATGAAGTCTAAAAATTTATTTCACAAAGCTTCTTGCTATAATAGGTTCTCTATCAATAAGTTTTCCTATAATGAAATGTGCTACTTTTTTAATTTTATCCACAACTAAAAGTATTGTGTCATGATGGTTTCTTGACATAGGTAAACCCTAGAAAAATTCCATACTAATAACTAGACATTTCCATAATATGAGCCTTGAATTGTTAACATTCTAAGCATCTAACTACAAAACTAGTAGTGTCTTGTTTTATACCCTTCTAAAAATAAAGTGGTTTCAAATCTACTAATAATTTTGTTAATCTTAGGTTTCTAAACGTGGAGCACAATTTGATTCTTCTAAAAAACTAATCCTCAATCAACTTGATTTAGAACATAAGTTCTATTTTTTATTTCTCATTATCCCATTTGATTCAAATCTATACTCTTTTTATCTAGCACCATGAGGATTTTTTGATATCACATTTTTTACTTGCCTATAAAATTCATCTTCTCGAGAACGTCTCAAAACTTGTTCTAAAAACTCTGACTAAATCAAGGTTATTGTTACATTGTTCCTTTTGAGACTCAATGTGTATGCAACTTTATTCTCCTTTCCGTTTCTATAATTTATATCAAAATCACAATTAGAAAAAAGTTTCAACCATCATCTTTGACATGTATTAAGGTTTGGTTGAGTGAAACTATACTTAAGACCTTATTTGTTTGGATTAAGCTTAAAACATTTTCCCATCCAATAATGTCTCCATACTTACAAAGCATGCACAATTACAACTAACTCCAAATCATGTGGTTCATAATTTAATTCATATTGTCACATGTTCTTGGACTCATACGCTACAACCTACCCATATTGCATGAGAAAACCACCCAATCCTTCTTATGATGAATTGGAGATGACCACAAAATGGCCTTCCATATTTGGAACACTAATAAATATGGCAGAAGTTAGTTTCTCTTTAGAGATATGAAAATATTCCTCACACATTTCCATCCATTAACACTTTTTTCCTTTTCTTTGGAGTGTAGTGCTAGGGTTTGCAGTTTTAAAAAAAGATAAAAATAAACTTTCTATAATAACTAGATAATAACATAAAACTATGTACTTCATGCATATTTTTGGGGGTTGGCTTTTGGAAAAACCAATATCTACTTGAAAACTTAAAACAATCCACAAATGACCATATACAAAATGAAAAAATAACTAGCTAATCCTATAAAACTATGTACTTCATGCATACACTAAGAAGTATGGTAGAAGTTAGTTTCTTTTTAGAGATATGAAAAGATTCCTCACACTTTTCCATCCATTCACACAATTTTTTTCCTTTTCTTTGGAGTGTAGTGATGGGATTTGTAATTTTTAAAAAGATAAAAATAAACTGAACCATGGAGAAAATAGGGGGGTAGAAATGTCCCTATTGTTCCTTAGTTCATTCAAGATTGTCCTAGGAATCCAAATTGGATTGACTATCAACCCCAAAGGTTGAGTCAATTCTCAACAAGGAAGACCTAGGAATGGGTTCTTTAAGCTTTGAGGGATTCACCACCAAGCAAAAGCTTGGAAAAGACAGCTTAACATTCAACTCACAAAACCTAATAATGCAAGCTAAATGAAGGATGAAAATGATGAAATTATGAAACAAGAAGTTAGGATATGTGTACCTGGGAAGTTTGGAAATGTGATGAGGATTCTAGAAATCCAAAGAAGTTGTTAAAATGTGTTATGGAGGACTAAGACACCCTTACTATCTTATTAGTCTCGCTACTATTTTTTGGGGGAAATGAAAAATCTTCGAATGTCAGAACAAGATATGAAAGAATCTCTACAAAATACCTCCAGGAGGACTAAGAGGCCCTAGGTGTCTTATTAGTCCCGATCTGAATTTTTGCAATTCCCAAAAGTGATTCTAAAGTTTGATTTTTGCACTTCCATCTTCTCTAATCTCAAGTTATAAAACTTCCAGATCTGGCCTGTAGGTGTGTTTCCATGAAGATGAAAACTTTGTAATGCAACTTTGCAACTTTTGACTTCAAATGATCTTCAAGTATTCAACCTAAATCTACAATCACAAACACACAAGAGAGGTAAAGCTTGTTGATTGTTTGTAAATGGGGTTTTTCCTTGGTCAAACCCCTTGTTGGTAATTAAACCTTGAAATAGAATGAAATGGAGGGAAATGATGAATGAACAAAATACTATATTGCAACTCACCAAACCCTTGTGACAAGGTGCTACAAATATGCTTGAAATGATTGCAATGGATGTGGTTCTTGAGTCCTTCTTGAATGATGCAGATCTTGCATGAAACACTTGCTTGAATCACAAACCCTACATCACCAATGTTAGCACACAGAAAAACATGATGCAACAATATCCTTGATATGATGCAAATCTTGATGATGGCTCCAAATGCTCGATGAATTGCTCTTGTGCTCTTGTGTTCTTGTGAACTCAATTATGCTATTAGGAATGCTCTCACAAAATTCTTGGATAGAAATGAATGAATGAACCTTGTATTTATACTTATCCATGATTAATATCTCGAAATTACACCACAACAAGCTGGCATATGAATCCATTAATTAAAGGAGGCTAAATCCCACCAGAATTTGAAATTAAATCTCAAAAATACCTTAAGGGGGACTAAGATGCCCTAGGTGGTGTCTTATTCCCAAGTCCTGAAAACTTGGTGCACAGACTCCAAAAAGGGTTCCATTTAAGGTGCCTTTGAAATCAGGATCCCAAGACATTTGGGAGATAAAGATGCCCTAGGTGGCATCTTAGTCTTGACCCAAAAATCAGGGACACAACCAAAATTATTTAGTTATCATCTATGCATTGATGTTTGTTGGGGTTATCCATAAAAAGATGGCATTGTTTTGGGATTTTGGATGCAAAATAGGACCAATTAAGACATAAATAGGGGTAAATAAAGCAAGGCAGGCCTGGCAAACAAGTGTGAAAATGCAAGGGTGTGTATTTTTCTACACTACATTTAGCCCCCACTTTAGTGAGAGGATGAACTTGCTTCAAACTCACACTATAGTTGCCAAAAACAAAAACAAGAGGGGTTCAAATGTACAAATGCTAGTAAGATTGGATGACAATGACCAAGAGGGTGGATGGAAGCCCCTAGGATCAAGATCCTATAGAAAACCAACATAGGCACAAAGTAACACACTTGCAAATGATATATGAAGTCATAACCAGATCGTAAACATACACTGTCAAAGATAGAAAAAGGAAAAACAAATTTAAGGAAAATGGAAAATGCAACGGATCAAGCTTTGATTGGTTTTCCAACACACTATGGACCGAGTCTAGGCTATTTGTCTAAAAAGGTTTACAAGTGGAATCCATTATCTACTATGCAAACAAAATGTATGCTCTAGTGAAGCTAGTTGTTCACTAGGTGAGCCCCAAGAGGTCCATATCAACATCATACCCCCATGACTATGATAAGGAAAAAAATAAAAATGCACTCTCACAAGGGCTAGTGAAGCTATTTGTTCACTAGGTGAGCCCCAGGGGACCATATCAAAGCCACACCTCCATGACTTTAATAGGGTACAAAAAGAAGAAAAAAAATACAACGCAACAAGAAAGAGGGATGTTCAAAGGGATTTTGGTTACATCATGTGAGGTCTTAATATTAGGGGACATCATTCATAATGTGTCCAAAAGAAGACCAATCAAACGATAAAAGATTCAAAACTTAGGGAATGCATTGTGTCGCATCACCACTAAGAGGAATGTAATATGCTAAGATAGATCAAGCTCTTGAAGGACATTACTCCCAATGTCACCACAAAGCGAAAAACATATCGCATGAAATAAGAAAATCACGTCAAAGAACATGAAAAAGAAAAAAAAATGCAAATCATTAATAACATTTTGTTGTTTCCACAGTCCATGATAATTGGTATCCAAGGTTTTTGGAAAAACTGTGTGTAAATTTTTACATCAACGTTTCGGATCATAATGCCAAAATAATGCAAATCATGCCAAAATAATACCAATATATGCCCCCACTTTAAAGAAATTGCTAACACCATGTTGTGAGCAATTACTTTAAAGTAGAAACTAATAAAAGCTAACAATAAAGAAAACATGAGAGCTTATTTGGAAATCCCTATACCAAGTCATATGTTTCCAAATAAAGCTACGTTATGGATAAGTATGTCACATGCAAATCAACTTAAGGCATGTTTTCCACATCCCAAGCTTTCTCTTATACATACATGAAAGGTGATCAACTAGCCAAAAGAGGCATTGACAAGTGACATACGAGGACAAGGCTACCTAACCCCTTGTCCCCACTTAGTGCAAGACAAGGATGAGCCGAAATGGATAATGATTTGTTGCTCCTTGCAAAAAGGGAATGACTTACGATGAATGTAAAACATGCAATAGTGAGTATGCTATGATCCTACAACTATTACATGGTAAGGAGTAGCAACTAAGGTTATTTATTATGATGAGTAAACAAAGTTTCAACTTGATACATATATGTAATGAGATATATATCAGTTTCAGATGCATCAAAGTTAAAGTTGTCTTGGGGGAATCTTTTGTAATAGTGTTGACACTGAATGAAGGCTTGTTTATTTCTTCAATAATCTTTTCTTTTTCTTTCTTGACATGCAAACAAATTTCAAGTTTAGGCTCAACTTTGATTGTATACACTCTGTTGTATATATGAGCAATGTCATTGTAACTCAGTTGCTATGAAACATTATCATCATTGAGTTGTTGTTGAGATGGTTCTACGATGAGCATAGGTTTATTTTAAACTTGTGGTTGTTGTGAGGGTGGATGAATGATAAGTTGAGGCTTAGGTGGTTGGACAATTAGAGGGCTTGAAGGAGCTCTAATTTTCATAACCTCAACACACTTGTCCTTACTTTCATGATCTCCTAACGAAGGGAAGTTTAATGTCACTTCATCATCTTCGTCTAAGGAAGTCACATCACTATTGTTTGAAAGAAGTGTTGCAATGTTGTTGTTTTCTTGCACCATGATACCTTCCCTAGGAGGAGAGTTGTTAGGAGAACTACAAACCAAATGTTCTTGGCAGTCAAGGATTGGTTCTTCCAAAATGACTTCATCATAAGTAGGGGACTGATCGATGTTTGAATTGTCTTATTTATCAATGATGGCATTCTCTTGTTCAATAATGTTTTCCTTATGGTTCTTATTGATTGGATCTTGCAATACCATAATATCTTCTTCACCAATAGGAGAGATATTAGGAGAGGGGGAAATTTGATTGTTGTCAATAATTTCATACTTTTTCTCTAAGGTCTCATTCTCTTGTTCGATAATATCCACCCTTTTAGGAGAGCTTTTAGGAAAGTAACAAACAAGAGGTTCATCACATTTCGTGGTTAGATGTTGTAAAGTAGCTTCATTGCAAATAGGAGAGGCATCAAGATAAGGATAACTATGAGTTTCATGGTCACCAATGATTGGAATTTTTTGTTCAAATAGGTCTTCCCAAATGGTAGGGGCATTAGGAAAGGGAGGAATAAGATTCTCACGAGTCTGAATAAGGATATCTTCTAACACTAAACTATATTCTTCATGTCTAGCGAAGATATTAGGAGAAGGAAAGGTTTGATTGTCATGATTATCTATATTTACATCCCCATATCCTATGATGTCTTCCCAAGTAGGATAGGTAGGATTATCATAGCTCAAAATTATTGGATCTCTTCATACCAACATATCCTCCACACAAATGAGTTTTTCATGATCGTTCATGATTGCATCCTTATTCACTAAAGCATTTTCACAAGTAGGGGAGGTGTTGGGAGATGAATGGAGACTAGGTAAAGTAGTGGCCATGATTTGAGCTTTGTGTATCATAATATCTTTACAAGGGGAGGAAGAAAAACAAGACTCATGATATTCAATGATTGTATTTTCTTTCACCAAGATACATTTGTCACCAACAAGAGAGATATCGGGAGAAGAACAATTATGGTTATCATGATTGTTGATGCTTGCATCCTCTTGTGTCAAAGATTTAGTGGATGACCTAGGTGGGATGAATTTTTTGAGGGCTTCACCAAACATGTCAAAGTCATATCTACTAAAGGGTTTAAATGATATGCTAAAGTTAACCATTTTTGTTTGTTTCTTTTGATGTTTTTAGTTTTTTTTTTGTTTTGATTTTCTAATGAATGTAAAATGAAGTCTACGTCTAACAAAATGAGAGTACAATAATCTATCTTTATCAATAAATTTTAAACATGATCTATGAAAATAAATGAAACAGTAAATTGAGAAACTAAAACTAAAAAGTAACTACAATAAACAGAAGCATATAAAATCGCTATTTAACCCTTAAAAACTGTAACCTCAACTCCAAAGGGACTAAGACACCAGGAAGGGAATCTTGGTCCTCCTAATTAAATTTGGAGATTCTAGAAACTGGAACAAACAACACACAACTCAGACAGGATTCTGAGCCAAAAACCCTGAGAGGGACTAAGATGCTAAGAAGGGCGTTTTAGTCCCAGTAAAGGTTTTTTTTCCAGAAAAATAGCAAAATCTGAGTTGTAAATAGTGTTCCTAGGTTTCCTACCTAGGGAATTGATGTTTAGAAACAGGAAACTATGCAAATGAATGCAAGAAAAAGTAACTAATGATAAGCAATTGGATGCAAAGTTGAATGCATTTTTTTCAATTTTGAATGCAATAGCAATGTTTCTAAATAAAATTAAGATGATTAACAATGCACTTTTCAGTTTCTCAATGAGATAATATGATGCAAGAAAGAAAAAGTGCAACCTATATGCACTTTCACTAATGTAAATATGAGAAAACTTAGATGCACTTTCACTAATGCAAGAAGCAATGCAAGAATGAATGTAACCTAGATCTAGGACTTTAATGGACTCCAAATTAAAAAAATGAATGTTCAAAAAGGTCGAGTTCTCCAAAATGAACCGTAAAGAAAATAGGGGGGAAGTGCCCCTATTGTTCCTTAGGTCATTCAAGATTGTCCTAGGAATCCAAATTAGATTGACTATCAACCCAAAGGGTGAGTCAATTCTCAATAGGGATGACCTAGGAGGGGGTTCTTTAAGCTTTGAGCCCGCTCACCACCAAGCAAAATCTTTGAAAAGACAACCTAGCATTCAACTCACAAAACCTAATAGTGCAAGCTAAATGAAGGATGCAAATGGTGAAATTATGCAATAGGAAGTTAGGATATGTGTACCTGGGAAGCTTGGAAATGTGATGAGGATTCTGGAAATGTAAAGAAGTTGTTAAAATGTGCTATGGACGACTAAGATGCCCTTATTGTCTTAGTAGTCTCGCTGTTGTTTTCAGGGGAAATGCAAAATCTTTAGATGTCAGAACAAGATCCAAAATAATCTCTGCAAAATACCTCCAGGAGGACTAAGACGCCCTAGGTGTCTTAGTAGTCCTGATCTGAATTTCTGTAATTTCCAAAAGTGATCTTGAGGTTTGATTTTTGCAGTTCCTTCTTCTCTAATCTTAGGTTTTGAAACTTGCAAATCTAGCCTATAGGTGATTTTTCATGAATATGACAAATTTGTAATGCAACTTTACAACTTTGCACTTCAAATGATTTTTAAGTCTTCAACCTAAATCTGCAATCACAAACACACAAGAGAGGAAAAACTTGTTAATTGTTAGTAAATGGGGGTTTGCCTTGGTCAAACCCCTTGTTGGTAATTAAACCTTGAAATAGAATGAAATGGAGGGAAAATATGAATGAACAGAACACTATGTTGAAACTCACCAAACCCTTGTGACAAGGTGCTGCAAATATTCTTGAAATGGTTGCAATGGATGTGGTTCTTGGTTCTTTCTTGAATGTTGTAGATCTTGCATGAAACACTTACTTGAATCATAAACCCTACATCACAAATGTTAGCACAAAATAAAACATGATGCAACAATATCCTTGATATGATGCTTGAATCTTGATGATGGCTCCAAATGCTTGATGAATTGCTCTTGAATTCTCTTGTGAACTCAATTATGCTATTAGGAATGCTCTCACAAAATTCTTCTATAGAAATGAATGAATGAACCTTGTATGTATACTTACACATGCTTAATATCCTAAAATTACACCACAACAATCTGACACGTATGAATTCATTAATTAAAGGAGGCTAAATCCCACCAAAATTTGAAATTAAACCTCAAAAATACCTTAAGGGGGACTAAGATGCCCTAGGTGGTGGGTGATCCCAAAAAGTTGGTTTACGATTTTTGAGAGGAACTGTTTTTTGTTGAAATCATATATTTTTAGAAAATATAATGATTTAAGCCTTTAAAAGTTCCATTTTAAGGATTCCAATTGAAGAGGGTTTGATCAAACCACCTTAGATCAAACCCCCTTGGATAGAACCTCGCTAGTTTTAAACCATACCTATAAATGAGTTTCCTTTACACCTATCAAAATGTTGATAAAAAATCACTTTTGATTTACCTTTTGGGGGATCAAATGAATTCATTTAAAATTTAATTTAAATGATTATGGTAGTCCTTGAAATGAGCTATCCCATGAATATAATTTTAATATGTTTTGGTTTTATTATGTATGTGTTTTTTTAGTTTTATTAAACATAGGTTTTTCATCGAAAATCAAGCTCTATGTTTTGCACATGCAAAAAAATAGAAAATTATCAAAATATTTTTTTTTTAAATATTTTTGTGATGGGTATTGATGTCCTTGATCCATAAAAAAGATAAAAATTTGAATTTTCATACATACAGAAAAAGTCATGTTGTATACAATCTGCCTATGTCTGAATTGCAATTGGTTTGACTTTGAAACTCTATTAAGGAAAAAATATTCAATAAAAAGCTATGAGACAAAATGAAAGTGCTAGATATCATAGTTACAAATCTAAATTTGAAAAAAATAGAATTTTATCCTTCATACAAAAAAAGTTATGTTGTATACGGTGAGCGCCACTTTTTAAAAATGTTGTTTTCTGAAAAAAAAAATAGTTTTTGTGGGAGATGGAAAAATAAGTGCAATTTTATTCCAAAAATTTTGAAAAAAATATTTTTAGAATGTACAGAAAAAATGTGATGAGACTCTAGTTTGCATAATCTTCAAATTCCTCATGGTTTAGCCACTATAGGTGCCTAAATGTGAATATTTAGTTAAAAATAATAATTTCAGTGTCTAGTTTGCCCAAAAATTGTAAACCACTATTGTGGGATCACCCTGGCATCTTAGTCCCAAGTCTTGAAAACTTAGGGCACATACTCCAAAAAGGGGCCCATTTAAGGTGCCTTTGAAATAAGGGTCCCAAGACCTTTGGGGTACAAAGGCTACCTAGGTGGTGTCTTAGTCTCGACCCAAAAATTAGGGACAGATAGCTAGAATTATTAAATTATCATTTATCCATTGACGTTTATCGGGATTAGCCATAAAAATATGTCATTCATTGGGCTTGTGGATGCAAAATAGGACCAATTAAGACTTAAATAGGGATAAATAAAGCAAGGTGGGCCCAAACAAGTGTGAAAATACAAGGGTATGCATTTTCCTACACTACACAAACTTTTTATAATAACTAGCTAATCCCATAAAACTATACACCTCATGCATATTTTTGGGGGTTAACTTTTGGAGAAACCAATTTATACTTGAAAACTTAAAACAAACCACAAATGAGTATATGCAAAATGAAAAAATATCATAAGCATGTGATGTGTTGTAAAATATACAAATAATCCTTGCTTATAAAGGAAAGGATGAAGAGGTGAGAAGGTATGAGTCAAAATATGACTACCCCTCCAAGTATGAAACAAGTGTAGGACTATATGGACAAGTGTTGAGACACTTGGTGAGTCTACATGAGGTGACACAAAAGTCTAGATAACCTCTAAGAGAGCTTAAGTTTAGTGTGAGTAGGACTCTACTAAGTAGGCTAAAAGTTAACTAGTTTGATACACCCCTTTTCACACTAACACCGTCCCCTTAAGTGATACTTAGGGAGTAAGCTGAATACTAAAAAGATGAGTTTGAACAACAAGGCTTGATAAGGCACTCATGTACAATATTGATCTCTCATAAATGGAAAAAATGGATAAAAACCAATGGGAACAAAAATCCTCTCTAAAAGAGAGAAAGAGAATGATAATCCCTCCAAAAATATGTCCCATGAAGATAGGAACATGATGATGAACTCCTAAATCATGTTGAAGTTGTAATCTCTATTGAAGATGAATTGGTGTTTGTTGGAATCAGTGTTCACCTCTAAAAAATGTAGATCAAGATAAGAAATAAAAAAACATTACATGAGTGAACATATAGAACACTAGTCAACCATGAATACATAGATGACACAAAGGTAATTAAACTTTGTGAAGCTGAATATGTAGATAGTACAATGATTCTAAAGTATGAGTGAATTGTAGTACACTACTAAAGTATGTATTATGGTACTCTACATAAGTACTAGAATCTCACAAAATATGATCCATTGAAATAATCACCCCATAGAAGAGATAAAGATAGAAGGTATTTGAGACCCTTCAAAAGTAGAAGATTCATCCACTAGACTTAATTGAAACCAAGGAAGAACTAGCATAACATTGTGATAATTCCTCAATGTTGACAAGGAAAAGATATAGGCAAACCAACTAAAATCAAGCACAAAGATGTGCATAGGAATGTAGATCAATTGTTGTGATAGAAAATCAAGGTACTATACAACCCCCCATTACACTATAATTTAGTGTAAGTAAAAAATTCCCCACTTAAGGACACACATTTAGTTGTTGTGGCACTTTATATGAGTGCATTTATAGACTTATTTATTGTTTTGAGTTTTTATAGTTTTATATTATAAAGAATATGATGAATACATATATCAAGTATTCCTTTCAAACATCAAAAAAAATAAAAAAACACAAAATTAAAACTCTCAGTAGTCAAAGCATGACCCCCACCTAAAATAATATAATGATATAAAACATTATTTTAGTGCATTATAAGTTCCAAAAAGTGGATTTGATGTACAAAACCTTAAAAGAGACATGCATAGAATTTAAAATTCTAAAAACATTCATAAAAAATTAACATCACCACTAGTATATAGAGCTCAAAAAATCATGCGGGTTCAAAAAAGAGGACCCAAAAATGAGTTCTTATGAGCCCAAATGAGCCCTCTAAAGTTCCAAAAATGGAAAATATGTAGGGTGTCCTATGAGAATATAAATTTTTAAAAACATCTATACACCATATTGAAAAAAAAAAATTACCAATAGATAAAGGATGAAAAATATGAAAAATGAAAAAAATCATTCAAAAAGATATTTGTATGCATGAGAACAAGGCTCTTGAAGTTGAGCCAAAAATTAAAATACGCCAACGATGAAGGGGTAAATTTGGGATTGAAAAATAATCATGTCATGATGATGTTAGCAAGGAATTTTTGAAGATTCCACTAGAATATTCCTCTTAGCTAGAATACTCCATTATTAGGGTCTGGGCCCTAATATCGAATATGAACAAGGTACCACATGCCCTGAAGAACCTCACTAGTAAAGGTGAATGGCATCAAAATTTAAGTCTGGACACCACTTCTTGGAAAGAGGCTAAGATTATCATAGACTTTGACCTTTTCTCTTGGGTGGAACCTCTGGAATTCTCTTTCTCTAATTGTGTGGATGGCATTTTCTTGCCAGACCAACCTTGCTCTTCATCCAACCCACAACTTACCCCTACCTTGCAGGCTCCTTCCACTAATTCTTTGTTGACTTTGAATCCTCATTAGACCAATATGGATATTTTGAATAATGTCTCTCAGTTTGAAGAGTTATTAAAGGGATCGACAACTGAGGAAAATCTAATGAATATTGTTAATGAGATTTGCACTAAAGTGGGCAAAGAGTTCATAGAAGAAACAACAGATGAAGTGCTTGAAGAATTTGATTCAGAGAAGGAAATTCCCTCATTCCCAATTCTTCAATCTGATGCAAGAGACCCCCCCTCTCCTATAAAATTTATGGCCTTGGATAAGGATAAAAATGAATAGATGCTAAAATTATGGTTTCCCCCAAAAATAAAAGGGGTAGAAAGCCTAACCATGAAAAAACAAAAATTGAGGTAGCGGTAGGTATACAAATGACTCTTGAAAAAAATAGAAGATTTGTTGCAATAAAACTTAAAGAGCTAGAAAAATCTAGTAATCTTTCCCAATCAGGACAACCCTATTCTACTATGGAGAATAAAATCTCTGAATGGAATAAGGGCTTAAATGCCCCTAACAAATGATACTTTATAAAGTGTCAAATCTTAAGCACAAATTCAGACATTTTTCTTTTACAAGAAATGAAATTCTCAGCTGAATCAGCTACTGATTTCTTTGTTACTTGGCATAATTGGGATTTCATTTCCTCTTCGACCCAGGGTGCTTTAGGTGGCTGGAAATTCTTTGGAACAAATTTTCTATCAAGGTAAAAATGATTTCTATTTTGGAAAATTGGATCCAAGCCTCTGTTAGTTGCTTGAAAACAAATAATGTCTTCTTCATCTTCAACATATATGGCCCTTGTGCAACTTGTTCTAAAAAAAAATTATGGACTCAGCTTTCTTTTGCATTAGCTCCTTTAAAAAATGACACGAAGATATTGTCTGGTGATTTTAATGCTATTTGATGCCCCTCAAAGAAAACTCATGGCGTCATCCATCCATATAAGGCTATGGAAGATTTTAACCATTTTATTATTAGTAATGGCCTCTACGATTGTGCACCAAAGAATGGTAGCTTCACATGGACTAATAAGTGTAGAGGATTTTCTTAAATTGTAGAAAGGTTGGATCGGTTCCTTCTATCTGATAATTGGTCCTCTTCTTGATGGGACTTTTCTTCATCAATACGGAAACTTCCTGGATTTGATCACATTCTAATTTCCCTATCATTTTTTTATAACAAGCCGATTAAAAAGGGCTATTTTAAATTTGAACCGATGTGGTTCACAGATCCAAATTTTATTCCCCTCCTTAAGGATTGGTGGTTTAAGTTCCCTTTTGAGGCTGGTACCCGCATGTTCCAACTTTACAAAAAATTGAATTGTATCAAAGGGAAAATAAAGGAATGGAATAGAACATGTTTCAAGAATATTTTCAATGAAAAATCTAGAGTTGAACTTGAATTGGCAAATCTATATGATGTAGTGATAAAAAATGGAATGGATTCAACCCTTTATGATTTAAGGAGAAATCTCTAAAGGTGGAATTAGATGAAATTTTGGTGAGGGAAGAATGTTATTGGAGATAGAAATTGAGAGATATTTGGTTAAGGGAAGGAGATAGAAACACTAAATTTTTTCATGCCTCGATGAAAAATGAGAAGACAATCAAATAGGATTGATTCAATTATTTCCCCTTATGGGGATACTTTAATCATAGATGAAGATATAGAAGTTGCAATAGATTCATTTTTTAAGGACTTGTTAGCTCCTATAAAAACTAACAGATCTTTAGAAAAAAAAAAATTTCTTGATAATATGCCCACCCTAGTTGATATGGAACATAAAAAAATGTTAATGGTTGAATTCATCATGGAGGAAGTGATAAATGTTGTCTTTTCCTTGGCTTTCGAAAAGGCCCTTGGGCCTGATGGCTTTACGGCCTTGTTTTTTCATAAGTGTTGGGATTTTTTTGGAAGAGACATCTATCTTGTCATTGAGGAATCGAGAAGGAACAAAAAATTACTAAAAAAATTTAATACAACCATGGTTGCTCTCATTCCCAATAAATTTGTTCCTTTTTTTTCAAAGACTTTAGGCCTATCGCCCTATATAATACCAATTTCAAAATTTTCACTAAGACAATAGTTTTTAGACTTGCAAAAATTCTCCCCTCCATTAGTTTCATTTGAGAAGGGGGGATTTGTCCTAGGAAAAGACACCCCCGAAGGGGCCATTTTAGCACATCAAGTATTATATTCAGTAACAAAGGATAATTCCTCGTCAATGATTCTGAAACTGGATATGGAAAAAGCTTATGATAAAGTGGAATGGGATTTTCTCTTAGTTGTTCTTAAAAAAATCAGGTTTGCAAACAGTTGGTGAAAATGGATCTCTTCATGTATAACTGGTGCAAGCTTTTCTATTTTGGTAAATGGCTCCCCGGTTCATAAATTTGCACCTACAAGGGGAATAAGGAAAGGAGACCCCCTTTCACCTTTCTTATTCATTTTGATGGAAAAAGGTTTAAGTAGATGAATCATTGCTTCAAGAAATAATTGGTTGTGGAAATGTATCATTGTTAATCCTTTTCCCACTCCAATTTCTCACTCCCTTTTTGCGAATGAAACCATTCTTTTTGGACAAGCATCTATAGAGGAACCAAGAGAAATCAAGTCAGTTATTTTAGATTATTCTTTTACATCAGGCCATTCCCTAATGTTGAGAAATAAAAGATCTTCTTCGTTAATGTGAACCCCTTGGCTAAAACTAAGATTTAAAAATTTTGGGGTTTCCAAAGTGGAACACTACCTTGCAAGTACTTAGGAATCCCTTTCTTCTCTGGTAAAGAAAAGAATAAATTTTGGGAGAATTTGGTCTCTTCCACCTCCAATCAAATCCTCCTCTAGAAATCTAAATGGCTCTCATTTGTAGGCAAATTGGTTTTATTAAAGGTTATCTTACATTCTTTACCTATTTATTTAATGCCAGTCTTGAAAATTCCTTATGAGAAAGGATTAGCTCTACAAAAAATCTTCATAAATTTCCTTTGGGTAGAAAATGTCACACAAAAAAAGAAACTTCCCTTAGTTGCTTGGGATAATGTCTGCAAGTCAAAAGCTTCGGGTGGTGCGAGTTTGAGATATATTTTCCTACAAAATAAATCCCTTGGTGCCAAATTGGTTTGGAAATTATACACTAATCCAGAAAAGAAATGGTGTCAAATCATGTGTCACAAATATTTGGATTCCATGGAAAAGGAAAGGATTTTCACCCAAAGGAACCTCCCACCTAGGTCTAAAATCTGGAATTTTATATGTGCTTGTAGACATGTCATTATTCCTCACCTTTCTTGGTTAGTTAACAATGGTGAGAAGGCTCTTTTTTAGGATGATGCTTCGAATGGATATCAACCACTCAAACTTCTTGGTGATTGGTCCCAATTAGAGACTGCTTTGAAAAGTCTTTGGGGGATAAAGTGAAAGACTATTTTATTTTTGATCAAAAGGACTCTTTACATTCCTTCAAATGGAAAGACTTAAGCTTCCTTCCAGTCCCATCCCACATGAAAGACTCTCTCAAATCTGAACTCCTAAAAAGGAAAATTATCTTTTTAGAAAAACCTGATGAAATAATTTGGGCAAGATCCAAATTGGGAATATACAATGTTAAAGATGGTTATAATTATTTGGTAAATAATGATGTTCCTTCTTCTTGGACCTCTCACCTTTGTTGGGGTCCTAATGTACTTCTAAAGGAAGGTGCTTTTAGCTAGTTGGCAATCAAAGACAAAATACTTTCAAGAATGAGACTTGATAGATTGGGAATAGTTCCTCTTTTTCCCTATGTGATGTGTGGTAATGCATTCAAATCTACTGATCATCTACTTATTAACTGCCCATTTGCATATGAATGTTGGACATGGTTAATGTGTAGACTAGGTTGGCATTCTCCCTTGTAAAATATGATTTTCCATCATTTTTAGAGTTGGCCTAGATTATATTCAACCTCTAAGTTCACCTATCTTTGGGAAATTTCTCCTTAAATTCTTATTTGGAACATTTGGCTTGAAAGGAATAGACAAATTTTTAAAAAGGAACAACTTTTTGTGGGACAAATCATCCAAAATATTGAAATTTCCATCTCTGAAATAGTAATGTCAAGCCTCTATAAGAATGTGTCTACCAATAAATGCTTATCTTCTCGAGATTCATTCATCCTAAAGAACTGGTCTCCATCATGAATAAAAATCCTACTATGAATAGATTTGTCATCAAATGGTTACCACCTCCTAAGGATTACATTAAACTCAACTTTGATGGGGCTTCTAGAGGAAAACTTGGAAAATTTGGGGTTGCCTCAGTCCTAAGAGATTGTCAAGGTAATTTTATTGGAGAAATCTGCACAAGTCTCCCAGAAGGCACTAATAATGTTGCAGAATTCAGTGCTCTAAGTTTGGGTCTGAAATTGGCAATTGATTTATCTATTCCTCATATTCAAATTGAAGGAGACTCCATGGTTGTGGTGTTTGTAGTTTTAAAGGGATACTCGAATACTTGGCATTTGAATTATCTTTCTTCTAATATTTTTCATCTCCTGAACAAATTTTCCTCTTATGAAGTAATGCATTGTTACAGGGAAGCTAATAAACAAGCAGATTGTCTAGCAAACAAAGCCATTGATGAAAATATGCATTAAAAAGTTATTTCTTATCAGGAATATTTGAATTTGATGAGTTCATAATTTTAAAGTTGCCTTGTTTGACTACTGGTCGTATGACCATGCCACAACTCTTATATTTTTAACTTGGTCTTTGGCAGCCAACGACTATAACTCACATTCTGGTTACTTTTCATTGAATACATGGAAATCTCATGTGGAATGATTTGTAGCACTCATGACTCTTTTTCCTTCGAACTCATGATAATATTGCTCGCCCCTATTTTGCATTAATTATTCTTGAGGATGTCTCCTCTTGTATGGTTAGTGGAGGATAGTGATGGTGGCGAATATGGAATCAGCTAGTACTGACATAGCATGGAATTCAATCCATCTATATTTTTCATTCCCGATGGTACCATTTTGTCTAATGATACCATTTTTTAGTAGCAGCTCTTAAATTGGGAGCAATCTGTTGTTCAACCAGCCCACGAATTAAAAATGTTTGAAAAAGTTCTATTGCGATTTCTCGGGGCAATCCACATTAATACAACGAGAGAAGGGGACCTACGACAATAACAGAACGACCTGAATAATCCACCCGTTTTCCAAGTAAATTTTCACGAAATCTTCCTTCTTTACCTTGGATGAAATATGAGAACGATTTATAAGGTCTGTCATGACTATCTTTCACCGATTGTGCACCTATACTGTTATCAATTTGTAGCATCTGGGTATTGAAATAAATTATATATTTGGAAACTAGACTTTGAGTAATACATTTTATGATTAGTGACTTTTTCCAAGATTCCATCTCTAAGTGCTTAAAATTTTAAGGTCAAATGTGTCAAATTCTAAAAATTAGGGAAAACACTTCCACTTTTTGGCCAAAATGTGGACTCAACTTCTTGCCAACACCCCATGCGAATTTCTTATTTATGGATCTCTTCATTCCATTCTCTCAAGATTGTTGGCTTTCATTTTTATTTCTCTTTGGATAGTAGTGCTGGAAGAATAATCATGTAGACTTCTTTCAAAGTATACATCCCACCAAGATATCTGGAACTAAGGGATGATAGACTGTTGTTTGAAAAGATCGAGCAAACTTGCATTTTAGAATGCAAACCTGTAGAAGAATCAATCAGAACCGTTCTAGGGTATGATTGGTTGGACTTCCATGCTATGTCACTGCCTAATGAGGTTGCATCCCATTTTGTTTCTAACATGATGGATGTGATTTGGTGTAGCGAAATGGTGAAATTCCTTGCACATTCTTATATTCTTCCCCATGTTTGTCCTCTTCCAATTTTGCAAACTGCTTTGGATGGTTATGATATTTTGAAAGGCTCCAATCTTGTGGGTGGCATCCTTTATCACCAATTTCTAATTTCTGATCGATCCATCACTACTCTACTTAATACTATGGATAATGGTTTATTGGATGATTATTCTTATGACTTTATAAGGAGCCTCCATAGGCTCAAGCCTCGACTAGGGAATACAACTTCAAATATGTTGTAACATTTGTTTGACTCTGTGAAATTCCTGATAAGGCACGATCTCACAAAACCTCACTCAATTCCTTATTTCACACCTCCAACTAATATGGAATCTTCAGAGGAAAGTGGTGTTTACTCCTAATGGTGGCTTGATTTTCTCCTCCTTTCCTCAGAATTGGTCGACACATGCTTCAAATTTTTGAAAACTCATCTTTGCCATCTTCTCTTTAGTCTTCTACATGCCATCAGCGCTTATTATGGAATTTTTTGGTCTTAAAAATCTTACTCTTCTATCACTGGAATGTTATTTGATTTTTTCCTTCAAACACTGCTCTTTGTTCTCTAGAATGGATATATGATGTATTCCCTTTGAGTTACCTTTTGTACTCATGCTTTGGTGGGGTTCTCATTTTGTATCTTGTTTGTAACCATAATTGGGAAATCTCATATAATTTTAGGTCCTCTCCTTCTCTTGATCCATTCTAGATGGATTTTAATGTACGTTCTCGATAGTATTTATGTTTCCTATCTTCTATCAATTTGATTTTGTAATTCCTTGCAATGTATCTCTCCTTATCTTAATATTAAAATTTTGTGGCTTGCCACTTTTTAAAAAAAAAAGAACTCTACTAAGTAGGCTAAAAATTAACTTGTTTGACAATACCTTATTTTACACTAACATTGGCTACTCCAAAATAACTTTAATTTTTGAGGACTTTACTACAATTTCTTCAATAAAGATGTACTTATTTTTGAAAGAAAGTACATTTTGAAAATTATGTTATGACTTATGTTATCTCAACCATTAAAAAAAATATTAAATGATGAACATGCTCTTCCACATTCCTAGGATATATTAAGATATCATTTAAGAAGATAGGGACAAAATTGTCCAAGCAATCTTTGAAAATGCTATTCATTAAATCCATAATGTTGTGGGCACATTAGTAAAAAAAAAAGGTAGAACTATAAGCTTATTATGTATATATCTTTTTCTAAAAAAAATCTTGTGGGTTTCTTCATCTTTTATTCTAAACTAATGATATCCAACTCTCAAATTAGTTTTCAAAATTATTGTTGCACTATACATTTGATCAAAAAGATCATCAATGCAAGGTAATGGGTATTTATTTTTTATCATTTCCTTATTTAGAATATGATAATCAATACACAAGTGTAGCGTTTCATACTTCTTTAAGAAAATTCATGGCACTCCCTAGGGTGACACACTTCTCCTAAGTTAACCCCTTAGCTAGCAACTCTTACAATTGGTCTTTCAATTCTAACACCTTTATGGTTGTCATACAATATAGTGCATTGGATATTTATTTGAAGCCCAGAGTAAAATCTATTGAAAAATCAAAGGCTCACTTAGGTGGTAAACCTAATAATTCATTAGGAAAAATATATTGAAAATTGTAGAGGAATGGATGGTCCTCGATTGATGATTCATTAGATTCCTCTACCTTGGTCCATTTTGATTGTAAATGACTAACTTATCTTTATTTTATCTCTCTTAAGCTACATTATCGACATCTTCCCAATCTTAATCTTGTACTTGATTCCTTGAATTGAAATGGGATTTCCTAAATCATATAAGCATTAAATTATTTTATCAAAATAATATACTTTAGTCATTGTTACACATATGTTTGGTATTGTTTATCATTGATTTCAACACTTTGTTTGGGATTTTTTTGTACATATGATTGGCATTGTTTTTCATTGATCTATTCTCAATTTGGGTTGTCAATGATGTATGATGTTCATGGTTGGATGTCATGTCTTGTTTGATTTCAAGTAAAGTTGTATTGAGTATGGTTACTATCAGCAGAGATGATATCATGGTAATTAATTAAGATGAGGATTATAAGAATTAAGATGGGGAGAGATGTTGATGATTTTCTCTAGTATGTTGTATTCTCTATCTTTCTATTCTTGAGGAAGTATGTGTTGTTGCAAGGAAGTTACAGTCTCTGCATGTTGGTAAAATTTTCTACTACGGGAAGTTGTTTTGAAGACCATTTGGGAGAATGCTCCACATTCATCCACCTTTGAAAATGTGGTCTTGTGCTTTGGTATTCAGTGTTCTTGTTTTGTGGATGTTTCACCCCTATCTTTTTAGGTCACTAGTGTTATCGAGGAGTTTTCTATTAATTGCAATGGGTTGGCAATTTTGTTGGTTATATGGACTGGTCCAAAAAATGCTCCACATTTCTCTATAATTATGTTTTTTCTCATGTGGATTGGTGAATGTACTCTTTGTTTTTGTGCAGTGTCTCAAATCAGATTTCATGTGATGGAGTTTACCACAAGTTGGTTTATTTTTTATTAAGGAAAAAACTGGTTTTGAAGGGGGCCTTGAAACCCTTTAACAACAAAGAAGAGATATATAAATCATGAACACACACATATTAGAGAATAGTAAGCTTCCTAAAAAGAAGATCAAAAAAGGACCAGCACAAAGGCAACACCACAAAAAACGAACAAAAGACCAACCACTATGCCAAATTCCTCAGGATGTCTACCCCCTCCTGCTCCACTTTGTTCATATTTAATATTGGTTTCTTTATGTCCTGAATGTTGACAGGGTCCTTGTCAGCCGTTATCTTTAGATTCGCTCTAGTTCTTTTCCTCGGACCAACACCACAAGGTGGTTTGTTAATGTTTTATCTCATAATTATGTATTTTGTGCTTTTAGGTTAAAGTATTCTATTTGTGTTTGACTTGCAGTTGTTTTTTGAGGTATAATAGTGTGAAAGAAGTATTTGGAATTTTTGTTGTATGTCCATAGAACATCTCTTTATGGTCCACACATCACTGATTGATCTCTTTAGTTATGCATATTATTTTGACGTAATACATATCACTATTTTAAAATATTATTTGGTATTAAAAAATAGTAGAGAAAAAAATTTGAAATTTAATTCTAATTTTAAAAAATATATATTTATAATCTACAAACAAAATCTCAAAAATCACTAGTTCACATCATCTTCAAATTCCTAATAGTTGAGCTACTATAGGTGTCAAAAAGTGAAGATTTAGTTCAAAATATTGATTTTAATGTCAAGTTTGGCCAAAAAGCATCCCATTGTTGTGGGATTACCCACCTATAAATAGGGAATGCTTGAACCATGAATTAAAATAACATAATTCTCCTAGAAAAGGATATATGCCTGAAGGTCCAATGGCTAACATGCTTGTGGAACTTATCCAACATATTTTCTAGGTCCCCTTGGCAAGGGGCCAATAGAAAGGGGGATCCTTAATTACACAAAAGAAAGATCACCAATATGAAATCGAAGAATCTAATAAATTCTAGATTGAATAAGGGGAGAGATATTGAATAATAAAATTGACTTAGCTTCATTGATTATTTTCCCTAGAGTAGCAAGATAGATATCCAAAGATCACATGAACATAATCGCATCTTTGATTCTAAACTCCCAATAAAGAAGTGTCATCCACAAGATGTAAGTGGGATAGAGGAAGAAATCCTTCACCCCAAATCCATCCTTGGATAATCCCTTGTCTTAGGTTGGCTTTCAAGATTCTTCCCAAGCCATCAACCATAATAATAAATAGATAAGGTGACAAGGGGTCACCCTATTAAAGACCCCCTGAAGCTATGAAAAGAGAAAAGGGTTCACTATTAATTAGCACTAAGTAGGACATATAAATAATTCAACTCATCACCCAATTGACCCAACCCTCACCAAACCCAAACATAATGAGCACTTTTTAAAGAAATGCTCATTTCACCCAATCATATTAAGTTTTGGCTATGTCTAATTTTATGAGCATGGACTTATCTTTGGATATATCCATGGAACGAATGGCTTGAGTAGCAATAATTACCCCTAGGCTTTTCCTACTAGTTGTAAAACCCCCCTTCTCTTTTGAAATATCTTTCCTAAGCCACAACTTGAGTCTCTCCATAATTAACTTAGAGATAATCTTATATACCACATTACTAAGGTTAATTTGTTTGAAAAAATATAAATAATTAGCCCCTTCTCTCTTAGGGATAATAAATAGGAGGGTAAAATTCATTTCCCTCAATATCTTCCTACTTCTCTATGATTCTTGCACAACCTCCAACAAATCAAATTTGATAATCTTCAAGAATTCCTGAATTTTTTTTGTCAAGAAACCATATGGTCCAAGGTTTTTTCCTTTATTCATATTGAATGTTATCTCCTTTACCTCCTCTAGAAGGATGGGGATAATAAGAACCTCATTTGCATCATTAGGAACAATGGAGGGAATACACTCTAAAATATGATTCTCTAACACCATTACAATAGGATAGTGCTTTATGAATAGAATATAATATAGTATTGAATAACCTCCTATGAGATATCCCTAAAAAAATATAACTTATCTCCCTTGGAAGAAAGATGAGAAGATATCAATTTTTTAGGTCTTCTAGCTTTAATAGAGTTAAAGAAGAAAGTTTTATTCCTATTTCCCTCTTGAAGCTAGTCAATCGTAGATTTTTGTTTTTAAAAATCTCTTCCTATAGCTCCCATTCTACTAACTCCTCCATGGATTCCACTTATTCTCTAATAGAGTCTTTAGTAAGCCCTTGATCCTTATTCTTCTTGGTAATGGTGTCCAAGAAGTTTTGGGTACCATATTTTTCCATAAAAATATTCTCAAAACTCTTCATATTCCACTTTTAAATTGATACTTCACAAATTAAAGCCTCTTGAAAAAGGTATACATAGATGTACCATGTGTAATAATTCCTTTACCCCACCACTATTTCATAAGATCCTACAAATATGGCTTGCATAACCACATAAGTTTGAATTTGAACAAAGAGTCCCAATTGCATATTATTTAATAGGTCAGTTATCAGATCCCCTCCACTCTAGAATCTTTGAACTGGTAATCCATTTGATTCCAATCCATAAAATATAGATTATAAACCTATGTAATCTCTCAAAGAGAAAACCCTCCTTGCATCTTTTGTTACTCGACATTAACACAACATTACCTAGCTTTATATCTATCAATTTTAGTAAGACTATATTATCTCTAAAAATAGAAGAGGAAATCTCAAGCATATCCACTCCCTCCCTCTTTTCCTCTAAACTTGTAATAGTATTAAAATTTCCAACCAAAATCCATAGATAATGGAGCTAGGGATCACACATACCTAATATGAGGCCAAAGTCAATATTTTCTAGGAAAATTAGTCAGAGCATAGATATTGGTAAATAGAAAGAATTTATCAAAGTTGAAACTCAAGGCAACCATGGTCAAGGAATGTCTACCAGAAATCCACCAAAGTGGAGAGATCTTGTGTGGGTCCCAAAGACAGACAATTCATCTAGCACTGCCCTATGCCCCAATAACTAACATTGGCCTCTCCACCACAACTTAGAAGCCATGTTGAACATACCTTTCACTAATAACTTAGACTCCTGAATGAAAAACACATCAAGAGAATGCACCTTAATCAATTCATGAACAAAATTTTATCTAGGGATGTTGTTCAAACCTCTTGCATTCCAAGAAAGAGAAATTATTTATGAGAGTTGGAAAAATGGGAGTCAATAGTCTTGAATGAACTTGACTCAACCAAATTCTCCCCTATTAATTTAATTTTATCCTAATATTTCTTCCTCTCCATCTTGGAATACTTCTCTGAACCCCACCTTTTGAAGTTATTTTATTGTAAACTCGATGCAGGAACAACTTTATTTCCTTTACCAAGTTGTTGAGCCACTACCTCCAGTATTGGCTCAAGCAAAGCCAGGGTCGATCCTTCACCCAAATAATTTATCTCAAGAAGAGAAATGGGTTATTTAAATCAATTTCACTACAAATATGAGCATATTAGATTACCTTCTTATCCAATATTCGTTGTGATGGTCCCATCATCTTGCATAGCACAAAATAAATCATGTGTATAATAGCATTCCTCTAGAACTCCAACAGTAGCCAAGGGAGCCTCACTCAAATTGTAACCCTTGATGGAATCTCCCCAGCTTGATTAAATCCTATATGTCAAGGTTTAACAAACAACCCCACATGATTATAAAAATAGCGACTCCTTCATAAGCCTTATTCTAATCCACTAGGTAGGAGAAAACCACCATAAAATATTTATTGTTTTCTTGCATAACCTTCATATCTCCTTATGGTTGAGCCCACAATTCCAAGAAAGGCAGAGAAACACAAATCCCCATAAAATTACAAATTAAAGCATGGTTACTCAAATAGTTAACATCCTCCACCACTGATTCTAATTGAATTACTAAAATTGGTCTTGAAAGACTCATCTCCAGACATTCATTCACTTTTGGAGCCTAAGGCTCCCCAATTTGAGATGAGCCTCACTTGTTTAAAGAATTTCTTAAAAATTTAACAGACTTGGCATGATTGAACGAGGATGGGTCTACCCCTAACAAAACCTCAAAAAAATCATTTTCTCAAACACTCCTAGTCCTTCACCCAATGCCATAAGAAACAAAAAATAAACAAAGGGAAATCAAAGAACTTCATACTCTGAAACTAGGAGAAAAGAAAATAAAACCCCCAACTAGGAAATGCAAAAAACCCACACCCCAAGCATAGCCCCTATAGAATCAAGAAAAATCTTGCATCTGAAACCTCAACCCAACTCTAAAGACCACTCCTCCATGCACAACATACAATAGTAAAAAATAAAATTGTGGCTAGGGCTTGAGAGCTCTAGCTCGGGCCACTACCACATACCTCCATCACCATTGTAGTGATAAATCCCATATATATTACTCATTTTTAAATATTTAATTTAATATATTTCACCAATTTAATGACCAAGCATTCTATAGGTGATGATGTTCTTATCAAATGAATGATAATAGGGACATAGAGAAAAGAAAGAAAAAGAATTGACAACAAAATACTAAGGATAGCATGCCGATACGATGAGTCAAAAAAATGATCTAACAATATATATAAATGATGATATTTAGATGCAAATTATTGTCATATATAAGATATAATTTTTTTTTGTATAATTCATGCAAAATGACACATACATTATGTGTGTGTGTCAAATTTCTCCAATTCATGATGTCTCACCATTCTCCTTGATCTACTTCTCTCTCTTTAGTGATAATCTCCTTCCTCATATAGGAGGGGGAACTAGTTTCCTAAATCCACCTCATGTAAGAAACAAGGTAGTTAGTCCATTAACCACATAATCCATAATAAGAATCCACTAGAAATCATCATGAATATAATAATTCGCATCTATTTATTTTAATCGTTATCAAACTAATATTATATTTCCTTATATCATGAACAAAATAAAACTATATAAACATAATAATCTTCAAATCACAAATTTTGATAACATAATTATAAATGCATAGAAAATTAGTTAATTTTTAATTAGCTAAAATAAAAAATTAACTAGTCCAAAAACAAGGTGTGACAATGATCACTATAATTATTTCTCATTTTTGTGTTCAAAAGAGCATAGGAACTTTAACTTCAATTTTTAAAAAGATAGTTGACATCTAATGAAAGGTATTAAAAAACTAAAGCACACATTTTCTCATGAGAATATTTTTTCATAACATATAAGTAAAAATGAGTATCTTACTATTGGTACAAACTACAAATTTAAATTTGTCATCATAGTTCAAGTATTCCAATTTTTAAGTCTTCACCATATAGAAAATATATAGTGTCTATGATACAAGAAATAAATTTTAATTTTTGTTTTGATAAATCTTAATGAAGCATTCATATCTTTAGAAAAATATGTAATAAGTGTACAATATAATACTCTAATATTTTACATGGAGAAATTTGATGCTTTCTTTTGAAGAGGTCAATTTATGTAAATATGTAATAAAAAGATGGAAAAATAAAAAAATGTGATGCAGCCTACTTTTTCCATAATAAGAAGTGGTGGAGTTATTGATAATATTAATATCAACATAGAAAAATTTCCCTATCTCTATCCCTGATATTGTTTTTTCCTTGTTCTTCTTCTAGTTTCCAAAAGTTAAAAGTAAACCAAGTTTTGATAATTTTATCCCTAAAAAGCATCATGATCTTAGTTGTAACAATATTGGTCTTCAGTTTGGGATGAAAACATTATAGTGTGCATTCTAGAAAAACAAAAATATTCTCTAAATGTTACTAATGTAAATCTTGGTACTTTGAAACACAATCAAGTTATTATGTACACCATGTATTAATATTTTTTATAATTTTCATGCTAAATTCATGTATGGTTGTTCGATCAGGATCAACATTCTAACATCCTTAATCAATCTCTACACATGGAATTTGATTTCTTGTCTCTTTAAATTTATGTTTTTCCTATTATTTTAATATCTAAACATCTTATAATTATAGCCTATTAAAGCCTATTTTGATAATTTAAAAAAAAAAATGAAAAAAAAAAAATCAAATCTTATTTGATCTCTATACAACCTTCTATATAATGGATAATAAATTTAAAATACATCATTCAAAAGAAAGAAACTTAAAGAAACACATTAATATATTCAAGTTAATTTGGCATCCATATTCTATATAATCATTGTGTATATAGTACTCATCCTTAATCTCTCAAATTTGTATTCTTTCATACTTGAGTATTTTATTTACTTTAAAGGAGTTGTTTAATTTAATTTAATTTAATACCTATTTTTCTTAATACACATATAGATTCAAACATAATTTTTATTTAAAAATTATATTATTTTATCCATATTATTAATTTTATTTCATGTATTTAGAATATTATGCTCTATTTCTATGTATTCTATTTTAGGTTCTACACAAATATTCTCCATATAATGTTTGCACAAATCCAATAAATTTGTAATTTTGTGTTAGCAATCATATAGTTATCTAATAGTCAGTTATGTATATATAATAATATATTGTAAATTAATTGTTTTGTTAATTAATCTATGTTGGAACACAATAGTCTATTGAGAGGGGGGGCAAATTAGTAGATATTAAATTTTATCCTTCTTAAAGCCTTTTTGTGCAAACTACTTTCTTTAACCCTTAATGTGTAGATATTAAGCATGTGATACATAAATATAGTCAAGCACACAACACATCACATAACATATGATATACATGGAAAACCCAAGATTTGAAAATCCACTGTGAGAAATGTTGCTAGGATCTATTGTCCTAATCCAGCCTCACAAGCAATGAAGTTAAGTTACAATGTTTTAGGGCACCGACCAAAGGAAGCATCAACTCTCTAATTTAGGAGCACCAACTCCAAAGAGATACCGATCCCCTACTTTGAGTACCAACTCAATACAAATGAGGCTAAAACCTCTTACAACCTTACAAGCTCAAATATGCATATAAATGGTTCTACATAAACTTGAGATGCATCAATACATACAATACTTTGTTGAACTTATTGCAACTTACACTCTATTTTTGTAGTTGCACTCTCAGTAGCACATACTTTTGCTCTATACTCTTCTCTACTCTGGACTCTCCTCTGCTCTACATTCTCCTCTATTCTACACTTGTTGTTCTACAACATTCTCAACTGTACTTCTCTCTTTTCAACACACAATGCACTTACTAACTTCTAACCCTTCTTCTACAACACATTGTAGACACCTAAAAATGATTTAAGCCTACGACCACTATTTTACCACCTTTCGCCATAACATGATTATAACTTTGTAATTATGTTTCTAACCCACATTCAACTATTAATTAAATAATTTATAATTATTTAATTAATTCATGAACTTTCATTCTTCATGACTATTAAATAAATAGATCTTATTTATTTATTTAATGTGTCACTAATTATCAAAGTCTTCTTTCAATTAAATAAAGTCTCATTTATTTAATGAATCCTTATCATTAATGTCCTCTTGATTATTAAAATAAATATATTTTAATATATTTATTTAATATGTCACTAATTCCTAAATCATCTCGTAATTAAATAGATTCATTAATTTATTTAATTAATCAACTATCTCTTCTAAATTAAATAATTATTATTAATTATTTAATTGCCTTATGTGACATTTCCCTCTTTTTAAATAAAATAATTTATTTAAAAATGACTTCACATTTGTTAACTGATTCTTCTTTTAGTAATTGATTGCAAAAATCAATTACTCATTATCTCACAAATCCATATTTTGAATTAATTTAATTCAAAAGGTATTTATTCTTCTACAAATCAAGTAATTGCTAAAATTACTAATTTTCTAAAATATCAACTCCTTATCTTCTGATTTTTACTAATTTCATCTCAAGGTCACGTTTATTATCCACCATTGATTTAATTTCTTAAATTAAATCTTGTCCACACATTTGGGGATTTTATCCTAACCCTAATTGAGAGTTTCCATTTTGAATCTTAACCATTGATTCTAGAGCATTTTTCAATATCTCATCTCATCCGTCTGTTCAAGATTGCATTTTCTATAAAATGACAATCTTGATCTCATTTTTGGGATCTATTAATCTCTTATTATTTTGGGTAATCAGATTATTGTCATTGTCACATCATCCTTAAGGCTTATTATTAATTGCATATCAGGATTGAATTTCTATTTTGCATAGAGTTTTTATAAAAATCCTTCAAAGCTTTGTTTAGGGCTAAACATTTTAGAGTTTGCTCACATATACAATTTGAGGGCATCCATTATCATAGCAAAGTTAGAAGGTACAATAGAAATGAGCCATGGAGAAGAAAGGATTGGGTGAGAGCTTTCTTATTCATTCTTTCATTTTGTTTTCCTATGCATTCTATTGATTTGTTGGATTTAGATTAATATTGCATGCTTTATTAGACTAACAATTTGTTTTGCAGAAATCCATCATTACATTGGTGAACCCGATAATCTAACATGTTTTTGTAGGTTCTCATACGGCCTTGAATTTTGTTTTGCAGGTACAAAAGTATGGAACGACGCAACCGCAAGCCTACGTGACGCAAGTGCTTTGTTGCACCGCATTTGCGACCATGAACGATGCATACGCTCTATCACGACGCATACAAAATCTCGAATGACGCATTCAACAGGATAGAATGCATTTGACAGACCTCACACAGCATCCGCTCTAACGAGCCGTAAATGACTGGTTGTTTTCTTTTTTAAAATTTTTTATCTGGATCTGACGTGACCGCAGCCAATTATTTTTTTTTTTGATGGGATTAAAATGAACCAACCCTAGGATAGACATTTAATTTGGAATTTATCAATCCTAGGATAGGCAATTTAATTTTGAATTTATCAATCCTAGGATAGTCACCAAATTGTTTATTTTTGTTTGGTTAAAATGAACCCCATGCTTTTTGTGAAGGAATATCTTCACTTAGAGTAGAAAATTTTCATTTGGGTTTAAAACTGAACAACTTGTCTACTGTGCTTGACTAGGTAATAGGTATATGCTCTCCCCTTTATTGGGTGACCAAAAAACCAAACTTTCCCATT
This sequence comes from Sequoiadendron giganteum, assembly GCA_007115665.2. Taxonomy (NCBI): domain Eukaryota; kingdom Viridiplantae; phylum Streptophyta; class Pinopsida; order Cupressales; family Cupressaceae; genus Sequoiadendron; species Sequoiadendron giganteum. Next base: position 452,406,193 of record CM021108.1, on the reverse strand, counting down.
TTCTTTATGCATTTTACTGCTTTTCTTAAATCCTTTAGAAGGCCTGGTGTAGTGGGAAAAAGTACTCACCCTACGGGAACGACCTAAGTGGGAACAACCAAAGCCAAGTTTTCCAACCCACTATAATCAAAAGTGAATTTTGGGGAAACCCATATTCAACGACAGTAGGCAAGATAACCATCCCCAAAGTCTTTGTTCTAAAGATTGGGAGGTCTCTTGAGGGAATTTATCTATTTCCATGCCGAACGGAAACCTTTACTAAGAACCATAGTGTAGAAGCCAGCCGTGTCAATATGCATACATTATTTCAATCACGGTGCAAGGGGAGGGAAGAATCTACCCCCAAGACACTCACCATATAATCGCCACGGATTTTTTTCTCAGGGGATTCGGTATCCACTTCCGTCACCTTGAGCATGCACCTGGAAAAGACAAAAACATGGGTGCCCTCTAGGGGGTGACATGGTTGTGTGAGTCGATGCGATTTTAAGCTGTGGGTTGTGATTGCTATGATGACCTTTTGACTATTAAGAGTGAGTCTACTTGAAGTGTTTTTTTTTTCAAATACCAGTGCAAACAAAAAAGGGTCATGCTTGACCCTTGAACATACACTCAATGTTTTTGTTTCTATGTGTTTGCCTAATGTTTTCAAATAAACTTCAACAAACTAAACATCAATAATCTAGGTCCAAAACTTGTCAAATTTGCAAGGCTCTTTTCAAAAAATTTGCTTCATGCGACGCAATCGCATTGTCAAACTGCAATCGCCATCTTTTGAGCCACAATCGCTCTCATGGGTTGCATTTGAAACATCCTCAGCCACATTCGCTCTGATAAGCTACAACTGAAACACACAGATCCACAGTTTCCAGTATCAAACCGCATTAAGTATATTGAGTCACATTTGAAAAATATCAACCCGCATTTGCCAGACTATGTCACAATCGACACTTTCGAAACCGCATCCTCCTCCATGAGCCGCATTCGCTTTGTCATACCACATTCGCTGCGACAAATTTGTGAAGATTTTCAAATCACCTTCTCACTGTCAAAACTGAAAGTCCACAACTTGTCTTTGATTCAATCAAGTCTTCCTTCACTATTACAGTTCAAACCAAACTCTGAATTGCTCAACTTTCATCAAACATTGCATTATAGGAACCATTTTAGGCTCACAATAGGTTCCCATTGGCTTTCCATTAGTTGCATTAGTAACTTCACCATCTCCTTAGACACTTACTTTTGCAGATTTTAGGAGTTGACTCTTACCATTCATTGTCAAAACTTTGCATTCAATAGTAGGTTATCAGTGGACCCAATTACCCTTTGTCATTTGTCAAAACTTTTGTGAATTATTTCCCACTCAATAGTCTAGTGTGGAATTTTCACTTTGTCCTCTTTATAGTCCTTTTATGGTTGCTTGGTCTTCCAAACTTGAATCATTGCAAAAAATTTGCTTGCTCAAGTTGTCCTCTTTAAATCCCTCAATAGTAAGTACATTTTAGGCTCCTTTAGTGGCATATCATTTAGCATCTTCATTTTAGTGTCACACCATTGGCATTCACAAGTCCTTAGCCTCATTTTGGTCTCACTTGCATTTCATAGCATTTTTTAAAAAATCCAAAGAAACCAAAAACATAGTGTCATACTTAGATCATTCTCTTCATCATCCCAAGTTGAGCGAACCTTGTATGGTTGAAACTAGATTATAGAAAAAGAAAAGACTCATGGATTCCTTTAGACAAGACACCAACTTTCTTGAAATCACAACTGGCATGGATTCATTCCCTAATGCCACGAACAATCCTTGTTTTGACAAGGGAAATTCCAACATCAATCCTTTCAATGAAATGAACATACCACCATCTCCATCACATATTTTTTAACCATTTATCCGATGGGATCAAAATGGGGAAGTCTTTGAAGAAGACTTATTAGCTGCTGCCCAACATCCAAAAGTCATTGCTTTTGTGGAAGAAGTAGTCTTAAATGACTCTTCTAGATTCCTAGCTATGCTCCTTGACCAAGGGGCTAAGTTACCAAAGGGATTCAATCTTAACACTGTTAAAGAAACTTCTCCCACTCCACCATCACACAATCCTTCCATGGGAAACTCTTCACAAAATGTCATCAACACCATCAATGCTACCTCCCTTGGTCATACTACCACCACAACCAACACACCATCTATTGGGGGATCATCTTCCCAAACCAACACCACATCACAATCCATCCTCCAACATACATCCACCATCCCTTCATAAACAATGCGGGCAACCACATCAAACCTCTTTGGAACTACATCTAGTTCCATGAGTACATCAGCAAACCTATTATTAGGTTCTTCAAATGCTATGGAAACCAACTCATCCAACTCTTTTGGAAGAAATAAATGAAGAGTTGTCACACAAAGCACCCAACCCACTTCCTCATAGGTTAATACCAACATTCCTCAAGGCCACAATCTCTTATTTGGGCAAGGCAATCAAGGCGCTAAATCCTTCACTCAATTTGGGCATCAACAAGCTCAAAATCAACAAGGCCCTCAATCCTTCACTTCATTTGGACATCAACAAAATCAAAACCAACAAGGTCCTCAAATTTATTCCAACATGGCAGGATATCACATCCCCACTTATGCCTCTCAAGTCCATACACAATAGCACATCCCTCATCAAAACACTCATTTTGCTCACCAACAACCCATTCCAAATCAACACATCTCATCACAACAGCTAGGGACTCAAGCTGTCCCTATCACCAACATGAGTGATGCTACCAACCATCCCATGGTGGAAGTACTCACGCTCCAACTCACTGCTCTTCAAATGCAAGTGGAGACCTTGCAACAATCCAACAAAAATTCATACATGTCACATGACTTGTGTCCATATACATTTGATACAACCTTGTATATGCCACCCTTTCCTCATGGATATGTCATATGTCATTTTCCCAAGTACAAAGGAAAAACAAACCCCATTGAACACATAAGAGAATTCACCACTAGTTGCATGGATATTGCATATGAGAAAACTTATCTCATGAGACTCTTTTCTAGAAGTCTCATAGGTCATGCACTAGAATGGTTCTCCCTATTGTCTAAGGGAATCAAAACATGGGATGAATTGGCAAACAAATTTGTTGAAAACTATGCCTATAACATTGACACGGATATCGACATTGCCTCATTATGTAGAATTACCCAAGAGAATGCAGGAGAGACGTTTATTCCATTCTTTCAAAGATGGAGAACCTTAGCAAGAAGATTTCTAGTAGAAATACGTGAAAAGGAGAAAGTCACCATGTTTGTACAAACTCTCTTAGGACCACTAAGGTATGGCTTACAAGTCCATTGTTGCACCACCTTTGTTGACCTTGTTGAAAAGGGTGTTCAACTTGAGAAAGCCTTGATCACCAAAGGCGAATTAAAATATGGTGGAAAAACCATCAACACCACCACAAATAATAACCCAAGTAGCTCAAATGACAAAACCAAACACTAGGTTAAGAACAAGCATATCACAAACGACGATGTGGTTGATGCAAAAACCATCAATGCAACAGGTCATGTACTCACAATCAAAGGAGTACAAAATCAAAACGTACCTTTAACTACACCAACACCAACTACCAATGCTATCCAAGGCAATCATGCACAAACTAATCAAAGGCAGCTGCGTCAACCCCGACAATTCCAAAAATGTGCATACACCCCTTTGGGTGAACCTATTGAAATTGTCTTGAAGAAACTTCTTCAAAATGGCGTCATAACGCTGGAAGAGCCAAAACCGTATGACCCTAGTCAGTTCAAGCCGTCATGGTGGGATGACAGTGCATTTTGTGATTACCACCATGCCAAAGGGCACAAAACTTCCTCTTGTCATCAATTGTGAAATCTGGTGCAAGACCTCATTGAGAAGCACACCATTGAGTTAGGTGGTCAATCATTTACATCTAATGCAGTCATACTATTCACAAAAACCCACTACAGGATCATGGCAAAGCTTCCTCATCTGGCACAAAGAATACCAACAATCAAGCCAACTACATCCATCTGGCCTACAATACTACCCGTCCTCCATAAAATTATCTCGATGGTAACATTATTAACAATCTTCACGCTGCTGTTGAAGATAAATGTGTTAATACCATTACCATTAAAAAGGCACCGAAATGCAATGTCACCACATGTAAAGGCAAGGTCACCATCCCAGGTCCTTTTGCACGTCAACCAAAAATCACCATACCTGGTCCATCCACTAGACAGCCAAACACAAAGCCGGAGTTCAACATTATTGAGCAATTGAATAAAACACCTACTCAAATATCCATTCTTGAACTGCTTCGTATCTCACCTGCACATAAGGCCATCCTGGATAAAATCTTGCAAGAGTCGTCTGTCCCAACCAACATTGATGTCAACCACTTTGAGACTATGGTCGGATATCTGAATTCACCTCATCACATCACCTTTTCAGATAGTGACTATTCCTCACCCAAACCATCTCATAATGACGCCCTTCACATTGAGGTTTTTGTCCACAAGCATAAGGTTAGACGAGTCCTAGTAGATGGCGAAGCAGGATTGAACATCTGCTCTCTAAAATTGGTTAAAGCTCTTGGTTTCTCTGATGCATGTGTAGATGCTAGCAAGAGCACCATCATCAAGGCATACGATGATGAAGAATGCGCTTCTAAAGGCATTATTACCATTCCACTTTGGGTAGGACTAGTTATCATAGATATAACATGTCGGGTCCTAGATCGTGACATACACTATAATATTTTACTTGGTTGCCCCTGGATTCATGCTCTAAAGGCCATTCCATCCACATACCACCAATGCCTGAAATTCCTTTTTGATGGTACTGAGATCACTATCCTAGGAGATCCCGATCCATTTCAATACTATACCAACCTACGAGCCACTACTGAGCACCAAGTGCCCATCAATTGAGAAGCCTCATCTTCCACCTCATCCAAATATATTGACCCATCAACACTCACAAAATCATCCATTCTATCACCTTCTACCACACCATCTTCATCGACCTCCATCCCGAGTAAAGACCTTTAGATCCAAGACCTTCGTTGTGGAGAGTTCAAATTGAATACAGCTTACTGTATCACCACAATATCGAAGCTTCCTAAAGTCTATTGTAGACCATGTTTTGCAGTTGAGCCCAAAACAACTTTTAAAGTTCCACCAAAAAGTGTCTTCACACTGTGGGGCGATATGGGTAATGAAGTCATCGAAGACATAGCTAACTGGATCTACAAAGACCCTGAAGAGTTACCTCCACTACCAGTGCACCTCTATGGAAAAGGCTATGATATATGCAAATCCCTAGGTTTTGATGGCACAAGTGGTTTTGGAAAGGATGGCAATGGAAGGAGGGAACCTATCATCATGAGTGCAAGACCAAGGTACATAGGGCTAGGGTTTGACCAATTCAGAACTGACGATCAACGTACCCATGAACTTTCAAGTAAGGTTGTAACGGCTACAGAAGATGTTGAGACATGCGAAGAATCCCTTACCAAAACTAACTCAAATGAATGGGAATGGGGATCTGACAAAACCCTAAGTGACTATGACATTGATGAACTATTCCTGGAACCTAGCCAACATCCCTTTGAAGAAAGATTCTGATAGGAGTATAACATAGACCCTGTTGACTGACATTCCAAAAATAAGGAATGGGTAAGCATTCCTTGGAATCTAGAAAAACACAAGGTGTCGTCGACAACACCTGAATCATCCCACCTAATTCCTGAGCCCACCCATGATCCTAACTTATCTGAGCCCACTATCCATACTTCTGAAATGCCAACCACTAGTCATGATGTTGATACTTTAATCCCATATTATGATTTTGAATTTGATTCATCTGACTTGGAGTATGGGCCATCCATTGCATCTGACATAGAAGTTGAAATTGACAACTTTTCCTTTACACTTGAGGCGTCAATTTGCACACTTTCCACATCTTCCCCATTCTTTACCAACACTGACGATGGGATCCCCCTTCTTTACCCACAACTGATCAACTAGGACTAGCAAGATTCACCAGTGATGGACATATTTCAGAATGACGAGGCAATTGCAAAATTCATGGGGCTAAGAGAAGGTATTCCATGGGGTGATCACAAAATAGGGTTCTCCATTGATCTAGATTGTGCAGCTTACTTTGGGGAGATTGTGCAATCCTCCAGTCACAAAAATACAAAGAATAAAAAAGAAATAGAAATTTCTTTAGGTGAAAACCACAAGGCACCTTCTAACAGTAAAATAGTAAAAACAAAGGACGTATCCGAAGGTGAAAACCTCTCTAAGGCACCTAAGGATGGAGGAATGGACTTTCTTCCCGTGACATAGGAAAAATCAGTGATGCTCATTGAGGACATAATGGAAGTTAACATAGCCACACCAGAGAATCCCAAAATGATTCTCTTAGCCGCATCATTGTCAGACGAAGAAAAACCCAAATTTCAACAATTCTTCATAGACAGGAAAGTTAAATTTGCATGGTCATATGCTAACATGCCAGGCCTTGATCCAGAATTGGTTCTACATCATCTTCCTTAAATCCCAGGAATCAAGCCAGTCAAACAAAAGTTGCACAAAATGCATCCACAGATTGCACTACTTGTCAAGGTTGAACTAAAGAAGTTACTAGATGTTGATTTCATAAGGTCAATAGACTATGCTGATTGGATATCCAACATTGTTCCTGTTACAAAGCCAAACAGACAAATCTGTATCTACACGGATTTTAGAGATTTGAATAAGGCTTTCCCAAAGGATGACTTCCCCTTACCAAATATAGACATGATTGTTGACCTCACCACAGGATACAAGATGGTATCCCTCATGGATGGTTTCTCAGGCTATAACCAAATCCAAATTGCAATAGAGGATTAGCATAAAATGGTATTCACTTGCCCATGGGGAAAATACTGTTGGAATGTCATGCCTTTTGGCTTAAAGAATGCAGGCGCCACATATCAAAGGCCTATGACAACAATCTTTCATGACATGATCCATATCTTAATGGAAGATTATGTGGATGACCTATTGGAAAAATCTTTGACAAGGAAAGATCATCTCAAAGTCCTGGACAAAATCTTTAGATGGCTTGAGGATTACAAGGTTCGATTAAACCCAAAGAAATGTGTCTTTGGAGTCACTTCAGGCAAGTTGTTGGGATACATAGTTTCGCGATGAGGAATTGAGGTTGACTCGGCAAAAGTAAAAGCAATTCTAGACATGCCTCCACCAAAAGGGATCAGTGAGTTGCGAACACTACAGGGAAGATTGTAGTCTATCCATCGCTTCATCGCATAGTTGGAAAACAAGTGTCAACCATTTCAATATCTATTATGCAAAAGCATTCCTTTTGTATGGATGGATAAATGCCACATAGCCTTTGAAAAAATTAAAGAATATCTATTGACACCACCAGTGTTGCTGCCCACTATTGAGGGTAAGCCATTGATCCTGTATGTCTCTACAATGATAAATGCATTGGGGGCATTATTGGCACAAAATGACCATGAAGAAAAAGAAAGAGCCATATACTACATCAGTCGCACACTAATTGGATATGAGCTCAACTACACAACCATTGAACGAGCACGCCTTGCAGTTGTCTTTGTTGCACAAAAACTAAGACACTATATGTTAGGCCATCAAACACATTTGGTAGAAAAGATTGACCCATTAAAGTATCTCCTGAGTCAAGCAGCATTGATAGGTCGCTTGGCGAAGTGGGTCATGATATTAAGCAAGTATGAAATACAATATGTGGAGTGCAAGGAAATAAAAGATCAAGTAATAGCAGATCAACTAGAATATGCACCAATCCAAGCCACTTATCCACTAATAACTAATTTTCCTGATGAGTCTATCTTTCACGTAGAACAAACTTTACCATGGAAACTATACTTTGGCAGGTCCCACACTGGTCACAGCTCAGGAGCTGGCATATTATTTATCACACCACAAGGGGATTCAATTCCTAAATCATTTCGGATCGCTTTCCCTTGTACAAATAATATTGCAAAATACGAGGCATTGGTCACAGCTCTCAAGATAGCAATTAAATGGAAAATCAAGACATTGCTCGTATTCAGGGATTCTCAGTTAGTCATTAATCAAGTGAGTGATGACTATGACACAAAGGATGAAAATTTACTTCCTTAAAAATGAATGGTGGATAGTTTCTTGATTTATTTCAAAATTATTGCATTTGAACAAATCCCAAGGACACAGAATAAGGCAGTAGATGCAATGGCTACCATTGGATCTCTCCTAGACATCCCTAAGAATGTGTCACAATTTGAATTCTTAGTAGAACAATTATTGATGCCTACATACGATATTCTAGAGTCATAAATGGTGTGCGAGATTGTTGGTCCCAGTTCACCTTGGTATCAAGACATATACAACTATCTTAAGTCCCAAACTCTCCCACCCAACCTGTCTAACAACCAAAGGAATTCCTTTATCCGAAAAGCGGCTAGACATACCATCTTCAGTGACACCTTATACTGGAGTGGCTTTGATATCACCCTTCTTTGTTGTCTTGACACTGATGAAGCTCAAACAAATTTACGAGAAGTACATGATATGCGGATCTCATTCAAGTGGTCCAACATTAGCTAGGAAAGTCACTACACTGGGATACTACTGGCTCACATTGGAAAAAGATGCTCTTCAATTTTTCAGAACATGTCAGAAATGCTAGGTGCATAGTGACCTAATTCACGCACCTGCACAGGAATTGAGACCGATCACTTCTCCATGGCCTTTCACACAATGGGGACTCGACCTTGTGGGCAAGATCCATCCATCCCCTTCTAATGGCCATAAATTCATAATCACCACCACTGAATACTTTACTAAGTGGATTGAATTCATCCCTCTCACTTACATCACTGGTAAGCAAATATCCAAGTTTATCTTAAATTACATCATTTTCTGGTATGGTGTCCCACAATCCATCATCACAAATAACGACAGTCCATTCAAAAATCAAGACATTCGTGAACTCTATGAGCAATTCCACATCCAACACCATTTATCCACCCCATATTACCCACAAAGTAACGACCAAGCTGAGGCGTTAAATAAAACAATTCTTCGCATTATGAAGAAGACCGTCAATGACACTGGTCGAGATTGGCACCTACAACTTAATCCTGCTTTATGGGCCTATTGTACTAGCATTCGTACCCCCACTAGAGCCACTCCATTTTCTCTGGTCTACGGATCTGAGGCCATATTACCCATCGAGGTCGAAATTCCTTCTCTCTAAGTCTCCTTGAAAGGAATGATTGATGATGAAGAGTACATACATACTTGCCTGCATGAGCTAGAAATGCTACAAGAAAGATGACAAAATGCCTTGAATCATTTGCAGGCATATCAAAATCGTCTTTTCCAAAGTTATAACAAAAGAGTAATGGTGAGAAAGTTTGAAATCAGTGACTTGGTTCTCATGCAGAACCCTAGAAATTAGGCGGACCGTGAAAAACCAGAAAAGTTTGAGGCTAATTGGCTCGGTCCTTATATCATTACTGCCGCATTTGGTTCCAGAGCTTATCAGTTGGCCACACCTGATGGAGAAGAGCTGAAAGAACCTATCAATAGCTTACATTTGAGAAATTTCTACACATAGCATCAGAGGGCTTGGCTAAAACCTAAAAATACAAAAAAAATGAAAAATAAAGAAAAAATCATCCCTTGATGAAAACCTAGCAAACAAGCATCTTGGTGACACAAAAAAAAAATCAAATCAAATCAAATCAAATAAAAAAATGGCAAAAATGGTACAAATAAATGAATTCATCCAATAGTGAAAACCTGGCAAACAGGTGCTTTGGATAAGTACCATGGTGAAAACCTGGCAAACAGGTGTCGTGCGTAGTCGATCGTTGCTCCGCCATCTACTATAACTCAAATCAACCTTTATCCATTTGTCATAAGCACAAAGGCTTGACACATTCACGACATTCATCCTTCATCCTGTCAATTCTGACCATGGTTAGCATTTGGTTGACATCATCCCTTGCATATCCTTGCCTTTTGTCTGCCTATCTCCATATCATTTGACTCAGATAATCCTCGATCTGTCTAGGGGCAAGACCTTTATCATGTAACTACAATGGGTGTCACACATGATCCCGCATTCTGAAAAAGTCTTGAAAAAATCCTAAAAATTTGAAAAAGTATTGAAAAAATCCTTAAAAATTTAAAAATGTCCTGAGAAAATACAAAAACATCCAAATCAATCCAAAAAATAGAGTCAAACTCAATCTCTGTCTGGTCAATTCAATCAATCATGTCAATCAATCTTTTGTCACCCTCCGAACTACGTTGTCTCTATGCATTTACTATGTAGGCAAGATTCATCTTTGAGTCCTCAAGACTTTAGGTCACTCTTTCTAGGTTTTTCAAAATAAAATCATGATTCAAAATTTTGTCCTTTGGACGAGGTCATTGGTCATGTTGAACTACGAGTCTTTGAGTGCACAACGTAGGCAAGGCCATCAATCCATGAGCCCCCAGGCCGCACTAGGTCAGTCCATTAGGGTTCATGGCACTACACGTTCACACATGTCAAACTGTCTTCAAATCAAGCAAATCTTAGGTCAATCTTGAGCTATCAATCTATCGAAAATCTGTTTCGTCAAACACTTTCAGTTAATTCGTCATGTCAGCAATGACATGTAGTCAAAATCATATCAAGACAATTTACCATGGAAAAATTTTGGGTTCTTCTTCAGATGCGTCCTTCTACAAAGCAACTCTCATCATTTCTCTATGCTTGTGGATATGTCCTTCTTGAGCATCATCATCATCATCTAGCATTTTGATGGATTCTCCTAACTCTGAGAATCGATCTCCTAGATATCAACGTCATTCAAGATGTGTCTTTCTTGAATTTGATATCGCTTGACATTAAAACACTTGACATTAAAAACACTAGGCAAACACTTAGCAAACTTTTTCTGTCTTTTGATGATTATCATGATATTAGTTCCTTATATCTTAGGAACCATGATATATCATGATGATTATCTTTGTCTTCTTATCACTCTACTATTAGTTTCTCCAGGATGTCTTGACTTCAGGATTTAGAGAAGCAATGACATAGTAGGATGATTTTACTATCTATTTTTTTACTATCATGTGGCTAGTTTCTCAAGGATGTCCTATCATCAGGATTTAGAGAAGCAGCAACATCTCATGATTAGTTTGGTTTTTCTGGTGGTTGGTCATGACAAAGTGACTAGGGGCAATTGTGTTCCTTGTATGAGTCATGATCATCTTTGTCTATGACTATTGATCTACGTGATGGTTTGACCTTGCACACTATTGATCTACGTCATATCATAGTGTTTGTTGGCCATCATGACATTTTCGCCCAATGATGATTAAAGAGAAATAACTAGGATAGTACTATAGAAAAGATTTGAAGGATTTTGATTTCCGCACTAACATGCATATCTTTCTTCGCACTAACATCAACCTTCGCCTTCTTTTTCTCTCATTCTCTGATAATATCCTATGACATACAAAAACAAAGTTGCATACATAATGGCATGAGCATTTCATATTCACATCTACATAAATCAAATACCATAATTCACATTTCATAACACTATCATCCATCTCACATCATAAAACCATCATTTGCATCAACATATAAGCATCATAAATAAACATTTGTATTAGCATATACGAATCACATCATCATCACATTACATAGTGCATACATAACTACATCCATAATTACATTCATAAACATAAGCATAATATCCATACACCTCATAGCATCATAAAAACATCACATAAGCATATGATAAAGCATTAGAATACCATAACACATAACATCATATATGCCACATCAAAATTGCATTGCATATATGTATAATCTCAAAACATGTCATGTCATAGGATAGAGTCATATAATATCCCAAAAATGGAGCTCGCTGGCTCGAATATCAAAATATACAAATATCTAAAAATTAGTCCTATGATGGCCCTCCTCCGTCTCGTGGAGGTGAACTGTGAGGTGGTTGTGCCTTACCAACTACGTGAAATGTGACCTGAATGGGAGTAGTGTCCTGAGTCTAACTCTGAGAGCCCGAGGCCTCAATAACATGAGGTTGGATTTGCTCTGTCTGGTGTCCTGATGACACTGATATGTGCCCATGCTCTGACCTATGACTATGACCTGATGAATGCCTATGAGAGCTATGTGACCTGTGGCCCAATGACTGACCTGAGGCTGTGGACCCCCCAGCACTAGTATGACTACCACTATGTGACTTGCTACTGATGTGTGTCCAGGTGCCACTGCCTATCCTGCTGTAAGATCGGGACAATCCTAGGTCCCATCTCTCTGGGGGAACCGCCTGCTCATATAATAACCTGTATCGCCCCCTACTCTCTGCCATCTTGGTCAGCTCCTTGGCCATGTCTACTATCGGCCCTAAACATAACTCAGCAAACTCTGTCACCCACCGATTTGACTCCTGCCATCGGAGGACAGCCTAATCTCTCTCCACTTGGGTGACCTCTAACTCCACTGCCAAGGCCTTTTTCTGAGACAAGGATGCATCAAGTCTTCTCTATAAATTTGCGATCCGTTGATCAATGGTGGCATCGATAGGAAAAATGTGTGATCTGTCACCCTCATCATCCCCAGAAATCATACGCTCCCATAGTCTTTGGTCTGCCTCATCCTCCTCCTCCTCCTCCTTGTCTCTCTCCTCCTCGGCCCAGACCTCCTCCACATCTATATCAAGAGGGTGTCACCCAACAAATGGATCCTCCTCTTCCCTCTCCTCTGCTCTCAACTTTGTCTCCTCATCTCCACCCCTCACCTCCTCCTCAACCTTCACCTCCACCTCCCCCTCACCCCCTCTGATCTTCTCCTCTGCCTCCTACTCGGCAGGCACATCTCTCTCCTCACCCTCCTCTCGGATGGGTGACAATGGTACACCTCCCACTCTCCTCCTAACTCTCCTAGGCTATCATCGCCCTCCGCCATCCCTCCTCCTCCTCGCACCCCTCCCATCTCCTCCACCACCCCCATCATCTCCCCCACCTCGGCCTCCATCACCTCGACCTCTATCTCCCCTGCCTCCATCTCTACCCCTGACACCTCTACCATCTCTGCCTCCATCCCTTCCACCCTAACCTCTCCTTTGTACCCACGAGATAACTGATCTCCAGTCAATAGGCGGTGGACCATCATGATCTATCAAGGGAATAGGCTTGTGAATTTCCCACCAGGTGTCAAACTCGACCGATGTCCCTAGATCTGTTAGACCCCCTCTCCACACCCACTGAACTATAACTAAACCATCAACCTACTACTCAGCCATTGTCACTGATATGGGCGGCCCCCACATGGTCTCCCTAGAAGATCGAGCATACACTGTCATGCCTATTGGCACATCCTGCTACTCTCCAAACTGTCGTAGTACCCATTGGGGTAGGTACATCTCAATAATCCACTGGGTCTATACTGTGCGGCCAATCAAATATCAGAACTATCTGCAAAAGGATAAATGGCCATCCTCATTGGGCCACTGATGACAATCTCTGTAAGGCCTCCAGATAAAACTGATCATCGTATCAATCTGATGATGTGAGTACCCGGTATCTCCCACACGAGTCTAGCTAACTGACCCTACATACAGGTAAATGTATGGCATCCCATCACCTAGCTGCTGCATCTGTACTGGTGCTTGAAAAATGGGAATGCGCTCCCACACCCAGATCATGAGTAAGTTAGTCCCGCAGCTGATACTATGGCCCTAGTGATAAACAACCTCATGCAATTGATGATAAAGCATGGCCAACAAGCAGGGCCCCCAGGAAAAAATGGTCCTCTATCCTCGTATACAAACTAGTACATCCCCCCATCCAATGGGAAATCCATGACCACAACGATCTAGAATCAGTAATCCAGCAATCAGCGTCATCAACATGGCATCAAACCTAGGAAACCGGTCGGCTACAACATCCCAACTTATCTCATAACCATCCATTCCCAACTGGGCACCATCGGCACCCTCATACATCTCTGATAGGGCCTATCGCCCTTAGTGCGGATCATAGATAACTCTCTCTCCGCTAATCGAAATGCGGAGAATACGGTAGATGTCCTCGAAGGTCACTGTCGCCTCTCCAATAGGCAAGTGAAATGAGAAAGTCTCTGAGTGCCACCTCTCGCAAAGCATTGTTAGCAAACCCTTGTTTGCCCGAATAATGGGCATATAGGTGATATGATACATACCTAGTGCCATCAGTTGCTATCTCTGTCTATCGCTCAGGCGATCTCTAAAGGCATATGTCATCGGTCGAAACTCTCGGGTATAAATCGGCACAAGCCAACTGTGCACAAGAAAGGCCAAGGATTAGCACATATTGAGCAACATTGTCGAAATGTTACTACTACTGGTAAGTCAAGGGTGCATCCAAACTAATCTTGGCACAGAGTCAACAAAATTCAACTCTGGTCAATTGCAATTGGATCGCATTGACCACAAATCCACCACAATTAGTCAATTGTGGCTTTGCGCTTAACACTTGCGTTATGTCAAATGCGTCGTTCTAGCTAGCAAGTGTGCAACCTAACAACGAATGTGTCATCTGGAGAGACAATTATGTTGCGATTTGGCAAATGTGTTGTTTGACTTGGCAATTGTGTCACAAAATAGCATATGCATCACACAAGCCTCACTTGTGTCGCAACTTGGCGATTGCATCGTTTCTCCTTGCGGATGTGCAATCAAACCACAAACCCTAACCTACCCATTGCACTTGTGTCACGACGCAAGAAAATGCATCGAACGCAAAGGGGTTTGCCGTTTACACGACATCATTTACGTCGCAACGCATGTGTTCACCCCTCCTAAAACCTTGATAAATGCATTAAATTCAAAAATTAAAAAGGGGGATGGGGTACTTAACGGTGCCTCTGCGCCCTCAAGTCGTTGGAATGTCCACACACGGTATCCACGGTGGGTAGTCACTGGAATCACCATCGTTTCTCTGAGCTTTGATTTTTGAATTTTCTATATAGCAAATGACCAAATGACACTTGGATTGACCTTTTCAACCTATTTATAGGTTGAAAATTAGGATTTTGACCTAGAAGGTTGTATTGGAGGCTCATTTGACCACCTTTGACTGGTAGTTTGGCTAGCTTAATGTCCTCCATTTCTGAATTGGATCATGCCATCACTTTTCTAGTCATTAATTGAATTAGTCGGGATATTTTCTAGAATTTTCTGACCCCGAATTGAAATTCAAAAATTTTCCCGAGGGGGAATAGCCACTTTGTACCTTCATTGGGGCATATTCTAGACTTGTTTTCTTTGCCACAATGCGACAAGCTGCATTATGAGAAAGAGGGGTAAATGTAGACACCTAAAAATGACTTAGGCCTGCGACCACTATTTTACCACCTTTCGCCATAACATGATTATAACTCTGTAATTATGTTTCTAACCCACATTCAACTATTAATTCATGAACTTTCATTCTTCATGATTATTAAATAAATAAATCTTATTTATTTAGTTAATGTGTCACTAATTATCAAAGTCTTCTTACAATTAAATAAAGTCTCATTTATTTAATTAATCCTTATCATTAATGTCCTCTTGATTATTAAAATAAGTATATTTTAATATATTTATTTAATATGTCACTAATTCCTAAATCCTCTCGTAATTAAATAGATTCATTAATTTATTTAATTAATTAACTATCTCTTCTAATTTAAATAATTATTATTAATTATTTAATTGCCTTATGTGACATATCCCTCTTTTTAAATAAAATAATTTATTTAAAAATGACTTCACATTTGTTAACTGATTCTTCTTTTAGTAATTGATTGCAAAAATCAATTACTCATTATCTCACAAATCCATACTTTGAATTAATTTAATTCAAAAGGGGATTATTCTTCTACAAATCAAGTAATTTCTAAAATTACTGATTTTCTAAAATCTCAACTCCTTATCTTCTGATTTTTACTAATTTTATCTCAAGGTCACGTTTATTATCCACCATTGATTTAATTTCTTAAATTAAATCTTGTCCACACATTTGAGGATTTTACCCTTACGCTAATTGAGAGTTGCCATTTTGAACCTTAACCATTGATTCTAGGGCATTTTTCAATATCTCATCTCATCCGTCTGTTCAAGATTGCATTTTCTATAAAATGGCAATCTTGATCTCATTTTTGGGATCTATTAATCTCTTATTATTTTGGGTAATCAGATTATTGTCATTGCCATATCATCCTTAAGGCTTATTATTAATTGCATATTAGGATTGAATTTCTAGTTTGCATAGAGTTTTTATAAAAATCCTTCAAAGCTTTGTTTAGGGCTAAACATTTTAGAGGTTTCTCACATATACAATCTGAGGGCATCCATTATCACAACAAAGTTAGAAGGTACAATAGAAATGATCCATGGAGAAGAAAGGATTGGGTGAGAGCTTTCTTATTCATTCATTCATTTTGTTTTCCTATGCATTCTATTGATTTGTTGGATTTAGATTAATATTGCATGCTTTATTAGACTAACAATCTATTTTGCAGAAATCCATCATTACACACACTTCCACTCCTAGACAATGCCTAATTATCTTTCTTTTTCACCAATGTGCAATTACTACCTCAAGATCCAATTCATCATCCAGATCAGCCCTAACACCATATTAGGGATTCCCTTATTCATTAGGTTCATCAACAAGCTTCCAGTCTATCGAGTTGCACACCATCATTAAGAAATCTGATAAGTTTTATAAGATTTCACCATACATATGCATCGAGCCATACAACAATTAATTTGGTTACAAAGAACTTCCATTCATTCTCTCTGCCAAACCCTAAAATTTATTTATGCATTCAATGGATTCTTCTGATTATTTGATTTGACCTTAATTTTTATCTCAGTGATCACCTCTACAATTTGTGCCACCATTGTGTGCCTCAAATCTCATTTATATTGGTTGTTGGGTGCAATTGAACCAATTAATTATTCTTCCATGTTGGCTAGCAATCAAAATCCTATTTACATGGACTTATCCATTTGATATCTTCATCTTTAAATCTAGGCTATCGGTCTACTGACTTCAAACCACAATCCTATGCTTTCCATTCACTATCACAACTGTAAAACACAACCATCTGGTAAACGGTTGTTCAAATCTCTTTTGTTGATCTTATCCTTCATACCCATTGTGCATCACCAAAATATTTAGAACTTAGTCTTCCATTTTTGCAATGTAGTAGACTCCATCACATATCGTTGTAACACTCAAAGCAATCACATCCATTTATGTGTTGTGGTGATCTCCATCACATATTGCTTTAACACTTCGAGCTTCTCCATCCATTACCACGATGGGAGTAGATATAGTGATCACCATTAGATCACATACCTTTTTATATCTATCGTTCATTGCTATCCCATTGGCTCTGAAAATGGGCCAGCAAAATTTCCATGAGATGATGAGCTTATGCCATGTGTTTGTTGTTGACATCATTCTCCATTACCATCACTCATCGCTGAAATCTTGACTTATTTTTATCTTATTATCACGATGAAATAAAACCCTATGATGCAATATAATCCGTTGGATGTTCTTCATTTCAATCTCGTTCGTACATCGCATATCACATAAATTTCCAAATTCTTCGCTTCACAATATAAATTTGAAGTGATAAAGCGATATGATGCCATGTTTCGTTGGTCCCACCAAGGTACCATCCTCCATCTTGTATCGCTAAACTTAAAGGAAAACTTCAACTTTCTTTCCACGATGGGCGAGATCAAGAGATAGTCATTCATCGCTTATTTTTGAACTTACTACATACTCCAACTAGATTTCTACGATGTGTGATATTAAGTGGTGACCATTCATTGCATGCCACTGAAGTTAAAACAACTTTCAACATGCTTTCAATGAGGTACAATAACAAGTGTTAATGACTGAATAACAAGGTGAAGGGGTCAATCACCAACATCGAACGAATGACTTAAGTTTTCACTCAAGTGACTTTCAATCTACTGTTGATAGTTAACATCAAAATAGAAGATCTATTGATGATTCCATGACTGCAAACACATTAGGGTTTATCTATAAATGCTAATCACTCGAGAGCAGAAATAAAACATTTTTGGGTTCATCCTTCACTTTCTCGACTACACAATACCTTTCTGGAAAGCTCTCGAGAAACCCAGTTTGAATCTGCCACTTGTTTCCTCCTCTATTGTATGTGAGACTCTCTACAACTTCATGACATCATTTACAAGATAAGCACTTTAGCATCATCAATCTACCACTCTTCAAGAACCAAATCCACTACTCTCACATTCATCTTCCCTACATGATTTACACTTTTGACATCAATGATAACTATATGCCAACACTTTCTTGTAGTAATAAAATTAAATTATTTTTTCACATAATTGTGTACCCTTGTCTAGGGTATCTCTTCCAAATAACTATCACATTGTCTTTCTTATTAAAAAATTGGAGCCTCATTTTGTTTGAAAAATTTCACTCTATCCACTTACAACATATTTTAAAACTAGATTGTACCACTATAGGAGATGCAATCCAAGTAGTTATTGGATTAAAACTTACAAAATCAATTATGTATCCTTCATTATTCTAAAATTTCTTCATTGTTTTGTCAAATGCAATGGAACTTCCTATAGTGTATAAAATTGTACTCCTTTCTAAGTGAAATTATAATTTCACACTTAGTTTGGACCTATTTTGTTGACCTTTTATTTATGCATTTTTAAGCCTCATTAATGTTGGAACAAAGTGATCTACTATGAGGGGGATGAATCAGTAGATATTAAAATTATTACCTCAAAAACCTTAATGTTGATTAATTATTTGAGCTTTCAATGTGTAGATAAAAACTTTAATAGGAAAACACATGAGAGAGAATACATGCATTCATCACATAACACCAAATGTACATGCAAAAAGCCAAGGTTGGGAAAAACTATGGTGAGAAATTCTACTAGCATCTACTATCCTAATCCAGCCTCACAAATAAAGCCCTGTTACAATGATTTTAAGGGCACCAACCTTAAGGAGACTCCAATCCCTTGGTTTTAGGAGCATCCAATCCAAGGAAGCACCCACTCCCTAATCTGAGCTTCTACCCATATATCTGATAACACCCACCAATAAGATTTATAATGCTGAATATTACAAATTTAGTGTTAGTTCTATGTTGCAACTTATTTGCAATTGCACTTACATGTATGTTACCTACTTTGCAACTCTCCTTCTACTCTACACATCTTTATCCATCCTACATTCACCTCCTTTTTTGCATCTTTGTTCTCTGCATCTATTGCTTGCTCAAAACCAAATCCCTTTTTCTATAATACACCAGTTTGAATGAGAGGAACCCAAACAAAAAGAACTAATGCAATCAAGGGTTTTACACTGAATATAAATCCAAGGTTGAATTCCTAATTTTTTTTTTGGTTTAGCTTATTCAGGCATAGTGCTTTCTTTCTTTGTTATCACTTTCTCTACACTTTTCCACTTCCAACTTTTTCTTCACTCTTTTCTTGACATCTTATTTGCACACTTCCACTGCCTCATTAGCATTCTTTTATTTGATAACTGGTAGGCTCTTCCTTGATCCGTGCACCACCAACCAATGTAATTAGTCCACCTCTTACATTTTTCATTCTTTATTCTTCATGAAGTATTCTCTACATCGAGCCATACTAGCATTAAAATTTGTCTCAAAGAGTCTTCTAAGATTGGTGATCTATGAGCCCTAAATTGGATACACATTTAATGTAATTATCTATTCACAAGATCTAGATCCAATCTTTGTTCTCCTAGAACTCTATGTCATTGTTCTGCAACTCAAATCACCCATTAAGTCAATTTTTGGAGTAGGTAGACCAATTGATTTCATTCCTCTAGTCAATTTCTAGTCAGAAACCACTTTTACAGACTTAACCATTTGGAATCACCATCTTTGAATTCTAACCATTGATCTTGTTACTACATGCCAAGATCCATGGTTTTATATTCATCTCTTTAGCATAAAGAAACCACCATATGATTGTTCTCCTTTGAATCCCAGTTGTTGATCTCACCGCTTCATGATCATCTTGCATCATCAAATCGAAGGGACTTATAGATTACCCTCTTTGAACTCTTCCTTTCCCCTCGATAAGTTGTCTTTGATCAACATGTCTGCATCATCTACACACAATTCCCAACGATGTAAATTGTCTATCTGAGCTATTGTTTTTCACCATGTATCATCACTCATCACCAACCACTATCATCATCGTCATCTCCATATCACCACCAACTATCGTCCAACTTATCATTGTGTCAAGAGAACTCAAAAATTCCTCTTTCTAAATCATCATTGTCTCATTGATAGCTTCACCATTCTTTGCATGCTGCCATCGCAATGTTGAAGGGACACTAAAAAGCCTCCTGCAAACATATTGAGGTCTCATCGATTAGATGCCTATGCATCCACACTTTCTTCTATAGTAAAACCTTGAAAAACATAAACAACTACTGCCACTTGTTGGCCACATCATCTTAGTACTGCACGTCACACTTTCTTTCCATGACATACTTCATTGTGGGACCCACCAACAAATTATCGAAGGAATGAATAAAACTGTCTCGTTGAAGCTCCATTTTCACTTTGATTTCTTCACAACAAGGATGTGAAGTGTTAAATCACCACATCAAAGAGATCGATAACACAGTCACACCAAATGCATAATGTCACCCCAATGTGATTCTTAGACCTCATCAATTGGTAGTCTAGATATGAGGGGTCGGTCACCCACATGGTACAAAGGGCTTAAGTTTCTACTTATACTACTGGTAACTTGCAACAAGTTATCAATGCATGAATATAAAACTGTTATGAAAACCCACCAAGACTAAGCATGAAAACTTCAAATTCAACTTGTTTGTCACAAAGCTAACCTACAAACTACACACCTAGAAGCTCTCAACTAACCACCGCAATTCTAAACACTACTATGTTAATTTTATTTCTTTGCATGATGGCACTGCCCTTTTGCACATTTTCCACTTTTAACATCAATGTAAATCATATTCCAACAATACTCCCTTTGTCATTAATGGAAAAACTAAAAAAAAATCACTCAGATTATAACATATAAGCTATGTACCAATTAAATTGTTTACATAGCAGTTCACTTTCCCCTTTGACATACATCTCCTCCATGCTCTTGTTTGAGCATTTGGATCACTTCTCCCCCTTTGACATCAAGGGAAAAGGGAAGAATCCCCTTGACAAGGTACTCCATCTTACATGATCTTAGGAAGATTTCCAAGAATAAATGAAGTACGAGTGAGGCTCCCCCTAAATGCATACCCTATCACTAGAATCTAGTGAAATGATGTGGGAGAAATTACTCCTATCTTTTGTCTCAGATACTCAAAGTGCCATGTGGGAAGAGGTTTGGTGAAAATGTCAGCTACTTGTTCTTTCATTGGGACATATTCCATGTTGATTTCTTAATTTTCCACCTTCTCTCTAATGAAGTGATACTTAATAGATATATGCTTTGTTCTAGAATGCATTACATGATTCTTTGAAATTTTTATGGCACTTGAATAATCACAAAGAATTGAGATTGGTTCTTTGTACTCTACCTTGATCTCCTTAAGTGTTTTCTTCATCCATAGGACTCTAGTACAAGTTGTTGCTGCAACATATTCTTCTTCTATTGTAGGAGTAATAGACTCTTGCTTCTTACTCATCCATGACACCAATTTGTTTCCTAGAAAGAAGGCTCCTCCACTAGTACTTTTCTTGTCATCTACACTTCCAGTCCAATCAGCATCAGTATATGTTTTCAAAGTGAAATATTTTATTTTGGGCTACCACAACCCATAGTCAACAATACTTTTGATGTGTCTGAAGATTCTCTTTACTGCATTGATGTGGGACTCTTTTAGTGCAGCTTGAAATCTTGCAACCATACACATGGCTTGGATAATGTTTGGTCTTGATGTGGTTAAGTATAGAAGCTTCCAATCATTGACCTATACATAGTCTAATTTGCTTCAAGTGACTCATCTAATTTACTCAATTTACAACTGGTTATCATGGGGGTACTAACTGGTCTACTATAGTCCATGTCAAACTTCTTAAACATTTCCTTAGCATATTTAGTCTGAGATAAGAATATCCCATTTTCTATTTATACAATTTATAAACCAAGAAAAAATGACAACTCTCCTATCATAGACATCTCAAATTCATCTTGCATGTGTGTGGCAAATATTTTACACATTTTATCATTGTTTCCTTCAAAAATGATGTCATCTACTCAAACTACAACAACTATCATGTGCTCACTTTATGATTTGAAATATAGATTACTATCTACACATCCATTTTTGAATCGTTGTTGTTGTAGTATTGGTCCAATCTAGAATACCATGCTCTAGGTGCTTGTTTTATAACATAAAGTTCCTTCCTCAACTTGCAAATGTAATCTTCTTCTTCTGAAATATGAAAACCTTTATTTTGTTCAATGTAGACTTTCTCCTCAAGGTTTCTATTTAGAAATACAAATTTAACACCCATTTGATATACCTTGAACCCCTTGTAAACTCAGAATGCAAGAAACATTCTTATGGCTTCTAATCTTGCAACTGGTGCAAATGTTTCTTCAAAATCAATTCCTTCAACTTGTACATATCCTTTGCACACTGACCTTGCCTTATTTCTAACCACAACTCCATCTTCATTTAACTTATTTCTGAATACCCATTTGGTACCAATAACATTTTTTATGGGAGGCCTAGGAACCAATTCCCATGTTTTTTTCTTCTCAATCTTCTTCATCTATTCCTCCATCGCCTTTATCTAGCTTTCATCCTTGCTAGCTTCAAAAAACAGCTTTTGGGTTTAATCTGAGATAGGAGAGAAAAATTAACTTGTTCCTTACTCTTGGCAAGTCTTCTCCTAGTCTGAACTCCTTCAATTTCGTCACCTATTATTTGACCTGTAGGATGATCATTTTGCAAATATTTTTCTAGGGCTTATTCAAACTCTACTTCATTCTCTTCTTCTTGTTCTTCGTCTTCAACTATTGGGCTTAATTCATCATCATCTGATTCAATCTCAAAATTATTTCTTCTAGGTTTACCCTGACTTGTATTTTCATCAATCCTTACATTAATGTTTTCCACAATCTTGTGTATCCTCTTTTTGTAACACTTGTAAGCTTTTCTTTGAGTGGAATACCTTAAAAATATTGCTTCATCACACCTTGATTCAAAGCTTCCCAAGTCACATCCTCTTCTCTTTTGATGTAGCATTTTCTACCAAACACCTTGATGTACTTGACTGATGCAGGCTTGCCATACCATAGTTCATATGGTGTCCTACCACTATTTGATCTTAAAAGTGCTTTGATTTGAATATACACAATAATATGAACTACTTCCTTCCAAAAGGTATCTACCAGATTTTCCTCATTTAACATGGCTCTAGCCATTTCCTTCATAATTTTGTTTCTTCTTTCTACCACACCATTATTCTACGGTGTTTTTGGTGTTAAATATTTTCATTTAATTCCATGATTTTCATAATAATCTTTGAATTCACTTGATATAAATTCTCCTCCTCTGTCTGATCTTAGGCACTTAATTTTTCTCCCAGTCTCCTTTTCTACTAACTTCTTGAAAATCATAAACTTCTCAAATGCTTCAGCCTTCTCCTTTAGGAATGTTGCCCATGCCATCCTAGTGTAATCATCAATTAGTAGCATGAAATATTTTTCACGTTGCAGTCCTCTCATTCTCATGGGTCCACACAGATCAGTATGAACTATTTCCAACGGTTTTGTGGTTGAATAATCCTTTGTTGGGAACTTAAACCTTGGTTTCTTTCCTTGTTGGCATCCTTTGCAGATTGAATTTTTTAGGTTTTTCAATCTTAGGCATGTTCCTAACCAATCCTTTTGAGCTTATCTTCACTAAATTGTCAAATTTTACATGCCCTAGCCTTCTATTACATAGCCAACTCTCATTTGGTTGGTTTATTAGACAATTTTTTCCTTTCACTTCACAAAGGTTGTATAGGTTAGTGTCAGTCCTTATCCCTTGTGCAATTGTCTTACCATTCTTTCTTATCTTGCATCCCTCGAAGTTAAATACAATTTTCTACCAATTGTCACACATTTCGCTAACACTAAGAAGGTTATGTTTCAAACCCTCAACATACAGGACATCTTTTATCTTATTTTGTCCATCTAAGCTGGAGATCCCTTTTACCACAAACTTTGACTGCAAAATTATCTCCTAGACTTATTGAACCCTCCTTACACTTCTTGAGTTCAATGTATTTGATTTTATCTCTAGTCATGTGCTTGGAGCAACCACTATCAATCACCCACAGGTTTTGTTTTTTAGCATGTAGTGTTGTTTGGGAAATCGTGGATTGAGTGGAACTTTGTCCTTTCTCCTTCCACACTTTCTTAGGTTTCTTCTCAGTATTCTCTTCCTTATCCTTGGAGATTTTACTTCCATTTTTTACTTTGGGGAGTGAATTTTCCTTCTTTTCAAACTAAACATTAGGTCTTATAAAAAAAATTCTACACTCTCTAGCTACATGACCAAAATTGTTGCAATTGTAAAAAACTATATTCTTGTCAACCATGGGAGAAAATGGATTTTTTCTTATAAATGTTGTATTCCTCCTTGGAATGACTCTACACTCTCTAGAACTATTACCAAAATGATTTCATGTATAGCATAATCCATAGAAGTATGATGAGTGCCTGGTCATGGCATCTCCTTCAGTCGGAGGTGAAAATCTTCTTTGTCTTGTCTTTCTTGAATAGTGCACTCTCGTGAAACCTTCATCATCTATCGTTTTAATATTTTGCTTCTTCTTTGACTAAGTAGGTGCTTTCTCATTTTCTTTCTTATTTTCAATTGGATTCTTCTCTTTATCATATTTCTCTATATTGGCAGGCTTATTTTCATATTTAGAGGATTCCTTTTTGTTGGTTTCTTTTACAACTAGAGGTTGATTTTTCTTTTTCCCTAAATCTTTTATAGAGTTTTGTAGAGTAATCAATAAATGAGCTCTTTCCTTTCTTGATTCCTAACCCCAATTTTTTTTTATTTACTAGATTTTTCATGCTAATAAACTCATTTAGAACGTCTGAACCACCTTTTAGTTTTAGACCCTTATTGACCTGCTCATTAGATTTCTCCAACTCCTTTCTTAAAGAAACTATTTTTTCCTCAAGCTTCGAACATCTATCCATTTCAGTTTCTAATTTGGATCTCATCACCTCTTCCATTATTTTAGCTTCTTCAACCTAAATTTTTAGGTTTACCACCATATAATTGGATTTATCAAGTTCTTGAGTTAGTTTATCAATCTCCTTTTTAGCACTCTTCTTCAGTTTCTTGTTTTCTCTTTTAAGATCATCAAACTTATCTCTCAGTTCATCAAGATCTTCAAGGGCATTGATCAATTCCCCCTCAAGATCATCAACTGCTTCCTCTTTATCATCATGAGAATCCTTAACTAGTTCATCCTTTCGGTCCTTAGAGTCCTTGGTCATAAAAAGGAATTCTTCCTATCCTTCCTCCATTACAAGAGCACAATCTTGTTCATCAACTGAACTATCACTAGCATCAGATGAATCTTCTTTTTCTTTCCAAAACTCCTTCGTTTAGGGTAATAAGGTTTCTTCTTTTTTCTATCTCCATCTTTCTCAACGTTATCTTCTTTATCATAAGGGAACTTAGAAGAAAAATGACCTATTCTAACATAGTTGGAACAATTAAAGGGAACCTTACCTTTATACTTGTCAGATCATCTCCTTAGTCTTCTTATAAAGTTTTCTTCTTCATCATCCACCTCCTTATGGTCTAACGTAGAGACTATGGCCTTGTCCTTTTTTATCTGCTTCATCCTTTTCCCTTTTTACAACCTTGAATGAGTTTCTCTTTTAGATGACTCAATATCTCCCATTCTCATCTCATATGTCATGAATATTCCATGAAATTCATCAAGGATAAGATTGTTCACTTCTCTTCCTTCTTTGATTGTAAAGATCTTGGGGTCATATCTATTTGTCGTAGACCTTAAAACTTTCAACAAAACAATATCCTCTTTAACCTCTTCCCCAAATCCTCTAATAGAGTTTACTACATCATCAACTCTTAGAAGGTAGTCTAAAATCTTCTCCTCTTCAATTATCCTTAAGCCTTCAAATTTTTCTCTCGGCACTTGAAGCTTTTCCAACTTAACCTTACGATCTCCTTCATAGATGTTTTTCAATTTTTCCCATACATCATATGCTATTTGACAATGCATAACCTTTCCATGCATAGAATCTCACAAATTATTCATAATGGAAAACCATTCTTTTTCATTGTTCTCATAGTCCTTATTTCCTACAGCATCAATGGGAAGAGTAGTAGGGAGAATGCATTTGGTTTTGACTGACTTCTAGAAATAAAATCCTAAAGATCCCAGATATCCCTTCATCAATTAACTCCACTTGGCATAGTTTGTTCCATCAAACCAAGGTGGCTTTCTTGAACCTTCTTGATTATTCATTGTGTTCACACTACCAAAATCTACTTGAGCTAATTAAGCTTCACCTAGGGAACCTAGCACTTTGATACCGATTGTTGGAACATAGTGATCTTCTAAGAGGGGGGGTGAATCAGTAGATATTGAAATTTTTACCTCACAACCCTTAATGTTGATTAATAATTTGAGCTTTTATAATGTAGATGAAAAATTAAATAGGAAAACACATGAAAGAGCATATGTGCATTCATCATATAACACCCAAAGCATGTGGAAAACCCAAGGTTGGGAAAAACCATGGTGAGAAATGCTACTAGGATCTACTATCCTAATATAGCCTCAAATAAAGCCCTATTACTATGATTTTAAGGGCACCAACCCTAAGGAGAATCCAATCCATTGGTTTTAGGAGCATCCACTCCCAGGAAGAACCCACTCCCTAATATAAGCTTCTACCCAAATATTTGATGGCACCAACCAATCAGATCTACAATGTTGAATATTACAACTTTAGTGTCAATTCTATGTTGCAATTTATTTACAACTACACTTACATGTATGCTACCCACACTGCAACTCTCCTTCTGCTCTGCACCTCTTTATCAATTTTTCATTCACCTCCTTTTCTACATCTTTGTTATCTACATCTATTTCTTGCTCAACACCACTTCCATTTTTTTGTAACACACCAGCTTGAATGAGTGGAACCCAAACAAAAATCACTAATACAATCAAGGGTTTTACACTAAATATAAATCTAGGGTTGAGTTCCTGATTTTTGTTTGGTTCATCTTATTCAGGCATAGTGCATTATTTCTCTATTATCACTTTCTCTGCACTTTGTTGCTTCCAACTCTTCCATCACTCTTTTCTCGACTTCTTATTCACACACTTCCACTACCTCATTAGTATTATTTTGTTTGATAACTGGTAGACTCTTCCTCGATCCATGCACCAATGACTAATGTAATTAGTACAATTAGAGGATCTATTTGGATCCAATATCTATTCTCCTAGCACTCTATGTCGTCGTTCTACAACTTAAATCACCAATTAAGTCGATTGTTGGAGCAGGTAGACCAATTGATTTCATTCTTCTGATCGATTGCCAGTCAAAAACTACTTTTATAGAATTAACCATTTGAAATCACCATCTTCAAATTCTAACCATTGATCTTGTCACTACGCGCCAAGATCCATGGTTCTATAGTCATCTCTTTAGCATTAAGAAATCACCATCTAATTGTTCTCCTTTGAATCCTACTCATTGATTTCACCGATTCATGATCATCGTGTATCATCACATCAAAGGGACTTATAGATTACTCACTCTAAACATTTTCTTTCTCCTCGATAAGTTGTCTTCAATAAGCATGTTTGCATCATCTACATGTAATTCACAATAAGGATGTGAATTTTCTATCCAAGCTATCATCCTTCACCATGTATCATCACTCATCACCAACCACTATCATCATCATCATCTCCATATCACCACCAACTATCATCCAACTTATCATTGTGTCGAGGGGACTCCAAAATGTATCTTTCTGAACAAGCATTGTCTCATCAATAGCTTCATCGTTCTTCACACGCTGCCATTGCAATGTTGAAGGGACACTAAAAAGGCTCCTACAAACATATTGAGGTCTCGATGATTAGATTCATATGCATCTACACTTTCTTGTGTAGCAACACCCTGAACAATGCAAACAATTGTTGCCACTTGTCAGCCACATCATCTTTGTACTGCATGTCACACTTTCCGTCCATGGCATACTTCATTACGAGACCCACCAATGGAGTATCAAAGGGACAAATAAAATTGTCTCACCGAAGCTACATTTTCACTCTGATTGCTTTACAACAACAATGTGAAGCATTAAATTTCCACATCAAAGAGACTAATAACAAAGTCATGTCGAACACATAATTTCACCCCGATGTGATTCTCAGATCTCATCAACCGATAATATAGATATGAGGGGTCGATCACCCACATGGTACAAAGGGCTTAAGTTTCCACTTAAGCTACTGGTAACTTGCAACAAGCGGTAAACACAAGAATATAACACTTTTATGTAGACCCACCAAGACTAAGCATAAACACTTCAAATTGAACTTGTTTGTCACCAAGCTAACCTGCAACTTACACACCTAGAAGCTCTCAACCAACCACTACAATTCTAAACACTGGTATGCCAATTTTATTCCTCTACATCATGACACTACCATTTTTCACATTTTCCACTTTTGACATCAATGAAAATCATATGCCAACAATTAATAGGCCCCTAATACCCTTCATTATGCATCCCAAGGCCTATTTTATTTATTTCTCAATACTATAACCCACATAGATTAAATGTTATTAATTAATTTAATGCCCCGAAATAAATTAAGTCCTAAACTTTTAGGTTATGAATAATTTACCCATGGGTGAATGGGTCCTCTTTAAGTGCAAAAATTCAAATTTAAACATTTTTTTGGCAGTATTTTAAGGTTTCAAATTCAAATTCCAAGTGTTCGCTTTTAGGATCTAATAAGTAGGAAATTAGAAAGGAAGCCTATAAAGCGAAGTCTTTTAATCATTTTTTACTAGACAAGCAAGATATTCATATGAGATCACAAAAATTTGCATTCAAGAGCAAGGATAAATCAAGAAAGCATTCAAAGTTGAAGTCTTGGAGAAACATTCTATTTGTTTTTGTAAGTCTTCAAACTCATTTTGCCAACAAGATCAAGCATTGTCAAAGAATGATGATAGATGCCTATGAAGGATCATGATGGATTCTAGGTTTTGGGAGATGCATCAATACATTCAACCAAGCCTAATGAATTGTTTCCTAAGTGGTTTCATATTCTATTATCATTCTACTTTCTGCCTAAAGGAAGGTATATTCAGATTTGTGATCTATTAGGGTGATTTAATATCTCGGAAAGTAGGTATTTGTCACTATTCATTATTTCATTTAGGGATCCTATTCTAACACATTTGAGTAGGGTTTCTTTGCATTTAAGCTCCTCTAATATTAGACACACTTAATATTAGGGCTTTCACACATTTTCATGTTTCATATTTGTTCTTTTCATCAAGGTTTAATTACCAAACTAGGGTTTTGACTAAGGCAAACCACTATCCACGACCAAACAACCATTTTTGTTTTGCATATTTGTCACATATTCATATATGGGAGTGAAGGTTTAGAGGTACATGAAGGAAGTACAGGTTTCAGACTTAGATTCTAGATTTAGAGATTTCTAGTACATAAGTCTGGACCCATTCACCCATGGGCAAATGATTCCTTGATAGGCTTGCAAAAATTGCTTTTTATGACAGGTGCATAGTGTTATTCCCTCTCAGATCTAATAGAAATTTTTTTTTTTCTCTTAGTTTTATGCTTAATCTTC
Organism: Sequoiadendron giganteum; assembly: GCA_007115665.2. Taxonomy (NCBI): domain Eukaryota; kingdom Viridiplantae; phylum Streptophyta; class Pinopsida; order Cupressales; family Cupressaceae; genus Sequoiadendron; species Sequoiadendron giganteum. The sequence goes on along the minus strand of CM021108.1, from coordinate 452,376,110 downwards.
ATGATCCAAGTGTTATATTGCATTTGGAGTTGATTTTCTATTTTTAGTTTTTCTCCCCAAAGTGTTGTTTGGCCTTGGCCCCCATCCTTCAAGCATAAGGAAATCTAAAGATTCTCACTTTGGGTTGATTTACCTAAGGGTTGATAATCAATTCATTGTGGGGATCTCATTTCCTAATGAATGTAAGAAGATAGGGTCTCTTTCCACCCTTTGTATTTACATTTCTATTTTGGATAAAAACCCTATTTTCTTTCATTTCATTTTGGTGAACCCAACCTTGTACAACAAAATTGTAAAAATTGGAGTCCATTTCAATGCTAGATCTGAATTTTGCACTATTTTTCTTTAGTTTTGCATTAGTTTCATTACATTTAGGGTTATTTAATCTTTCATTTGTGAACATTGTATTAAGGGTTAAATTTGCATGTCGACATCATTTAAATTCATAGAAAATCTAAAAATTGCATTAGATTTACATTCATTTTGCATTGTACTTACATCAAGATCATCATTCAATCATCTAAGTTCATATTTAGATTCAAATTTAATTCTAAAAATAATCATTTATTTCATCATTTGACCTTATTTGAGATTGCATTTAGACACCCTAATCTAGAAAAACCTGTTGCAAATACCCCTGTTTGCAATCAAAAACAAATAATACATAAACTAAACTCAGATGTTGGAAAATTTAATTTTAAAAGCCATAAGCAAGGACCCATTCGCCCATGGGCGAATGAGTCTTTGTACAAATCCTTTAGACAAGTTTTTGGGTAATTTTTGCCCTCTTTTTTGATTTATGATACTATTTTTAGATCTGATAATTGGGTCAAGATGAAATAGTCTGATTTTGAATTCAAGTTATTGCTTCCTTAGTTAGGTCTTGTAACATTTTAGAAATCATTTTTTGCATATTTCATTTGGATATAGCATTAAATTTATGTATTCTTCCTTTATTTTCAACATCATTTCATAATTTAGTTAGAATAGTTTACATTTTGCAATCATTAGAAAACAAAATCAAAAATCAAAAACATCAAACAAAATAAACAAAAACAAGAAAAAATTGATGAAACCCTTGGAGAATCATAGTCATTTGACCATGTCATATCTCTTTTCCCAAGTTAACATATCCCTCAACCCCTTTAGTAGTGATGACTTTAACATGTTAGATAAAGCCCTTGAGGATTTCATCTCACAAGGTTTACCCACTAAGGTTTGTTACAATAAACAAAAAAAAAGATACATTAATGTAATCATACCTCAACTTATCCTTTACCCGCCCTCACATCAAACTCAAATTCAAAAAAAGGTTGTTCTTATCGTAGAACCACCTACAAAAATCCATTAAAACTAGGAGGTATATTGAAATTTACAAGGCAACTTGATAGTAACAATTTTTTGTAGCAATCGAGTTACAATACTGTTACTCACACATATAACACAAGGAACAATAGGCAACAACAATTCACTCTTGTTTCGTTACCAGTACCTCAACCTATCTTGCTTAGTGCTCCTCATTTTTCTTTGCATAGTGGAAAGGAGTGTGATCTTGTTGAGAAACTTAAGAATACTCCTGCTAAGATATCCTTATGGGATCTTATTCAAGCCTCACCTAATTACCATAGTATACTTCAAAAAGCTTTGCAACAAGTTTTGGTTCCTCCTATTAAAAATGCAAATGATGTAGTATCCCTCAATATTAAAGGAATGAATTTAGTTAATCTATACTTTTTTTTACCAAAGTGAGTTACCTTCCTTGGAAGTGCAAAAAAAAAATGAATTTTTCATGATAATAGCTTGCATTAATAGAACTAAAATAAAGAGAACCCTTGTTGACAATGGATCAACCCTTAATGTGTGTAGTGTAAGCCTCTTGGATAATCTTGGAATCGATAGGACTAAGATTGAACCTGATTATTCTTTGTCCATTCATGGATTTGATAACTTAGGAAAACAATTGCTTGGTGTGATCACATTACCTATTTCAATTGGAAAAGTTACATTGCAAACTCTTGCCCATGTTATTCCTCAAGATCTTTCATATAATCTTATTTTAGGTAAACCATGGATTCATGAGATGTAGGCAATGCCTTCGACTCTTCATCATGTAATTGTTAGAGTAATAAGTTATTACACTTAATTAAGTATATCATATTGGTTAATTAATTAAGTCACTTATTCCTTTAGTTACTTAAGCTAAACTTAGGCACATTAATAATTGATTAATTATGAAGTGTGCACACTAGGGTTTCTTGATCTCCTTCATAAGGATTGATCTCTTTGTAATAATTGATTCTCAATAATGCATTTTTACTTTGAGGTTTACATAACATCTTCTTTGGTTCTGCATTTCTTTTGCATGTGACAAGTGATTGCATGCAGGTGATCTTGGTTTCTAACATGGTATTAGAGCTCCAGACCTGCAGCTGCTTGTTTGTGATCTAAAGATATGGCCTTTCAGTGAGTTTCAAGTGCAAGGGTTTCCACAGGCATCTTTTTTGCAAGATCTGGGGGTAGCCAATTTTTTGGGACACTTTGGGCTCAAACGGACATCGCCATCGCGTTCACAGCGCCCCAAAACCCTAGAAATACCTGTCAAATCGTCCATTTTGGAGTAGTTGGTTTTTGAGGCATAAAATTTTTGTTAGGGAGGCCGTACGGCCTCCCTGACACGTGTTACGACGCTCGAAAATAAATAAAAATAAAAAATGAGTTTATTGGTTTACGGGTCGGCACCCCCAATTTTGCAGAAACCTGCCACCGGGCAGCCACCTGTCCGTCGTCGCCGCCGGTGGCTCCCCGATTCGGCTGCCGGCCAATCTGCCCCTGCGAGCCCCTCTACACTCCGCCCTGGTCATATGGAGGACCGAGGGCTCTCCGCCAACCCCTGAGGGCTTCCCATCCGCGGCCACCAGTCATATGGGGGACCAGGCCCCTCGCGCTCAGCCCCCGGCCAACTCCAGCCCCCACCCCGGTCACATGGGTGACCAAGGGCTGAATTTTTTTCTGCAGGGGATTGGATTTTGCGGCGACGGCTAGATGGCCATCAAATTTATCCTCGTGAACCATTGACATCAATGTTCGTATGGCGTTCTTTTTCCCCCTCCTAACCCTGACTTTCCCTAAAGGAGCATTTTTTTTCTTTTTGGCATAACTTGGGCATACGGTATCAAAATCAGGCAAACGAGATATTGTCAGAAAGCTAGTTCCAAGCACTTTCCTATGGTATAGTTTATTTTACATTATTTTTCTGTTTATTTGCATTTATTTCTGTTTGAAATCAAATATTTATTTTATGCTTTCAAGCTCATAACTTTCTGCCATGATCTCCGATTTTCGCTATCTTTGTGGTGTTGGAAAGGTATTGAGGAGCTCTATGTTGCTATCCATGAAATTTTTTATGTATCTATCCCAAGTTTATCCTTAATCCAGATTTTTCCTTATGGGTGTTTTGGAGATTACTTGGATGTATTGGCAGTTGGGAGAGTGCACCTTGCATCTTTGCACTTCATTTCAGTATCACTTTCATTCAATAATTGGCTGTTGCTTCATAGATTCTAGGGTTGTTCCTGTTTGGATTTTTTGAGTGTTCTATGGCATCAGGTCTATTGTTGCATCATTATGATTCTGATATGGTTTCTTGTAGACAGAAGTATCTTTTCTTGATTGCCAGATTGTGGTTCCAATGTTCTTCCAGTGCTTCTTTGCAGCATGCCATCTCATTGAAGGGGGGTTTTGTCCCACTAGGTTTTCCTTCTCTACCTCTTTCTTGTATTTGTAAATGGGTACCTGATCAGGCCTAGTTATCAAGACCCATATTTGCTTCCATGCATATTCTTCTAGTGTTTTAGCTTCTTCCTAAGTTCATCTTAAGGGGGGGTGTTAGAGTAATAAGTTATTACACTTAATTAATTATATCATACTGGTTAATTAATTAAGTCACTTATTCCTTTAGTTACTTAAGCTAAACTTAGGCACATTAATAATTGATTAATTATTAAGTGTGCACACTAGGGTTTCATTTAGGGTTTCCCTTTTAGGGTTTCTTGATCTTCTTCATAAGGATTGATCTCTTTGTAATAATTGATTCTCAATAATGTATTTTTACTTTGAGGTTTACAGAACATCTTCTTTGGTTCTGCATGTCTTTTGCATGTGATATGTGATTGCATATAGGTGATCTTGGTTTCTAACAGTAATGAAGTATGTCTATAACAACCAAGTGTGCATAGTCAAAGATGATATTGAACTAGAAAGTTTTTTACACATGGAAAAAGATAAAGAAACTCCTTTAAAAACATTGATACCAACTTCAAAATTAGAAATTGTGTAAGAGGAAGAAAACAAAGAAAATATTACTAAGGAAATCACAAGTCTATTTGATGATGATTGGGGTTCCTTAGATTTTACACCTACATTTATATGATAGTATAAGATCACAATAAAAAAGACTAAAAAGGGAAAAGAATTGGCTGTATTATCAACACAAAACTCGAAAGAATCTTCACTAGCATCTACTTCATCCACTCGATAAGAAAACATATTTATACAAAAAAATTTGATGAAGTTGATTATGAACAACCATCAAATCTGAAAGAAATGGAAAGGCTTTATGGAAGAGGTTATGATCTCTTGAAACAATTTGGTTATAGTGAAAAATTATGTGGCATAAAAGAACAAGGCATCTATGTTCCTATAGAGCCTAACACACAAGAAACTAAGAGTGGTCTTGTATATTGTCCTTGTAAGATAACAAAAGAAACAAAAATATGTTCACTCAACATCATTACCATCATGTGAAATTCTTCTAAGATAAATCTAACTTTAAATCATCCTGAATTGATTGATACAACATGTGATGAATCATTGGAATAATTTGAAGATGATGAAGCCTTGAAAGAAATGTTAGGAGTTTATGATAAGTCACCAACTCCCCCTAAAAAACAAGGAGTAACTTGTGTTATGGTTAGTACTAAACAAGAAGATGAAGAAAAGGAAATCAGTAATGTTGACAAATATGAGGAAGAACATATATCTAAAGTTTCAAGAAAAAATGCATTCCCTATTGGAGATACAATCAACATACTGATGGAAACATCTAATGAAGAAACAGTTATTCAAATAGGAAAGTGTTTTGATGAGGATGAACAAGAAGATCATGCAACATTGTTACACGAATTTCATGAACTCTTTGCTTGGAGTTATTCGTAGATGTTGGGCGTTGATGCTAAGATAGTGACACATAACATGGTCCTTGAACAAGATGCTAAACTAGTAAGATAGAAGATACACAAGATGAATCCTAATATAGCTTTATTGGTTAAGGATGATATTGAAAAACTCCTTTAAGTTAGATCTATTCATCCTATCAACTATTCTCCACGGATCTCAAACATTATCCTAGTCACAAAACCTGATAATTGTATTAGGATGTGTATAGAATTTTGTGACCTTAATAAAGCATCTTTAAATGATGACTTTCCCCTTCCTAATATTTACATGATAGTATATTAAACTACGGGCCATGCTTTTTTGTCATTCATGGATGGTTTTTCTATATATAATCAAATCTTTATCAACCCTCAAGATCAATATAAGACAACATTTACTATAGCTTGGGGAATATTTTGTTGGATGGTTATGCCTTTTGGATTAAAGAATGCAAGTACAAAATATCAAAGAGCTATGACATTGATATTTCACGACTACATACATAAGATATTGGAAGATTATGTTGATGATATTCTAGCCAAATCTTTAACCTTTCAAGACAATTTTAACATCCTTCATATTTTTTTGAAAGAATGCATAAGTATAACATGAGATTGAATCCAATAAAATGTGTCTTTGGGGTGGATAGTGGAATTTTTTTAGGTTGTATAGTATCCCATAGAGGCATCAAGGTGGACATAAAGAAAATTGATGCTATCATTAACATGCCACCTCCTAAAAAAATTCTTAGTTACATACTTTACAATGAATAATTCAAGCCATTCATCATTTTGTGGCATCTTTGGCGGATCGGACATTACCCTTTACACAACTTCTTAAGAACTCACAATTTAATTAGAATGAGGATTGTAAATAGGACTTTGAAATTTTGAAAGATTATCTCACTACTCCTATTTTACAACCCACTATGCAAGAAATACCTATATCCTGTATATAGTAGCATCAACCCATGCTTTAGTAGCATTGTTGACTCAACAAGATGATAATGGTAAATAACATCATGTTTATTACATTAGTCGAACTTTGATTGACTATACTTGATATACAATGATAGAAAAACAATGTTTGGCTCTTGTATTTCCTACTAGAAAATTGAGACATTATTTATTAAACGTGAAAGTTCATGTGATGACAAAGTTTGATCCTTTAAAACATCTTTTCACTAAAATTGATTTATCAAGATGTTTAGCTAAATGGGTTATGTTGTTAACTAAGTTTGATCTTAAATTTGTTTCTTAAAAATAAATCAAAGGACAAGCCTTAACTGACCATTTAGTTGATGCTCCTTCTCCATTAATGTTACCTAATAGGGACTCATTCCTGGATGAAATTTTGTTGACTATCGAAAAGGAAACATGAGAATTGTATTTCGATGGGTCTAAGTGTAGAACTAGCTCTGGAGTAGGGGTTATAAAAATATTGCCTTATGGAAAGCCTATTCACTTATCCTATTGATTGAACTTCCTATGCACAAATAACATTACAGAGTATGAATCTTCAATTGTTGGATTACATGTAGCTTTTAACTCTGCATTTTCAACACATTAAAATATTTGGTGACTCTCAATTGATCGTTAAGTAGATAAGCGGTTCATATCAAGTGAAACATGATAATTTTTCTAAGTATAAAGATATTACAATGACTTTATAGAATGCTTTGAATCATATGCCATTGACAACATACCATGAAATGATAATCAACATGTAGATGCAATGGTAAGTGCTACTTCCCTTATATCTCCTAAAGATCCTTCTATCGATTTCACATTTATAGTCCATATGATCAAAAAATCATCAATAGATAATAAAATTAAAGAAGTGTTATTAACTAATGTTGAAAAATATATTGAATGGTACACAATAATATTCAACTACTTAAAATAAGGTAACTTTCCCAAGCCTAAAACTAAAAACACTAGAACTCATCTTCAAAAACTTGCATCTAAATATATAATCCTAGCGGATGTGCTATATAGACGATCATTTGATGATCTTTTACTTAGATGCCTTAAACTATCAAAAATCCCTATAGCCCTTGAAGAAGCTCATGTAGGTGCTTACGGGGGACATTTTGGAGGAAGATCATTAGTTCAAAAGTTAATCCATATAGGATATTATTGGTGACATGTGGAACAAGATTGTTTCACTCACGTTAAGAAATTTCATAAATGTCAAGAGCACAATAATTTGATTCACACTCCTGCTTCCGAGCTTCATGCCCAAGTTCTTATTTGGCCATTCTTGGCTTGGGGTTTGGATCTTATTGGAAAAAATATCCCCACCCTCTTCTGCTAGACATATGTTTATAATTACTACAACAAATTACTTGATAAAATGGGTAGAAGCTATCCCTCTTCACCCCACAAAAGTTGATGCAATATGTCATTTCATATTGGAACACATTATTGCTCACTTTGTTCTTCCTTCCGCATTAGTTTCAAAAAATGAAAATCCATTTAAGAACAATCACCTGAAGAAATTTTTGGAAACCTTTTATATTCTTTCAATGCCCTATTATCCACAATCAAATGGTCAAGCAAAATCAACTAACAAAACTATTGAACAAATCCTAAGGAAAATGGTAAGTAAACATAATAAAGATTGGCACACTCAATTAACTTATGCATTGTGGGCCTATCATACAATTATTAGATCATTTATAGGAAACACTCCCTACAACCTTGTTTAAAGTGTTGAGGAAATAATTTCCTTAGAGTTATAAATTCCTTCTTTGATAATTACTCTCAGGGGGCTTATTGATGATAATGCCTATAAGGAGCAACAATTGCATCAACTTGAAATGCTTGATGAATGGAATATCAACACTTTTGATCATCTCCAAGCTTATTCTAAATGAATTTAATGTAGTTATAATGATCATGTCATCCCTTGTGCATTTAATAAAGGTGACTTGGTGTTATATGAGAATCAACGTAATGTCAATTCCGTCCCGATGAGAAAGGAAAGTTTAGCCCTAATTGGTTAGGACTTTACATAATTGAATAAATTTATGGTTTTGGAGCATATACATTAATGAAAATATATGGTACACCTCTCAAAGAACCTAAAAATGCCACAATTTTTTGTCAGTACTACACCTCACATCTTCTTTGAACCGTATGTATATTAAAGCAATGTTGTTAGATTAAGTATCTATGGTTTTCTATTTTATCTCACATTGCTTCTTTTTTTGAAAAACACATCTTTGTGTGTCTTAGATTATGAAGTAAATATTCAATAAGTTTGGATTATTACTTTAGTTTGTATACTATCCAAATTCATCTTGTGTGTTATGTTAAGTTAGATAATTATATGCATTTAATATTCTGAAAGTAGATCATAGGTGCATTTAATTTAACATAGCATACTTAATCACAATGTAGTATCTAATGTAAAATAAAATGTTTTAACTAGATCACATACACATTCAATCATGTATTTAATAAATCACATTGAAATTTAATTCAACATAAACTCATACAAACAAACATAAATGCTCAAATATATTATATATCAAAAATTCAAGTACATATAATCAATAATACAATCCTACTATGGCCTATGACTACTAGACCCCTCAAGGCCTGGTGGTAGCACCCATTGAGATATAGTGGAATGTGATCATGATATTCTCATAGATCTCATGGTTTCTTGTAGGCCATGTACCTCTCCAAGTTCTCTCACCTCTTGTATGAGATCCTCGATTCACTCCTGGTCTATGTGATCTCTCTTTGCCTACAGGGTAGCCATCTCCCTCTCCATCATCGAGACCTTTGATCGTAGGATGGTCTCCATACCATTGTCTATCATAACTCAAGATTCTTGGAGCTCATATGCCACTTGCAGTGTTGGAGTTTGTCCTACAACTTTCTCCACTTGGCATTAGCTAGGTTAGTGCATGTGGTCACACTCTCATATGTTGCACTTAGTCTCAAAACTAGCTCGAAGAGATCCGCATGTTGCCCCATAGAAGGCGAGGGAATGTAATCATATGGTATATCCTCATGCGGGGGAAAATGAGGCACCATCTCTATGGTCACCCACTAATAGAGATCATGCCACTCTTGAGTGGAACCTACAAGATGGAAATCATAAAAGATATCAGTACACATCATGATATATATATATATCATATCCATAAGCATAAAAGCATAAATAACACATCATCACCTAGATCTCCAACCTGCCAGTTGGGGTATATCAATGTAACAATAGACCCCTCCTATGTAGGAAGTATGGAAGACTCACTACCACTAGCATCCCCATGCTCATGAATGTTGGTCCTTGTTGTAGTCCCTGACTATGCTCTAGTGACTCAGGTAAGAGGTGGCTCTCTCCTCTCGAGGTAGGGGACTCACCTCTCTCATTAGGATCATCACTCATCAGCTGGACATCATCCTCTTCCTCATCAAGGACTATTTCTAGTACTATTCCCTCATTTATTTATATCCCTGTCAATCTCATCATCGTCCCTATCATCTCTACAACTTGGGAGAGGTCATGCATGGCCCACAGGGTGATTCTTGGGAAAGACATGAGGTGGTCTTGCTCCAATCCACCACTTCTCATAGGCTACTATGGCACCTATTTCATAGGCATCAGAGATTGGGGTCATGTTGTGGTCCTCATCCTCTAAATCATTGTATTGAACATTATAAGTAGTGACGTGATGACTATCTCTAGGCCTAGCAACACTTCATGTTGATCATAAATACATAGGTTGTGCCCTCAACAAAACTTGAACCTCTCCAAACAAGTACATGAAATGATCATAGTAGAAGGGTCTCACTACGTAATCATGTCACCCCAGAATAAATTGATCATGATGCATCCTAACCAACTAATGTCTCTCATCTGCCCACTAGGGTATCATGAGATATGATCTCCATACTATGTCATCCTCATCCAAGTGGTTGAATCTGACCCGTCATTGCACCAAATCTCCATCTTTCCAAGGGTGTCTCAAAGAATAGCTATAGGTTGGTGGATAGCTCATGGTTGCTATGGTAGGATATCATGTAAGCCTCATACATGTGATGTGCTTGAAACACCATACCTATTGGTAGAGTTTCTGAAATTTGACAAATTTTACCTCATTCCATGCAAAAATTTGAATCATTGTCACCCTTGTGCGTATTGGTTGTATGTTAGGGTTTATGGGTTTGTTAGCCTTGCTCAAAATTTTCAAAACTATTAAACCCTTGTGTTATATTTTCATGTTGACCCATTACACTAGTTCATCGGTTATCTTTGTTATGACTTATGGCATCATACTCATTGCCTTTACTGGCCCCTTTCACCTAAGCCCATCGGTCATCGGGTTTTTATCAAATTTTAAATGGTCGGCCTGATTTTTTTCACCTTTTAAAGACATATGTCTTAAGTCTTTTAATTTTTATTAAGGGGTCATTTCCCATCACCTAGCCCATGGCCCCTTCATTATAACAAACAATATATACATGAGCAAAAATTTGAGCCATCAGATTTAATGATCGACATCCAAGCCCTTGCACGCACATCGCACAAGTTTTAAATAATGTATTTTGGCTAGGTCGCACAGTCTACATGATTGCACCGCATATCCTCTAGTACAAGTGGCACCCAATATCCACTATTAGCCTAACCTTAGCTGGTCATAAATCGATGGCTCCAATGTATTGCCTAGTCTTAATTTGAGTTGTAGAGTGTGTGTTGTGCTGAGTATTAAATAATGTCACCTAACGTCATGTGTGGTTTGAGCGATGGTGACACATGGATTCTACCGGTGGTGAATGAAGGCTAGATGGGGCCTGTGGGAGGTACACGTGTTTTCTTATTGGGGGAATAATCATTGATCGATGGACCTTCCATGTGACAACATGGAGTTTTCAAACATTTTGACTCAATATGAGTTGTCCAAAGGAGCAACGCATTGGTGCATCAATGGTTTGTATTCAAACAAAATAAATTATCCATGTGATGGTTGTTTAAGCTCTGCAAATGGTGAGCATTAATAGTCTAAGCTCTTCAAAGGATATCAAACTAATCCTTATGCATGCAAAGGGATATTTCCTGGCAATTATGATGGATTGTACGTTGATTTCCATGTACCTGGGAATTAACAGTAGTGAAATAGATGCCAACGAATAATCACTCACTCGCTCATGCTTTTCTTGGAGCATTGATGATTGAAATCATCAATTTTCTCAATAAATTTGGATGTTGGCTACTCATTTTCACCATCACAATTAGGATTATGAATTTCTTTGTGCTTATGCGGTGACTAGTGATTACTCATGTGAAATTTTTGAGTCTTGGTGCAAAAATGATTAGGTTGACTGCTTCTCCTTCATTTGTGTGTAGGTCTACTAGGGTTAGCATATGAAGGTCTCACAATGAGGTGCCACAACATTAGCAGAGTACTATTCTAGGTGCTCTTATCTAGAAGGATAAAAGCATGAAGCCCATCTCAGATGTTACTAGGTGCAGCTCTCAGCTTAAAATCCAAGTTGCAAGAGCAGAGGTAGCGATGCTTAGCAAGGAGAGGAAGTTTGTGGAGTATGAGAAGAGATCAAAGGCTAGGTTGAGGTATGGCCATGGCTCTTTGGGTAGGAAAAATTCACCCATTGATGTCTCGGATGGATCTGGTGACAGTGATGTAGAGATTGACTCTAATTACAACTATTTCCTCATGTCTTTGACTAAGTTGGCTGGTGTGAATGAACAGGTCCTCACCAATGTCTATGGTGGCACCATGTAATGTTGCTGGTTTTGATGTTGATAAGTGTGATGATGATGAGGAAGTAGTTTTTTTGCCTCCTACTATGATGAAAACATGAAGTGGGCGCAAGTATCGTGGCCCTAGTGTTGCTTTGGGTTCCGAGTGATGGTGGTGCTTCTTGGTTTTCCATTTTTGATGTTGATGTTGCTTTTTTAAAGTTTCAACATGGACATGGAAGTGGACATGGACATGGACGTGGATGTGGATGGGGACATGGACATTGAAAATAAGGCCTTCATGGAATTTTTCTACAGGTATGGTGACACCAACTGGTTATGTTGGTTGTTATAGTTTTTGATTCCCCTATTTGGTCAATGATTACATCCAACTATGCAGGAATTTTGAAATGAAATTTTGGTGAAATGTAACTACAATGAGCCTGATGCTTGTTGCTCTCTTAAACTATAAAAGAGATTTCACGGCTCATTGCAAGGGTCAGATTTTTGAATCCAGTAAGGTCTAGGTAGGGGTATAGTGAATGCATAGAATGTAGAATTCTTGGTGAATTTTCCACAATCTATCTTGAGTAGGGTTTATATATGAAATAGTCTTAAATAGTGACATCAACATAAATCTAGAAAATTTAAAGTATGCTCTCTCCTGTGAATGTTGTTACAAATTATAAAATGAAAGTATCAAGTGTATTTTCATCTATCTTCAATGGTTCATTTGAATGTATGATTTTATTTCTTGCTTCAACTCATAGAGTTAATCAAATGCTTGAGAAAGAGTCATAGGTTTATGTTAATGTGCTAAGGATTGGTAAGAAGTGATACTTTAAGTACTATGAATTTTTATGATGTAATGCATCATGAAAATCATTCACTCATTTCAATGTTGAATATTGTGTATGACTAAATATTCCATTCTTGAACCCTACCCAATTTGAAGAGGCACAGGCTAATTCGTTTGGAATTCTTATAGTTTAATAAAATTAGAAAGTACCCATCTATGAATTCAAGGTTGGACACTACTTAACTCATATAATATACATGTTGAGATGAAAATCTCATATATACCAATGTTCCTAGAAATCTAGTGATTATTTTTTTAAAGGTCAGCCAAACCTTTGATAAGTAATGTATAATTGCACTCAACAAGGAAAAATATGTGTGTGGAAGTGTTCTTGAGGTTTTGAATATCACATGAACACAATAAGGAACACCCTCCTTGGTCCCATGGAGGCTAAAGAGTAGGGGTAAGGGCCTAAAAACTTTTACCCGTCAGTTGGCCACTAACTTTGATGATTCTTGAACATAGAGATTAGCTACCTCTTAGAGAGTCTCAAGGTTTAGCTGGAAAAAACACCAACAGGAATGGCGACTCTGCTGGGGAGAACTCTGATAAAATTTTTTTAAAAAGAATCATAGGTACAGATGGTAGTACCACAGAGTCAATAATTTGGTGGATCTGAATATTTTGTTCAGAAATTGGAGGTTTATAAGTCTGGAAAGTTTTGGTTGTAATAAGACTTTGAAAATTTATGAATGACTCCATTGGTGGAGACATCCCAAAAAAAAAATTACTAATGGAAGGGATTCATATTTCTTTGAAGTTGAGTCCTCTATAAAGGAGGTGGCAACTCTGTCTACAGATTTTGTTAAAGAAGTGAAGAAAATTCCCAAAGTTGTGAAACTTGTTGTTGGCATAAAAGATTAATAGTTGCTGCAATTTTCTAGGTATTCTTATAAATCCAAAGAAAACATTATTCTATTTGAGAATAATTTATGAAATCTTCAAGACTTGAGATGATAAATGATTCCCTTTTGGATGAAATTGTATCGAGAAAGGGAATGGTGTTAATTCTTTTCATACTTCTAATGGTTTAATGTGTAACATCAGTAATATTATGAGAAGTATTTGAATTTTACTCTTGCATGTTTTTTCCCTGTGAAATATCAAGTAGAAATATGCAAGGCAAATGGTCTTTATCGTGCCCTCAAATGGATTTTGTTATTGAAAGGTATATGCCATTTTTTTTTAGTGGTATTAATGTTTTTCAAACCTGATTCCTAAAAATATTAGGAAATATCTACCCAAGTTCACATGGCAGAATTACAAATTAGCTTCTAAGAATTTGCTTACTTTTATGGATTTGATGGGAGATTATGAGGTAAATCATGAGGATGTTGTCATGAAACTCTTTGTCCAATCCTTGAAGGATGATGTTAGAGATTGGTTCTCATATTTACCAGCATGTTCTATAGCTTCATGGAATCAGTTTATGATAGCCTTTCTTGAACAATTTGGTGAAAGGATAAATCTAGGTATGGTAAGGAAAAGCTTTATGGAAATCCATAGAAATGAAGATGAATCGGTTCCTTCATTCAATATTAGATTTAGAAAAGCAATAAGGGATATTCTAGAAAGCATAAGACCAAACTATGCAGAGTTTCTGGTTGTATATCTCGGTGCTTTTGATAAAAATATGAGCTATCTATTGAGAGATAAAGATCCTACAACATTGTTCCAAGCATATCAAAGTGTCATGGACATTGAAAATAACCTTAAGTATTCAATAATGAAGGGATGCCTGGCTACTAATGTTGGTCATTCTAGAGCATCTTGTGCAACTGTGATTGATGAATCAATCATTAAAGAATCAATCATTGAAGAATCATGCCAAGAAGATATATCTTCTACTGTCCCATTTGATCTATCACCACATTATGTTGATCATAGTGAGCCCCAGGATAGGGGCCCACAATATATAAGAAGGGCTAATCATTTTTCTCATTCTAAAAGATTATGTGATATAAGGAGAAGTCAAGGTGATTCATCCCATGAATTTTTCCATAGATTTGTGGATGTGTTGTTGGAGATACCAGAAAATGTTAGGCCAAACGAGTCAATGTTTATTGACCTATAATTTTGTGAAATATACCAGTCAAGAACAAGTATGTTGCCAGAGGAATTAAATCTTGCAAGTCGAGGCCAAATAGTTTACTAGATAAAATTGGTAGAAGGAATTGGGAGCAACCATGCACAACATCAAATTCTTCTAGGAAATAGTAATCCTAATCTTGCTAGGGAGAAGCAAGAAGTAGTACAAACTGGTGAAGGAAGTGAGTTAGAACAGGGTGATTGCAACCAATTCACTAATGTTATATAGAAAAATTATCATTACAATGATGGGAATGATGACCCCTATTATGATGAATGGTGTGATGTGTTTGCATCAAACTCTTAGGAGATAATAAAGGATGAAGAGATGGATGAGGTTTGAGTGGTTGCACTATCAAGTGGTCTGATCAATAGATATGATTTCAATGTTGATAATGATCAATCTTTCACTGATGCTCAAGATATTGACTATAGACATTATGATATTTAGTCTAGGGGATCTAAATGCAGCCTCACTATTGATTAATTCTCATGTTGTGGTGGTTATGATGATACAGAGTCATGTTTCTCTCTTAATGACTATGAATATCCCTACCAAATGGAGGGACGCCTTCTTCCAAAATTTTGCAAGAATTCTATGGGTGATGATAATCTACAAAGGCTACACTCTCATCTAATAGGGGTAGAAGTTTCCTAGACATAAATTATTGTAATAGATAATCCACTTTTTGATGAACCTTTATCCATGATAGTTGCTAAAGGTGGATCCCCTAGTTGGTGCAGGGATAATCCACTTTTTAATAATTCTGATGATACTTCGGATACATGGTCAGGATATGGTTGTGAGAAATGCACTAGAAATTTTATGGATAAAAATGCGTATGCCACTTTCACATTTGGAACTACTGTGGAAGATAAAATAGAAGATCAAGGGGAGATCAAAATCCCTGAATATTTATCCCAAGAATATAATTATCCTTATAAAAGTGACTTGAAAATACCTCAATCACAAGATGAAGAACACTTTGAATTTAATGGTGACAAAGGGTATGAATATAGGGCTTTCACTTATCAATATGTAAATGTTGAGTCTAATGGCAAGTGTTTGAAGAATGATGTGTGCACTGATAAGGAAAGAGTTCCAATAATTAGTGGCCAAGCTACATATTCTAGTGCACATGCAAACTATGGATTGGCATTGAGGCTCACAAATGATGAGTGGCAATTTGGCTCATGTGTAGGGAAATTAAATTGTGTCAAATATGATGTCAACCAACATGAATGTGTGGTTGATTTCTTTATTGTTTTTCCTCATCTCTTGGGTATCATTATGAATTTTGTCCACTCAACAAGGATGGCATTTATATGAAGCGGAGTGAAGAAGTTCTTGCATCTATCCTTTTCACTTTTGGTTCTACAAAGGATTGCTTATCTAGTTTGATGCACAATGTTTCTAAAGGTTTCAAATTTGGTATGTAGAGTGAATATGATCAAGTGGAATATGGGTGCTTCCTCTTTCCACTTCAACTTGACAAGTTGGAAATTAGTAAACAAGGCAGTGCTGAGACATGGGGGATCATTGGTATCCATCATAAAAATGCAAAGTATTTGGGGTTGTCTACTATGAGTTCTCATCCAGTGTAGGTGTGTGTAAAAAGGTATTTTGATAAAAGAAAGGTTTAGATCCAAAGCCTGGAAACCCTTGATGCACCAGGCTTAAAAATTGAGGCTAGTGGAATTGGATGAAATCTCCTTATAGGGAATTTTTTGTACAGTTTTGTAAATTTTGTATATAAGTGTGGTTTGTTCTTTTCTATTGTGTCTGCTTGTCTTGTTCAGACAAGCTCTTGGTTTGTTGTTTTGGGTCGGTTTTCTTCTACCTGAGATTTGGATTCTTGCCATACCCACCAAGGGTATGCATCCCGAAGCATGAGCCACTGGTAGAGCTTCTAAAATTTGATAAATTTTAGCTGGTTCCATGCAAAAATTTGAATCATTGTCACCCTTGTGCTTATTGGTTGTATGTTAGGGTTTATGGGTTTGTTACCCTTGCTCAAAATTTTCAAAACTTTTGAACCCTTGCGTTATATTTTCATGTTGACATGCTGCACTAGGTCACCGGCTATCTTAGTTATGACATATAACATCATACTCGTTGCCTTTACCAGCCCCTTTCACCTAAGCCCACCAGTCATCAGGTTTTTATCAAATTTTAAATGGTCAGCTTGATATTTTTCAACTTTTAAATACTTATTTCTTAAGTCTTTTAATTTTTATCAATGAGTCGTTGCTCATCACCTAGCATATGGCCCCTTCATTATAAAAAAAAATATATGCATGAGTAGAAATCCGAGCTGTTGGATTTAATGATCGACATCAAAGCCCTTGCACACATGCCGCACAAGTTTTAAATAATGTATTTTGGTTGGGTCGTGCAGTGTGCATGATCGCATTGTATATCCTCTAGTACAAGTGGTACCTAATCTCCACTATCAACCTGGCCTTAGCTGGTGGTAAATCAACAGCTCCAACGTACCACCTAGTCTTAATTTGAGCCATAGAGCATGTGTCACATAGAGTATTAAATAATGTCACCTAGCTTCATTCGTGGTCTATGTGATGGAAAAACGTGGATTCTACTAGCGGTGAATGAAGGATGAATGGGGCCCATGAAAGGTACACATATTTTTTGATTGGGGGAAGCATTATTGGTCGATGGACCTACCATGTGACAACATGGAGTTTTTAAATGTTTTGACTCAATCTGAGTTGTTCAAAGGATCAACACATCGATACATCGATGACCTATATTAAAAGAAATGGAATTAGCCATGTGATGGTTGTTTAAGCTCTACAAATGGTGAGCATTAATGGTGTAAGCTCTTCAAAGGATATCAAACCAATCCTTATGCATGCGAAGGGATATTTCTTGGCAATTATGATGGATTGTACGCCGGTTTCCATGTACCTGGGAATTAACGGTAGTGAAACAGATGCTAGCAAATAATCACTCGCTCGCTCATGCTTTTCTTGGAGCATTGATGATCGTCATCATCAATTTTCTCAATAAATGTGGATGTTGGATCCTCATTTTCACCATCAAAATTATGATTGTGAATTTCTTTGTGCTTGTGTGGTGACTAGTGATTACT
Organism: Sequoiadendron giganteum; assembly: GCA_007115665.2. Classification (NCBI taxonomy): domain Eukaryota; kingdom Viridiplantae; phylum Streptophyta; class Pinopsida; order Cupressales; family Cupressaceae; genus Sequoiadendron; species Sequoiadendron giganteum. Next base: position 452,358,119 of record CM021108.1, on the reverse strand, counting down.
CCTATGATTTTTTTGTCTTGATGCAAAAATGAGCAAGTCAACTCCTTCTCCTTCATCTATGCATAGGTTTTCTAGGGTCAGCATACGAAGGTCTCACAATGAGGTGCTACAATATGAGAAGAGTATTGTTCCAAGTGCTCTTATCTAGAAGGAGGAAAGCATGAAGCCCATATAGGGTGTTACTAAGTGTAGCTCTTAGCTTAAAAGCCAAGTTGCAAGAGTAGAGGTGGCGATGCTTGGTAAGGAGAGGAAGTCTGTGGAGTATGAGAAGAGAGCAAAGGATAGGTTGAGGTATGGTCATGGCTCTCTGGGTAGGAAAAATTCACCCATTGATGTCTCAGATGGCTCTAGTGACAGTGATGTAGAGACGGACTCTGATTACAGCTATTTCCTCATGGCTCTAACTAAGATGGTTGGTGTGAATGAAGATGTCCTTGTAGTTTCTCCAATTTCTATGGTGGCACCATGTAATGTTGTTGGTCCTGATGTTGAGAAGTGTTATTATGATGAAGAAGTGGTTGTTTCACCTCCTACTATTGAAAAAACATGAAGTGGGTGCAAGTATTGTGGCCTTGGTGTTACTTTGGGTTCCGGGTGAAGGTGTCGTTTCTTGGTTTTCCATTTTTGATGTTGATGCTAGTTTTTTTTGAGTTTCGACATGGACATGGATGTGGACATGGACATGGACAACATGGCCTTCATGGAATTTTTCTACGGGTATGGTGACACCGACTAGTAACGTGGGTTGTTACAGTTTTTGATTCCCCTATTCAGTCAATGATTACATCCAACTGTGTAGGAATTTTGAAATGAAATTCAGTTTTAAAATGAATTTTTGGTGAAATGTAACTGCAATGAGCCCAATGCTTGTCACTCTCATGTACTATAAAAGATATTTCAAGGCTCATTGCAAGGGTCAGATTTTTTAATCTTGTAAGCTCTAGGTAGGGGTATAGTGAATGCACAGAATGCATAATTCTTTGTGAATCTACCATAATTCATCTTAAGTAGGGTTTATATATGAAATAGTCTTAAATGGTCTTATGCAATTACTAACATCGAAAGAAATCTAGAAAAATTAAATTATGTGCTAATCTATGAATGTTGTTATAGACTTTAAATGAAATTATCAAGTGTATTTTGTTTTATCTTCAATGAGTCATTTGAATGTATGATTCTTTTTCTTGCTTCAACTCATAGAGTTGATCAAATGCTTGAGAAAGAGTCGTAGGTCTATGTTAATGTGCTAAGGATTTGGTAAGAAGTGATACTTTAAGTACTATGAATTTTTATGATGTAATGCATCATGAAAATCATTCACTCATTTTAGTGTTGAATATTGTGTATGACTAAATATTTCATGCTTGAACCCTACCCAATTTGATGAGGCATTGGCTTATTCTTATGGAATTCTTATAATTTAATAAAATTAGAAATTACCCATCTATGGATTCAAGGTTGGACACTACTTAACTCATTTAATATCCATGTTGAGATGCAAATCTCATATATACCAGTGTTCCTAACAATTTAGTGATTATTTGTTTAAAGGTTAGCCAAACCTTTGATAAGTAATGTCTAATTGCACTCAATAGGGACAAATATGTGTGTGGAAGTGTTCTTGAGGTTTTGAATATCGTATGAACATAATAAGGAACACCCTCCTTGGTCCCACAGAGCCTAAAGAGTAGGGATAAGGGCCTAAAAACTTTTACCCATTAATTGGCCACTAACTTTGATGATTCTTGAACATAGAGATTTGCTACCTCTTAGATAGTCTCAAGGTTTAGCTGGAAAAAACACCAACACCTATAAGAGTGTACAATTTATAATGTTATCTAGCTTCTGGTACATAAAGCACCCAAGATCATAATATAGATGTGTTAGCATATTGTGACCCCAGTCGTAAACGGTCTGATGTGCCTCCAAGTGTCAGATGATGTAAACCAATCCTATGTCTAAGTGTGCTCCTTGCCTATCAAGAAATAGCACTAATGTGTTCGTAACTATCATAATGTGCCTTAGCAGTGATGATCATGTATATAGCAACCATCTAAGCTCAGCATGGGGTTTGAAACTCACCTCTTAGATGGGTCGACCTAGAAAGTACTGAATATCATCTTGCATCTCCTCATGTGTACGCTCATATGTTGAATGGACAATCTCACCCCAAATAGGTATCTACAGGATGTGGTTAATTTCCTCCAATGTGACAGTCATCTCCCCTGCAGGAAGGTGAATGGTACACATATTTGTGTCCCATATCTCTACAAGGGCCATCAACATACCCTCATGATACCCTATCTACTAGAAGATGTTGATCTCATCCTCTGACAACTAAGAAATCTACTCTCGAAGGTGACAAAATTGTCTACCTCCTAGATGTTGTCAAGCTTAGGGAAGGACCTAAAGAATAAAAAGAAAAATAAATCCTATACATTAAATAATTAAATTTTCTCTAAAGTTGCTCTAGGACACTTTACATTGAACTTGGACACATGTGCCATTTTTGGATGGGGGGTCTTGGACACTTTGTGACTAAGAGGGATGCTTTGTGCCAAAGGAGGATAATTTGTGACTTTCTTGCCAACGTCCTCAAAAATTATTGAAATGTGAAAAAAAAAATTATAAATACATGAATGTGAAGACAAAGCAGAGTAGAATCCACTTAATATATGTTAGAGCTCACCTTGCACTACCTTGTCACACAAAATCTCAAGTCTTAGAGGCTTGTATGCTTGTCTGATAGGAATCTTTGATCACTCTACACCAAGGTAAATTGAAAAAAGGTAAATGTCAAAATGATAAGATCAAAGTGTCATTTTCATTCATATGTATTAAATTATATTAAAGAAAAAGTATATTTTTAGTAGATTTTATTCAAATCAACATATTGGTGGATAGTGAACTCCATTTTTGATGTCATTCATTGAGTTGGATTCATGATTTTGTTCACAGTCTAATCTAATGCCTATCAATATCTGGTGTTGTAAGTATAATACCCTATTGTAAGCATTTACATCATCAAAAACCAAGTAATTTGATGTGGCTTTATGGCTACACTAATTCCACCTTCGTAAAGCAAGCAAAATCAAGGGGCATACATCTACCCTCGAATTTGATTCTCTATAGAAGTTTATTAAAAGGATTTTTGAATGACTAACAAATCAATGTTGCAGGATGTGATTCCTAACATTGTGATTTTGCATATGGCTAAAATGGGGGCTTCATTCTCCTTGTTTGTGAATAAATCCATATGAGTATCCTTTTTATTCAAATTCCTTTAGCTTGCATATGCACATAGTGTCATATGGCCGCTAAAGTGGGGGCTAAATGTAGTGTAGAAAATTATACTCCTTTCTAAATGAAAGTACAATTTCACACTTAGTTTGAACCTATTTTAGTGACCTTCCATTTATTCATTTGTAAACCTTATTAATAGGCCCCTAATACCCTTCATTACGCATTATGAGGCCTATTTTATTTATTTCCTGACACTATAACCCACATTGAATAAATGTTATTAATCAATTTAATGTCCTGAAATAAATTAGGTCTTGAACTTTTAGGTTAGGACCCATTCACCCATGGGTGAATGGGTCCTCTTTAAGTTCACAAATAAAAATTTAAACATGTTTTGAGCAACATTTCAAGGTCTCAAATTCAAATTCTAAGTGTCAAATTTCAGGATCTAATAAACAAAAAATTAGAAAGGAAGCCTATAAAGCTAAGTCTTTTAATCATTTTTTACTAGACAAGAAAGAGATTCATATGAGATCACAATAATTTCCATTCAATATCAAGGAGAAATCAAGCAATCATTCAAATTTGAAGTCTTGGAGCAACATTCAATTTGTTTTTGTAGGTCTTCAAGCTCATTTTTCCAACAAGATCAAGCATTGTCAAAGAATGATGATAGATGCCCATGGATGATCATGATGGATTCTCGGTTTTGGGATATACACCAAGCCATTCAACAAAGCCTAATGACTTGTTTCCTAAGTGGTTCCATCTTCTATTATCATTCTACTTTTTGCCTAAAGGAAGGTGTATTTAGATTTGTGATCTATTAGGGTGATTTGATATCTCCCAAAGTAGGTCTTTGTCATTATTCATTATTTCATTTAGGGATACTATTCTAACACATTTGAGTAGGGTTTCTTTTCATTTAAGCTCCTATAATCTTAGACACACTTAATATTAGGGCTTTCACACACTTTCATGTTTCAAATCTATTTTTTTCATCAATGTTTAATTACCAAACTAGGGGTTTTACTGAGACAAACCCCCATCCACAACCAAACAACATTTTTTGTTTTGTAGATTTTTCATAGATTCATATCCAAGAAAGAAGGGTCAAAGGTACAAGAAGGAAGTGCAGGTTTCGGACTCAGATTTCAGATTTTGATATTTCAAGAATAGGAAACCTGGACCCATTCACCCATGGTCAAATGAGTCCTTGACATGCTTGTAGAAACTAATTTTTATGACAGGTGCATAGTGTTATTCCCTCTCAGATCTGCTATAAACTTTGTTGTTTCTCTTATTTTTATGCTTAATCTTCATGATCCAAGTGTTAGATTGCATTTTGGAGTTGATTTTCTACTTTTAGTTTTTCTCCACAAAGTGTTGTTTGGCCTTGATCCCCATCCTTTAAGCATAAGGAAATCTAAAGATTCTCACTTTGGGTTGATTCACCTAAGGTTTTATAATCAATTCATTATGGGGATCTCATTTCCTAATGAATGTAGGAAGATAGGGTCTATTTACACTCTTTGTATTTACCTTTCCATTTTGGGTAAAAGCCCTATTTTCTTTCATTTTAATCTTCAAAATAAAAATATTCAAATTGGTCTTAAATTATGTTCAAGCTTACATGATTCCTAAAGAAAATATTAATTCAGAAATTGATAATCATCACCTTTTCCAAGGCACTACTCTTATCAGTTCAATATCTTCACATTTAAGAGAATCCCTATTATAGTGCATATTTATAATGTTATTAAATATTCTCTAGAAAATGATAATACAATCATTATGAAATAAGTGATCAACAACCATATACTAGAGATTGGTATTATTATTGCAATCACAATCCACAAGACCTTCCATTCTCTACACTTATTTCTATGCTACATACCACATCAACAAGAACACTCTCCTCGTACTACACCCATCACTCCCCTACATGATAAACTTACTTATGTTTTCTCCTCATCTAACTCTTCTACTTCTAATTTATACCTATTTCTATATTTAATACTAATATGAAATATATTATACTGCCAATCCTACCTACAAAGTAGTTATAAATTTTATTCACATTGCTTTTTCCTAAATATATAGATACATTAAACTTTTAAATTGACACTTCTCTTTTCTATAGAAATTTAAATTAATATTTCATCTAATTATTGTTTCTACATATAACACATAAAAATTCTTAAATTGTTTTAGATCTGATCTTTCTTACAAAGAATCAAGAAATGAAAAATAATAATGCAGTAACCCATAAAAAAATCTATATAACTATACTTCTCAATCTAACATAAATTTGATATCTTCCAATTGACTAGAAGCACTCACTATGAGTTGTAATCACAATAATTTTCTCTAAATATAACACAAGAAGAATGGTATACTAAAAAATATACATTTGTAAAAAACTATACTAGTGTCTAATAAATCATATGTGAAGCTAAATCAAAAAATAAACAAGGCTTAGTTTGAATTAAACCACTAGTACATAACATTGATAAACTAGGCAATAATAAAGTTTCAATATTTTATATTTCAATCAAACATTATCACTATTAAAAATGCATAAATTTTCTTAGTAACATTATTCTAATTTTCAATTGTAGTTACTCCAAACAACCTCTTTTCATACTACTCTAACTAAACATGATACTTTCTTTGTATCCATAGATGGAAAAATCAAAGTCAAAAATACAACCACAACTAAATTACACAATTACACATACAAACAAAACTAGATATATTTGGCTCTCTAATATTGATACCATCACAACAACTATTGATTGAATCAAACTTAAAAAGAGTGAGTACCAGAACTAGAAAAAAAAAACATTTGTAATACGTGATATGCCTTTTGGATGTGGCCCCAAGCATGAGTAAAGATGTTACATCCCGAGTGATATTACCTATTTACTATTACCTTGTTTGGTTAAATTTCTTGAATAAATGAATGTGTTTTATGGATCTTTACATGAATTTGTTTTATGAACTTTTATATGAACATGTTTAATGAATCTTGAATGGAAATATGATGATTGAATGATTGATGCAATTTGATATTTTATAATGATTCTAACTATAAAATGTATGATGTATATGGTTATGTTGTGTTCGGCTAACTACTATTATGATGTGCTAAGTTGAGTGTAGGAACAAGTTCAAACCTCCAAAAGAGAGGGGAAGTATCACTTAGGAGAAGAACTTGGTCTGGCAACCCTTAAAGAGCCTAACTAAGCATTCATACACTCACATCCTAGTTGATCTTAGTGACTCAAGTCTTTTTTGGGAAAAGGTAAGTAATATTTGTTGTGAATTTTGTGATTGGGACTTGTGATTAAGTCTTGATTTCATGTGACATTCTTTCCTTGTATGCTTATTGTGGTATCGATGAGATATATTCATAAAATATATATATATATATGTATATGTGTAGATGTCTATGGTAGAATCATGCATGTGAGTGAATATGTACATGAGTATATGTAGGTATATGTACCTACACATGCTCATGGATAGATTACTCATATGCATGAGAATATCAATTGGACAAAATTGGCATATATGTATGTGTGTGTGTGTGTGTGTTATATGTGAAATTATATATAATTACGTATATGCATTAATATATATTAATATATATATATATATAATCATATATATAAATATATGTGTAATATTATTCTTTAGGGTAAGTACAAAAATATGGGGAGCCAAAAAGGGGTCTTCAGTAGCCACTTTTTTTTTCTAAAATGAGGAAATACTGACCTTGGATGTGAAATTGAGGATAATTACACTCAACATTTTTAGATCAAACAAAAACAAGGATCGTAGTGCTCTGAGTCTACTTTCTAAACTACTATTTTTTTTTTAAATGGTAGAGATTGAGGGTTTCAAAAGAGGGAGCCACCAAAATGGGTGTTGTTTTTATCAAAAAAACATAACATAACGACTTTTGTGGCTCCCTCAAAAGGTTAACTTTTTTTGGTATTTTTAAAATCGTTTCGGTGAGAAATTAGCTAACATGTAATTTATGCCCAATTTTTTTGATCATTTTTTAATGAATATTTAATTTTTAACTAATTTTTAAAGTGGACACATCTTGAAAAATATAATTTTGGCCATGCTACCAAATAAATTTTGAAAACTAATTGAAAATCAATTTTTCTTTAATATGTGTAGGATGGGGTCTAGTTTATAAAAATATAATTTATTTGAAATTTCAATGAACGATTAATTTATGACAAAAAGTATACCAAACAATGGTTTTTGCCAAAAAATAGTCATGCAAACAAAATAAATTAAAGATGAAAAGCTTAACATTGTCAAAATGTGAAAAAATTACATCGTTAAATAGCTATGAGAAAGCCTAACAATACCTAGGTGTTCGATTTGTTCAACCTTGAAACACATACAAACTTGATGATTAACATGAAAGCGGTTATGTGAAATTTTATAGAATATGCAAAAACATGTCTTTGGATGTTGGGAAGGCACTCCAAGTCTTTGGGTTGGTAATCCAAAGCAAATACCAAGCCCAAGGCTTGGGGATTCCCAAATCAATAAATGTTGTTAGTGCATTATAACATGCTCACATTATTTTATGGTTTTGACATATTTTTTTGTGTTTGTGCTCAAGAGTTGCCTAAGAAAGACATAACACGAGCACATTATAACACACTCACATTCTCATTTTTGTGTTAAATTCTAGTCTATTAAATATATGTATATATATATATATTTGTATGTATGTATGTATGTATGCTTGTATGGCATGTATGTATATATTTATGCATGCTTGTATGTATGTATGTACGCATGTATGTACGTATGTATGTAAGATTGTATGTACATATATATGTATGCCTGTATGTATGTAATTATGTATGTATGCATGTATGTATGTATGTTTTCTTATATGTATGTCTGTATGTATGTATGTATGTATGAATTTAGAGGGAGGGAGAATTTTAAGAGAGAGAGAGAGAGAGTTGTCTAGGTAGGGTGGGAGGGAGAGAGGGAGGGAGAGACTTGAGAGAGAGAGAGAGAGAGGTAAAGAGGTAGTGAGAGAGAGAGACCTGAGAGAGGGAAAGGGGGTGGGAGGGAAAGAACTGAGAGAGAGGGAGTGGGAGAGAAGGGGTTGGAGTGAGAGGTGTTAGAACCCTAATTTTCACTCAAAAACCCTAAGGTTTTCCTATTTGAATCTAATATTTTCTATCAAAATCCTATGGTTTTTTATTTATTTATACCCTTCATTTTCACTATCCTCTTACAAAAAAAATATTTTTCCATCCATGATGTTTAAAGACCTTTATCACCATTCAAAAGGGCCAAAAATGACTTATACCCTTACCGCTCCCTTGATTTTCATTCTATAGGTCTTTACCACTTTATCGCAGCCTCCCAAAAAGGGGCTTGCGGTATAGCGGTGGTGGTTATAGACTGTCACCACAGTACCACCAACGGTCAATTCTGAGACCACGGTGACTACGGTAATGGTCAGCAAAGGGTTAGTAAGTGGCGAGACAGATGAAGGCAAGCAATTTGAAGGTTCACCACGGTACCGCGTGCGGTTAAGACATAGACTGTGGTGGCATAGTAAATGGTAAGTCAATAGTGAGAGTAGCAGTGAAGACATATACCGCGATATCGGGGAAGGTCTAAATATAGATTGCAGTAATGCGGTAACAGTGGAGGAAGTGGCGGAGATGACGGTTAATATGTCACCACAGTACCGCACGTAGTTAGCATGTAGACTGTAGTAGAGCAGTAGAAGTTTAGCAAGTAGCGGTGGTAATAGTTAAGGGGCGGTAAACGATGATAGAGCAGTCAAGGCCAAACACTGTCATACCATGGTGAGATGAAATGTTGACCGCAATATAGTGGTAAATACAAAGGAAAGCTCGCAGCAATATTTTAAGTGAAATATAAGGAGCGGCATACAAAGTGAAATGAATAAAGGCGGGAAAAGATATAATGAAAAAATAAAAAGCATGAATATTATAAAATATTTAATTTGCCGATTAGGAAACAAATTAAATATTTTAATCTCTGTGATGGAATAACAAACGACTGTAATAGTGAAATGAAGGGTTGTGACTCTTGGAATTTTCTGTATAAAATGTATTGAAAAATCAATTGTAAAAGGGAAAAGAAAAGACAAGAGGTAGTAGTTAGACTGTAGGAGGGAGATTTTTCCTGAGAAGGGACTGGGATGGAAATAATGTATATAATTTTCTTGAAGCAGAAACAATGAAGACTAATGTTTTAAAATGGTGAATTTCTCTTTGGTGTTCAGTTGTTGTGTTGCATCAATTTATACTCTTTATTTTGGCTGTCTCCAACTTGAGGTCTTTTAATTATTTAAATCATCATATCAAGCATATTTCCTAATTTATCAAAATGTATTCCATTTTGTGTGATTTGATGAATTGGTGTCTGCCAATCAGAATTAAATTCTCTTAATAAATCATAGTGGTTTTAAGATTTCTTTTGGATTGTTGAAGTAGAACATGATAAAGAAACATTCCAACACTGTTTATGCAAGTCATAGACTTAATAATGTTTTATGCCAGCCATAGAATTTTTATAGTGCCTAACAACTAGAGTTAAGCCAATAAGAGGAAACACATATCATTTTTGACTCCATTTCCCATGTGGATAGAAGGCACTGATCTGCCACAACCCAGAGATACAAATCCATATCAAACAATTTATTCAAAAAACCTTTCATTTGTGTAGTAGGAGTAGGATAATTGTAGTAATTTTATCTGTCCACTTCCCTTTGCCATTGTGGATAGATTGTTTCACAAGGAAATACATCTTAAATCTGCAACACACACATAGGTGCACCCGCCTAGGTTTTGCAGAGTCTGGAGAGAAGAAGGCACAATCACATCAATTGGCCTTGTTAGTTGGCCAAAAGCATTGTGAGAGCTTGGCAACCTCTCATGGTTCAAACCTGCATTTTTGAGACCCAACAAGAAGGACTTATCTAGGTAGGATGGGAGGAATAGAGGGAGGGAGAGAGGGGGGGTTGGGAGAGAGAGACTTGAGAGAGAGGGAGAGAGAGAGGGAGAGGGAGAGAATGAGAGAATTATCTAGGTATGGTGCTAGAGGGAGAGATGGAGTGTGAGAGAGAGGGAGTGAGAGAGAGGGAGTGGGAGAGAGATAGAGGGATTGAGTGAGTGAGTGAGTGTGAGAGAGAGATACTTGAGAGAGGAAGAGGGTGTCAGGGGAGAGACATTAGAGAGAAGGAGAGAGAGGGAGGGAGTGGGAGAGAAGGGGTTGGTGTGATAGGGACTTATCTAGGTAGGGTGGGAGGGACAAAGAGAGAGACATGGAAGAGAGAGAAATGGATCCAAGAGAGAGAGTGGGGTGGGTGGGAGAGACCCGAGAGATAGGGAGAGAGAGGGAGTGCAAGAGGGAGTGGGAGAGAGAGGGAGTGGGAAAGAGAAAGAGGGAGTGCGAGAGAGAGAGAGTGGGAGGGAGTGGGAGATAGAGGGAGTGAGAGAGATAGATACCTAAGAGAGAGAGAGGGGGTAGGAGGGAGAGACTTGGGAGAGAGGGAGAGGGGGAGAGAGGGAGAGAGAGAGAGATATATATATCTAGCTATGTAGGTAGGGTGCCTTAGTGAGAGACCTAAGAGAGAGAGGGGGTGGGAGGGATAGAGAGAGAGAGTTATCTAGTTATGTAGGTAGGGTGCCTTAGGAAGAGACCTAAGAGAGAGAAAGGGGGATAGGAGGGAGAGACTTGAGAGAGAGGGAGAGAGAGGGATTGGGAGAGAGGGAGTGGGAGATAGAGGGATGGGAGAGAGATAGAGGGAGTGAGAGAGAGAGGCCTGAGAGAGGGAAAGGGGGTGGGATCAGAGGGAGAGACTTGAGATAGGGAGAGAGGGAGAGGAAGAGAGAGACCTAAAAGAGGGAAAGTGTGTTGGGGGGAGAGACTTGAGAGAGAGGGAGCGAGAGGGGGTTGGAGTGGTAGGGCCTCATCTAGGTAGGGTTAGAGGGATAGAGAGAGAGAGAGAGTTATCTAGGTAGGGTTCTAGAGGGAGATACTTGAGAGAGAGAGGGAGTGGGAGAGAGAGGGAGTGGGAGAGAGGCATTTGGAGTGAGAGGGACTTATCTAGGTAGGGTGGGAGGGATAGAGAGAGATAGAGTTACTTAGGTAGGGTGCTAGAGGGAGAGACCTGAGAGAGTGAGGGAGGTGGGAGGGAGAGACCTAAGAGATAGAGAGAGAGAGGGAATAAGAGAGAGAGAGAGAGGGAGTGAGAGAGATATATTGAGAGAGAGGGAGTGGGAAAGAGATAGACGGAGTGATAGAGAAAGAGAGAGTGGGAGTGGGAGAGAGATAGAGAGAGTGAGAGATAGACATGCGAGAAGGAGAGGGGGGGGGAGGGAGAGACCTAAGAGAGAGGGAGGAGAGGGAGAGAGAGAGAGAGAGTTATCTAGTTATGTAGGTAGGGTGCCTTAGGGAGATACTTGATAGAGAGAGAGGGGGTGGGAGGGAGAGACTTGAGAGAGAGGGAGAGATGGAGGGAGAGGAGGAGTGGGAGATAGAGGGAGTGGGAGATATAGGGATGGGAGAGAGATATAGGGAGTGAGAGAGAGGCCTAAGAGAGGGAAAGGGAGTGGGATCAGATGGAGAGACCTGAGAGAGATAGAGTTATATAGATATGGTGCCAAAGTGAGAGACTTGAGAGAGAGAGGAGGTGGGAGGGAAAGACATGAGACATAGGGAAAGAGAGGGAGTGAAAGAGAGAGGGAGTGAGAGAGAGAGAGAGTGGGAGAGGGAGTGGGAGAGAGATAGAGTGAGTGTGAGAGAGAGAGAGAAAGAGAGATAGAGGGCTTAGGGTTTAAGGGTTGAGGTATTAATGGTTTAAAGGTATAGGGTTGAGGGATTATGGTTTAAGGCATAGTGTCTAGGGTTGAGGGTTTAGGGTTAAGTGAGAGACCTAGATGGCTAAGGATGAATGGCTAAGGAGAGATAGAGAGAGAGAGAGGGTGGTAGGTAGAGACTTGAGAGAGGGACAAGGGGTGGGAGAGAGAGACTTGAGAGAGAGGGAGAGAGAGTGATGGAGTTATCTAAGTACGGTGCCAGAATGAGAGTGTGAAAGAGAGGGAGTGGGAGAGAGATGGAATGAGAGAGAGGGATTGGGAGAGAGATATAGGGAGTGTGTGTGAGAGAGAGCGAGTAGGAGAGAGAGGGAGTGGGAGAGAGTTAGAGAGTGAGAGAGAGAGAGAGATTAGGGTTTAGGGTTTAAGGGTTGATGTATTAAGGGTTTAAGGGTATAGGTTTGAGAGATTAGGGATTAAGGCATAGTCTCCAAGGTTGAGGGTTTAGGGATAGGGTTTAGGGTTAAGTGAGAGACCCATATGGCTAAGGAGGTATGGATGGCTAAGGGGAGAGAGAGAGAGAGAGAGAAGAAACCTTTATAAAATTAACATTTTCATAACACAAGCACATTTTGAAGAAGTTGAAATATAGCCATTTTCTATAGCAAGACAAAACACACTCGCATTATAACGTGAGTAGGTTTTAATGCAAGTGCTTTTTGGCATTCTCAAAAATAGTAAAAAAGTTAGCACATCCATGATTCAGGCCCACATGTTTTGTTATTCTCCTTTTTATGTGCATGTTTTGATAAAAAAGAGCTTTTTGGTGCTATTGGGAAGTGCACATGAAAATTTTGCACATTCTACCACCTTTGCATGAACTTTCCATCACCTTTTTACGGTTTTCCAACTTAGGAAGGAGGAAATAACATATTTTTTACATCGAATTTGATATATATCAATTCAAGTCTCATTTTTTATAGTGTTGCAATGTTAATTGTGATTGAATTGTAGGAAGTTAACATTATACATTGGTTATTTTTATTGTTGTTAGTAATTCTCTTTGAGTGATATACAATTGAATGTTGAAAAGGAAGAAAGCTTGTGAAAAACTCAAATTGTTGAGGAGTTTGATTCAAGAAGATAAACAAACTACATAATTGGGTAGTTCCTCCATTCGAATCTCTATTTTTTAGGCATGTCAAGTCTTTACACATTTTCTTTACATTTTCCTTAATTCTATTATGTTTGTTTGTCATCCCTTATCATACATGCTTAATACATTTCTTTGATTTTGTTATTATTCATATTCCATGTTCATCAAATTGTGTGTTTCTCATTATAACCTTAGCCCCTCTTGGCACATTTTAAACTACACAATTTTTTACACTTCCCAATTACATTTTAAACCACATCTCTTTGAGGCATTTTGTTAAAAAATTGACCTACCTTGTGTATGCTTCCACATTTTTTATACACATTTATGAGAGTAGTTATAACTATGTAATATAATACATCATTTCTCATTCTTTTTTTATGGATGTGCATACCCCTTTCCAAAGCTTCCATTTTGGTATAGCCATGGGGGATGTTGGAAAATGCTTTGGAATTTGGTTTTACACCTAGAAATTGCATTTTTTTGAAATTTTCTAAAGCCTTTTCAACAAATACATTTTGTGCATATCCTGCAATCATTGTAGTCCATGAGGATATATCTCATTGAGGCATTTTTCAAACAGTTCACGTGCCTTGTCTATACATGTCTACCAAAGCATTTTATCAAACATGTTAGACAAGGCAATGAGCTATTAGAAAAAATTATTGAAAAAATGTGGTCTCATGGTGATGGAATGGCATTCCATCGGCATTTTTTCAAATAGCTCACTACCTTGTCTATGCGACCACATTTTCCATATATGTCTGCCAAAGAATTTTATCAAAAATGTTAGACAAGGAAATGAGTTGTTCAAAAAATGCCTCAAAGAAATGTGGTCTCATGGTGATGGACATAACCATAAGACCATATTTCTTTGAGGAATTTTTTCAAACATCTCATTCCCTTGTCTATGCTACCAGATTTTCCATACATTTTCTATTTTGTGCATATCTTGCAATCATTGTAGTCCATGAGGACATATCTCATTGAGGCATTTTGTCAAATAGTTCATGTGCCTTGTCTATGCATCCACATTTTTCATGTGTCTATAAGGAAATTTCAACCATAAAACTCATGAGAATCCCCCCCTTTTATGTTTTGATAGATGGCATACCCCATTCCAAGGTCCCCTTGCTGCTATGGCTAGAAGCCTAAAATATGTGCTTTTGACCAAACTATGGATGCATGGAAAAAATCTATCAAAGCATAATAGAAAGAAAAATCATAGAGAAGGTAGTGATTTGTTTGAAAAAATGCCTTAAAGAAATGTGGTCTCATAGTGAGCATGTGGATATCACCATGAGACCACATTTATTTGAGGCATTTTTTCAAACAACTCACTACCTTGTTTATGCTACCACATTTTCCATACATGTCTACCAAAGAATTGTATCAAACATGTTAGACAAGGAAATGAGTTGTTTGAGAAAATGCATCAAAGAAATGTGGTCTCATGGTGATGGCCACATTTATTTGAGGCATTTTTTCAAACAACTCATTCCCTTGTCTATGCTACCAAATTTTCCATACATTTTCCATTTTGTGCATATCTTGCAATTGTTGTAGTCCACAAGGACATATCTCATTGAGGCATTTTGTCAAAAATTTCATATGTCTTTTCTATGCATCCAAATTTTGCATGTGTCTACTAAGGAAATTACAACCATAACACTCATGAAAATCCATCCCTTTAATGTTTTGATAGCTTCCAGACCCCATTCCAAGGTCCCCATTACAAGGTAGTGAGTTGTTTTATAAAATTCCTCATAGAAATGGGGTCTTATGGTAATGTACATCACCATGAGACCCCATTTCTATGAGGCATTTTTTCAAACAACTCACTACCTTGTCAATGTGGTCGCATAGACAAGGTAGTGAGTTGTTTGAAAAAATGCCTTATTGGAGTCTCACAATGATAATGGGGACTCACGGTGATGTACATAGACAAGGTAGTGAGTTGTTTGAAAAATGCCTCATAGAAATAGGGTCTCATAGTGGTCGTTGAGCTATTTCAAAAAATGCCTCATAGAAATGGGGCCTCATAATGATTACAACCATTGTGAGACCCCATTTCTATGAGGCATTTTTTCAAACAACTCACTACCTTGTCTATGTACATCACCATGAGAACCCATTTTTATGAGGCATTTTTTCAAATAGCTCACTACCTTGTCAATGTGGTAGCATAGATAAGGTAGTGAGTTGTTTTTAAAAATGCCTCATAGAAATTGGGTCTCATGATGATGTACAAGCTTTTCAATGTGGTAGCATTAACAAGGTAGTGAGTTGTTTGAAAAAATGCCTCATAGAAATAGGGTCTCATGATGATGTTGAGACCCCATTTCTTTGAGGGATTTTTTCAAATACCTCACTACCTTGTCAATGCTACCACATTGAAAATGTAGTGAGTTGTTTGAAAAAATGCCTCAAAGAAATGTGGTCTCACAGTGATGTATATCACCATAAGACCACATTTATTTTCGGAATTTTTTCAAACAACTCACTACCTTGTCTATGCTACCACATTTTTCATACATGTCTACCAAAAAAAAAATTCAAACAATTCACATGCCTTTTCCATGCTTCCACATTTCTCATACATTGCTGCCAAGGGAGTTGAAATTATAAAATTTGATAAAATTCCCCATTTCTTTTAATGTTTTGATTGGTTCCCATACCTTGTTCCAAAGTTAGGATGTTGAAAAAAGTTGTAGAATATTGATTAATAGTCAAGCCAATTGTATTTTCTTAAAAAAATTTAATATATTTTAAAAATTCAATTTTGTGCCTATCTTGCAATCATGGCATTCCACGAGACCACATTTCTTTAAGGAATTCCAGCAAAACATTCATGTAAGCTTTTTATATGCTACCACATTTTGCAAGGTAGAAATACTTAAAAAAAAATTAGCTTTCGATTTTCCTTGTGTTCTTATTGCACTTGTTTATACACCATGGTTGAGTGACATTTACTCTTCCATAGGATGATTGTAAGTATTTTATATCAAGGGTTGAATGACATATATTTCATTTATTTGTATGGATTAATTTTTTAGGAACTACTATTTGTCTCTTTATCATGTTACAGATAAAATTATCTGCAATGCCAAGGAAATGATCAAGGATTAAACCAACACAGGAAGAGATAGAAGCTAAGAATGCAAAGAAAGAAATGTATATGAGGGAACATTATGAGAAGAAGAAATTGGAAATGATTGTTGAAGACATGCCAACTGAAGAGGAACCTCAACCATCAACAAGAGATGGAATTGGCAGCACAAAGGGAATGAATGTGAAACCTTCATGCTATGAAAAATTTGAATATCGTAGTTGGAGACACACCCTCTACCACAAGTGAAGATGGAGGGAAACCATCTATCGCATCTCAAGTTGAGAGTACAACATCACTCACATGTGAAGATGGAGGTACGCGATCATTCCCATCTCAACATCAAGGTATGTCATCTATTCCATCCTCAATCGAAGGTATGCCATCTAGCCCATCTCATTTAAATATTGATGAAATTCCTAATGTTGAGATGAATTTATCTTTGAGAAAACCACCTATAATTTTGCATAGAAAGCCAAAGTTTTTTATTAATATTGATTAGAATATTTTGCAGCCAATGGAAGGTAAGATTCCAAAATCCACTTGTAGAAGATATTCTCATAAGATTTGGAGAGTGTTCTTTGAAAAGTTAAATGAGACTACAAGATGTCAACTATTTGTTGAAATGATGTGAAGTATAAAGTATAGGTCCATAATGAATATTCTTGGGTTGAGAAAATTGGATGCTTCTAGTGAAAAAACTATTGTCAAGGATCTAATGAGTGCATATGAGAGTGTGGGTAAGACCTCATGCTCAAAATATAGTAATGTCATACAACATGTCATTACATTGACAATAGTAAGTAATCAAACAATGAAAGCTTGTCTCATTAGAAAGATGAGTCGAGAATTGAGAATCAATAGAAAATTTTTATCAAGAGTCGTTCAAAGGTGCCAAAGAATTAAGGACACCAATTCCACTGAATTATGGGCATTCTCCGGGAGACTACCATGAAAAGATAAATCAATTTTTGAAGCATTGAGATCAATAATTGAAGACTTTTGGAAGAATAACACAAGGGTATCTCCAAATCAAATGGATGTTGTAAGAAGGATAATCCGTAGTCAAAACTATGAGCCACATCCAAAGCATTTTTTGGATATGACTCAAACACAATTTTTTCATAAATTTCTAGAGGTGTATCCTCAAATTAAAAAAATTTAAAGATATTTCGAAATGCTAAAACATTTTTATGTCAAGATAAATCACACACGAACTACTTGTTGTAGATTACATATTGAATTTTTTAACCATTTTGATGTTTATCACTCTATGTATTTAGATTTGCATACTAATAATGTTTTGCAGGATTGTGGCATACATACCCCACCAACATCTTCATGAGACTTCATATAAAAAAAAAATGTAATAGAGAGGATGGTCAAATATTCTATAGAAATTATGCTTGGATGGCACATGTTAGCATTGTGGTGGCTTGCAATATATGCCAATATGTGAACATATGGAAATCACACATGTGGTTGGAAGGGAACTAGTAGAGTTTGGAAAGTATAAAATAGTGGCCTACAATACAAAAGATGGTAAAGAAGAAAAAAGGTGTGATTTGGTTATTCAAAAGATTCTAGTGTATCAGTTTATGTCTACATTTCGTGACAGTATAGTATATGATTATGCAAGGCATACCCATAGAGCTTGATGTTTGGACTTGCAATTCAATTTATGCAAGTACACCTTTCCACTTGGTAGTATTGTTTTAGTCAATTGCTTTGTAGAGAACTACACTCTAAAACCACACCATGAGGTGCAATCACAATATTACAACTCCACACAGGTTTCTATATATGTGCACATAGAAGCCATTCATGCAGTTGATAGTACAAAGGATAACAAGAAGGTATTTAGGGAGTAACACTTTTACATTAGTGATGATTTTACACATTCTACAGAGTTCGTGCAAGTTTTTTTAAAGTTTTTCTACAATGATTTGGCTAGGAGGGGCATAACATACAATCAACATATAATATGGTCAAATAATTGTGCATCACAATTCAAGAACTCGTGGATGTTCTATTGGTTGAGTAGGATGCATATTATTACAAGTGTTCAGCATATGTGGAACTTTTGTGAGGTCAAGCATGGAAAGGGGGAGCATGATGGTGCAAGAGCATGTATCAAAAGAGCATTAGCACAAGAAGAGTTAAAGTATAAAGATAATGCAAAGTTGACAGATGTAAAATCAATCATCGAGTGGTGTAATGCTTTGATGGATTCAATTAATGAAGGTAAGTCTTTAGTTCATAGATTTTTTGGTTGATAGATGATACTAACATTTCACCATATGATGATTGTTGTACACTAATAGGATCAAGTGAGCTACACTCTTTCCTTAACTCAAATGTAGGTTCATGGAGTATCCATATGTGGAAGATGGCATTCTTTTGATCTTCATGTACAATTCAAGCCTAGAATGAGTGTGAACCAAAGGAGTGGGTTGACCAATGGTGGTTAAGTTATCTTAGCCCACTTCACACATATCAGCCCCTGATGGCATTGGAATTGACATAGATGGAATCATCAGTTAAATTTGACCACATATCATATCTAGTTCAACTAGGTAATATATCTACTTGCATAGTTTTTAAAATTCCAATTGTTATCTTACTTTGTAGTGTTTTTGTAATGTTGACTAATTTCATCTAATTTTTTGCACATATCAATCTAGGGAATGTTTATGTAGTTATTACAGATGAAGACAACAAATAGGGAGTGGATTTTTACTTGTGTCATTGTGTTGAGGTCAAAAATAAATTGGAGGCCTTAGTTACAGATGGATAAAACATTGAATACCCTATAGGCTCAGTGGTTGTTATTGGAACATGGCTTAGAAGGTACCCACTTAAGAGTGTTAATGCTTGGTTTCTTCAAGAATTTGACATGCATCAGAATATTCTTCATTACTCAAACCTTTACATGGCATCCAATGTTCATTTGATCAAATATGGGGGTAGAAATTTGAACAAGACCTTGTGGAAGGTGCATGATTTTGACCATGACGCAATATTGGACATAATAAAAAGTAGAGCAAACCTAGATGGTTCGTTGGATTAATTTGTAAGTATGCACATTTTTTCTTATTAATTTGTATTAAAATTTCTAAGTATGCACATCAAGATTAGTTGATAGTTAGACCTTTCATTTCTATATTTCAAGTTTACATATGTTTTGGTTCCAAGTTTACATATGAATATTGGGCAGATTATATGTTTTGGTTCAATGTGGTAGCATAGATAAGTTAGTGAGGATTGACAAGCTCACTACATTGTCAATGTGGTAGCATAGACAAGGTAGTGAGTTGTTTGAAAAAATTCATCAAAGAAATGGGGTCTCACAACTCACTACCTTGTCTATGCTACCACATTGACAAGCTCACTACATTGTCAATACGATAGCATAGACAAGGTAGTGAGCTATTTTAAAAAATACCTCAAAGAAATGGGGTCTCCTGGTGATGGACCTCATTTCTTTGAGGCATTTTTTCAAACATCTCACTACCTTTTCTATGCTACCACATTGACAATGTAGTGAGCTTGTCAATGCGGTAGAAATGACAAGGTAGTGAGTTATTTGAAAAAGTGCCTCAAAGAAATGGAGTTTCCTGGTGATATACATATCACCAGGAGAGCCCATTTATTTGAGGCACTTTTTCAAACATCTCACTACCTTGTCATTTCTACTGCATTGAAAAGGTAGTGAGCTCACTAGCTTGTCAATGTGGTAGCATAGACAAGGTAGTGAGTTGTTTGAAAAAATGCCTAAAAGAATCAATTTAACATGGTTTGTATCTAGGCATATGATTTGAAATGTTAATATGTTGAAATATCAAAAAAAATAGTTTAACTTTATTGACATGCTACATTTGATAATATTTTATTAAACATGTAATGATTTACCTTTAGGTCTTTTCAATTTAGGGAATTGACAAGTTGTATGTAGTTACTAGTAGACCATTTACTTGTAAATATTTGCAATGGAATAACATCAAATGTACATTATAATATAGATAGACAAAAAATTATATTAATTTTTTGTTATAGACATACCCTAAACTACACTAGTAATGCTTTGACCCAAAAAATTAAATTTATATATTTATATTGGTATCTAGCTACACATTTTATAGTTGAAATACCACTTTTCCTACTTATCATTAAACATTTTTTTTTAAACCTTATGTAAACAAATCCAAAGTGCACCCTTGTGGTAGATAGCCTTGATATGACAATATTCTACCACATTAATAAACTGCTAGAAATAATTCCTAACTATGTTTTCTTGTAGAAATTCTCATTACATTCTTACATTGCAATACTTTATTTATATAAAAAATCAAAATAATAGAAAAAAGAAAAAATTATGAAATGAATTCATTGCATTCTTTATTTTGTATTACATAACTTTATCTTTATTTAAGATATTCATGGAATATCTCTACCCCATTTTCATAGCTCTTGCAACAATGAAGACTAATCTAAAATGATTACCCATAGCTCTTTGAGGAATTTTTTCAAACAACTCACTACCTTGTCATTGCTATCGCATTGACAAGGTAGTGAGAATTGTAAGAAAAAAATCCTATAAGAAATGGGGTCTCATGGTGATGTACATCACCATGAGACCCCATTTTTTAGAGGCAATTTTTCAAATAGTTCACTACCTTCTATTCAATATTTCAAACAATGTTCCTTCTAACCCCACTTATAGATAGATGACTTTTCTATTAATTCATTAGCTGTGAGTTCATTATTTGACTCAATAGAAGTTGGTCCACTTGATTAAGTAGTCAATTTTCAATAATTGATTTTTTATTCATCACCTCATTCTATCATTCATCCTATTGATTTTGGCATACCTTCGTGAGAATGGATATTTTTACTCAATGATTAACCACTAGCAATACCTTTGTGAGAATGAATATTTTTACTCAATGATTAACCATTTTAATTAGTGTCCTAAAATTAGTAATGTGTAAATGCATTGTTTTACATTATAAATCTAAACTCTAACTTTGAATATATGTTTCTCATATTGTCCTTTTAATAGTTTTCCTACAAATAGCAGTTACAAGGTAGTGAGCTATTTCAAAAAATTCCTCAAATAAATACATCACCATGAGACCCCATTTCTTTGAGGCATTTTTTCAAAAAGCTCACTACCTTGTCAATGGTAGCATTGGCAAGGTAGTAAGCTCAATACCTTATCGATGTGGATGCATTGAAAAGGTAGTGAGAATTGTAAGAAAAAATGTCTCAAAGAAATGGGTCTCATGGTGATGTACTAGTAAGCATCATAAGAAAAAATTCCTCAAAGAAATGGGGTCTCATGGTGATGCACATCACCATGAGACCCCATTTTTTTAAGGAATTTTTTCTTACATAGGGCCCCTCTACAATAAGCTCTCTCAATTTTTTATAGCTCCAATTCATTTTCCCACGGTGAATAGATTTTAATTGATGGAAAAAGGGTCAGTTACATGTAGTGTAAAGTTGGAAAGTGGTGTAACTTTCATTTTATTCATCATACGACTGAACTAACTATTCCAACATATTTGTATGGGTGGTTTTATGCTATGAAATTTCCCCTTTCACACCCAAACACGTTGAAATAGTCTGAGCTACATTTTATCGGTGAAGTCTCTTAAGAGACAAAAGTGCAAAAGGGCAGAAAACTTCGACAAGCGATTACTTGGAAATTGTGGCACTTGGAAACATTTCATCTAAGGCTATAAGATCATGTAGGTACCCTCTACATAAACCTCTCTCGGTTTTTGATAGCTCCAAGTCATTTTTCTGTGGTGAACAGATTTTACTTGATGGAAAATGGGTCAGTTGCATGTAATGACAAGTTGGAAAGTGGTGTAACTTTTGTTCTCTTCATTATATGACCAAACCGAATATTCAAACACATTCATAAGGTGGGTTTGTTCTAGGAAAGGTATTTTTTCACACCCAAACATTCTGAAACAGTGTGAGCCACATTCTACCAGCGAAGTCTCTTAAGAGACCAAAGTGCAAAAGGGAAACAAACTTCAACAAGCAATTACTTGGAAACTGTGGCACTTGGAAACATTATTTCTAAGGCTATGAGATCATGTAGGGTCCCTCTACAATAACCTCTTTTTATTTTTGATAGCTCCAAGTCATTTGTCATTGGTGAATAGATTTCAGTTGATGGAAAATGGGTCAATTGCATGTAGTGTAAAGTTGGAAAGTGGTGTAGTTTTCATTCTATTCATCATACAAATGAACCGATAGTTCCAAAATGTTTGTATGGGTGGTTTTATGCTAATAAAGGTCCTATTTTTCACCCAAACATGTCGGAATAGTCTAAGCCACATTCTACCAATGAAGTCTCTTAAGAGACCAAAGTGCAAAAGGGCAGCAAACTTCGACGAGTGATTACTAAAAAACCGTGGCACTTAGAAAAATTTCATCTAAGGCTACAAGATCAAATAAGGCCCCTCTATAATAATCTCTCCCAGTTTTTTATAGCTCCAAGTCATTTTCCCATGGTGAACAAATTTCAGTTAATGGAAAATAGGTCATTTTCCTTGAATTATGGTTGCTATGTCATTCGGTTGCGTAGTATAAGGGATATGAACTTGTTGTAAGGAATTTTGAATCATGTTGTGGTAGTGAGGGGATTCTTGAATAAGGTCCCATAGGGATATCTTTTCAAGATTATTCTTAATTTGTTCAACAAGATCATACTCCTTTCCATGAGGAGGACCTAGTAAGATAGGGTTAGGGAGGATAGGATTAGACAAAGGTAAGGGTTTCGGGGTTGGTTGTTGTGGTTGCAAATTATTTCTTGTGTTTTATGTATGAGAAATGGTATTATGAATTGACTATTGTGACACATTATTCTTAGGTGGGTAAAGGATAAGGTCAGGCTTGTTTTGAGTTTGCAGTTTGTGTGAAGGTGGGTAAAGAATGAGTTGAGGTTGAATAATATTAGTATCCCTTAATGAGTGAGAGTCTAATAGTACATCATCTTCATCTAAGAGCATAATATCATTATTTTCAATGTTTTCCTTTTCTTGCACCACGATATTCCCCCTAGGAGGAGAGTTTTTAGGAGAACTACAAACCAAATGTTCTTGAAATTTAAAGGTTGGTTCTTCTAAAATGACTTGGTTTGGTTGTCTTGTTTAGGAGAAGTCTTTATTTGATTGTCCTTTCCAAAGGTCTCATTATATTGTTCCATAATACCTACCCTAGTAGGAGATCTTGTAATATGTTCATTAAATTCCATGGTTAGACTTTGTAAAGTAGCTTCATCACAAGTAGGGGGGCATCAAGAGAAGGAAAACTATAATTTTCATGCTTACCAAAAATATCTTTCCAAATGGTAGGAGCATTAGGGAAGGGAGGAGAAAAATTCTTATGACCCTCAATAAGTGAATCTTCTAACACTAACCTATCCTCTTCACATCGAGGAGGGATATTAGGAGAAGGGAAATTTTGATTTTCATGGCTAGCTATGATATCATCCTCTTTCACTTCACAAGCAAGGGATGAATGGAGACTAGGTAAGGTGATGTTTAGAAATGTTTCTATGATCTCATCTTCTTGTTTTCTAATATATTCCAAAGGGGGATGAAGACAATCAAGACTCTCAATGCTTGTATCTTCTTTCACCAATATACCTTTTTCACTAATAGGTGAGGTATTGGGAGAAGAACAAGTATGATTCTTATGATTGTATATGCTTGCATCCTCACCAATAGGAAATGTAATATTAAGGATTGTGTCAATGGTTTGATTCACTTGCTCTAGGGTGTTCTCATAACTATGAAATATAGGAGAAGGATAACTAACATGTTTCTTAATTACCTCATTGGTGTAATCTCAATTGAACTCATAAGAGGGGATGTTGTACTTATGCAATCCATTTTTAACCATATCAAAGCCACATCTCTTGAAAGAAAACATGCTATTATGGAAAAGTAAATAAAGTGCAATTCAATGACCTAAAGTGAAATGTTTAAATGCAATTTTTATATTTGAACAAGTTAATTTTTTTATTACACTATGCAATAACCCAAAAGATGAAATGTTGTAAATGCAAATTTGGAATTGAACAATGCATGAAATGGACTAATTTAAGCTAGATTTAGTGAAATGCATGTAATAGGAAGTCAACCCAATGAAACAAGTAACCAATGGCACAAAAAAAAAATCTTCAAAACAAGGTTTTCAATGTTGTAAAAGGTGGTTTTAGATGTGTACAGGGACTGATTCGCCCAAGGTGGCGAATGAGTCCCAATAGGGATTTTTTCAAAAAAATAAAAAAATTTCAATTGGATTTTTATGATTTATAGGTTGTATGATATATCCTAAATGTAAATGTATTTTTTAGGTGATTTTCAATTATTTGAGATGCAAAAATTTAACCTATATGCACTTTCACTAATGCAAAATTTTGAAACCCTAGAATGCCAATTAACTAATGTAAACCCTAATGCAAAGCTAATGCAAGCTAGATCTATGATGATGATGGAGTCCAAATCAGAAAATAAGTTATTCTAAATGAAGGTTCACCAAAATGTAATATAGAATTTTGGTACTTCACTAGGGTTTTAGGACCTAGGACAACAATCTTCTATACTTTGCATTCACAGATGACCCTAGAGATCTCACTCCAAGAATAGAGGCAAGAGATCTAACAATAGGGTACCCTAGGATATGATTTTATATTAAAGGATGGGTTCACCACCAAGTTTAGACTTTGAAAAATAATGCAATGAAGGATGAAATAAAAAATCCTAGTTTGATGCAATGCTTTAATGAATCACCTAGAATGACCATGAAACAAAATAGAAAGTTATAAAACTAAAAGTGTGCACCTAGAATCTAGAGAGAGATGGAATGGAGCTCTGAAATCTTGAAATTGCTACTTTTTAGGCCTAGTGGGACTCATTCTCCATTCTAGGAAAATCAATCCCAGATCATGGTTTATAGATAGGAACATGTTTCTTGGAAAAGGGTATCCGAAACTGCAAAAATCCCAAAATTGACAAAAAAATGGAACTCATTCGCCACTTGTGGTGAATGAGTCCAGTTTGGCTTTTCTAGAAATTCAAAGTTTTGATTTGTACTTCTTGGTCTGCTCTTTCTATTCCTGTAGGTTCCTAGATCTGAAACTCCAATTTCGAGGTTATAGATGACCTTTTGTGAAGATTTTGACCTTGCAAGTAGGGAGATGAATCCATCAATTTTTAAACCTATTCTTCAATCATCTTCAAGCCTTCAAAGCACCTAGATCTGTAATCACACAAAGAAAGAGAGAGGAAATGTTGATTGTTAGGGAATAGGGGTTTGCCTTGGTCAAACCCCTGTTAGGTAATTAAACCAAATGATGAAATAAGATAATGAAACATGAACATGAAGTAATGCAATTAGAACCTTGCCATGATGATGGATCTTGAATTTCTGCAATAATTGATGAAGAATCTTGCCCTTGAATGATCTTGAAAGCTATTTTGATGACCTTGGAATGCTTAACTCTTGAATGCTTGACTTGATGGCATGAATGTATGATGTTGCTTGGATTGCTTAGGTTGCTTAGGAGAAATAATTATTTGAAAGATTTTTTATATAGGCAATCCATTCACATGACCATCAATTTGATCCTCAAGGCTGACATTGAAGAAATTTAAACTTAAAACCCAAATTTTCCTACTCAAACCTCAAAAATAGCTAAAATGGGACTCATTTTCCATATTGGGTGAATGAGTCCCACCTGGATGTGACTCATTCACCCAAGGTGGTGAATGGATCCCACAGGGGCTATTTTTCCAATTGGGATGTCAAGGAGTGAAGAATTTAAGTTTTTATGTTGATTTTGTCGGGTCTTTGATCAAAATATGCCTTAGGATGCACAATATGGGGTCATATGGGCCTCTTAATGAGCATATCAAGATTATAAATGCAAGGGGGGCCAAAATCCAATGTGAAATTGTAAATAAATACACTTTACAACACTGAATTATGGAAAAATTGGGTCTATTCAACTTAGAAGGGCCCTAAATCCCATGTGAATGTGTAGAACACATTACAACACTAGATTAGGTCCACTTGATTTACAAGACTCTGAAATTTAATGTGAAGATGTAAATAAATACATTTTCCACCATTAAATTAGGACAAAGTTAAGTGAATTTAGCTAAAAACGGGGCCAAGACCTAATGTGGATGTGTAAAACACCTCACAACACTAGATCAAGGCAACATTAAGTCCAATTTATCATTAACTATTCCCAAATCAAGCAAGGACATTATTTTCTATGATACACCTTCAAAGGAAATAAGAAAACCTTACCCTCACATAAGATTGATAGGAGTGCTATAAAATGGCAACTCCCAACACTAGGCTTCTGCAAACTAAATTTTGATGGTGGATCATAGGGAAATCCATATATATCTGGAGCAGGGTTTTGCATAAGGTATTGCTAAGGAGCACTAATTGTAGCTAAATCAATCCATCTCCCACTAGGTACCAAAATCTAGCAGAATCAAAAGCACTCCTGCAAGGTTTTAAGTTGGCAATACAATTCAAATTGGAAAAGATTCACATTGATGGTGACTCTCTAGTGGTGATAAATGCATGCAAAGAAAAAACCATCTATAACTGGAAGCTAAAATACATTCTATAGAAAGTATGGAACCTCATAAATTGTTTCTAAGAATTTCATATCTCCCACATGTATTGGGAAGGGAACCACTTAGCAAACATCCTGAAAAATATGGGTTGTGATAATCAATAAATTGAACTGCAATAGGGCCAACTATCCTACAATACATATCTAGAACTGGTAGAAATAGTAACCGTAGAAAGAAAATTTCAAAACCACAAGAGTGACACCAAAGGATGCAAAGGCTTGCATCCCGCTCTCTGATATTAGATTGGCTAATATTTATTTTAAACAACAACTTCATGGTGTGTCTATCAGGCAAACAACAAGATGGTCCCATCTTGGCAAAACCTGCATGGACACAAAAGGTGGTAAAAAATAGGGAAAATTGGCAAGTCACTCGCCACCTTAGCAAACCCCATGTAAACACAAAAGGCAACAGGGGATAAGAATTTTTTATCCTACTTAACACATGACAAGGCACCTCAAGGCAGCAAAAAATGGAAAATAGCTAAAACCAAATTTAAAAATGTGTAGCATCTCATGACGAAGGGTGATATCCCATCAAATGGGATTATCTCTACATGCTTTAAATGCTAATCAATAGAAAATCCATTGGCGATGGAAAGCAATAGGAATAATGATGAAAATTATAAAACGTGTCGATATGCCTTGATGCAAAGGACCAAGGTGACACAAGAAGGATCAAGCACTTGATTGGCATGATTGAAGGAGCCCACTCATTGGAAAGGATTGAGTGTATGACAACCAAGTCACACCCCTACTTCGTATGTCTACGCCCTTGCCAAGCCATCCTACTCAATAGAGAAAACTATTTTAAAACTACTATGGCCTTTTGTGTAGGTACAAGTAAAGCATGATGACAAGTATTGTGATCAACTTAAGCTAACATCACACATTTGAAATCAAGATCACACACATAGAATAAATTATATTATGTTCCAAGTCTATTCACCATGCAAAGATGTGACATCGCTCATCAAACTTTTTACACCTCTTCGCACGACGTTTTGGTCTTGCTACAGGTGTATGTGTGGAATAAGCAATAAGTAAAATAATAAACAACACTTCTTAATAAGACATTATGTCAAGAGAATCAACAAACATTAATCTAATTAAAACAATAAAACTCTTGAAAGCGTCATATTGCTCTCTATCTCCAAAGATTTATTAAATCATAGGACTCTCAGATTTGATAAACATTGTGACTATTAAAATGCCAATCTAGAGAATGAGATGTTGCTAAATGCAGGAATCTAATCCTATATGATGATGGTTAAATGATATTGATGCAGCTACTGTAATCTAAATTGACATAGATATGACAAAAAGGAAGCTACAATAAACTATGATGTAGCTAAATGGGAAGCCATGATATTGGTTCTATGATAAAATTCTATGATTAATTAGTATTGCTAAAATTCTAATTGCTAAATGATAAAATGCTTGATTGCTCAATTGATATTCTTGCAGAGTAATTTTACACAAAGTTGGGATCATTTTCCTGTAGAAAGAGAATGTATTTATAGATTCCCGACAACATATTTGTGAAAGGGTAGCACAACAAAGGTTTGGATTCAATCCTGAGGATTCAATGGTGAAGGATGAAGAAGTCTGAGAAGATTATGGAGATTTTTTCTCTCCACAAAAACATTCAACCAGATGATAGGAAGAAACAATGGAAGAAGATGAAGGAGTTGCCAGCAAATTTGTCTCCAAATTTGCCCGTGAAGGTTGAGATGAATTAAATTAGACATTTCATATCTAATTTGGTAGGTGGATATGATTAGCTATAGAATATATTTTAATTAAATATTTAGATTTATTCAATTTAGGAAAAGAAGATATTTAATAAAACAGACTATAGAAGTCTATGTTTATTAAATAAATATGGAGGAAATATGATAATTAATAGAAGAATTTTAATAATGATAATTAAATAAAACAAAGTATTAAATTTGTTTATTTAATTAAGAAGGAATAATATAATAAAGATAGAAGAATTAAAAGTGAACTATATAAATAAATATTTATATTTATTTAATAGTAGAAAAATTAAAGGTTAATTAATCAAATAAAATTATATTTAATTAATTAGATTATCCAGACCATTTTTAGGTGAATACATTTTTCCCCTCTTTGAAGTGATGTGTTTACACATTGCTTCAAAGAAAATCTTGTTGTTGCTCCTAGTATTGACAAAAAAATTTCAGATATGCCCGAGACATTGATTTTGCTATGATGATGGATATATGCCCCCTCGAGAGATAAATTGATGAATTTTTTGATTTTTTCGGATTTTTTGAAAAAATTTCAATTTTTTTTATTATTTTCTGATAATTTGAAAAAGATTTGATGATGAAATAATCTATCTCCCCACAACGAGTTATGAAAATGCCCCTATGATGAAGTATGGATTAAACCTCCAGTAAATAAAATAAATAAATCCCACCAAAATCCCTTTAATTACTCTTTACAAAGTTTAAAAAAGGGGTGAATTTGAATTCATTTGTGCAATTTGAGTTTTGAAAATTTGAGAGAGAGTGATTTTGAGAAATTTGGAGCAAAATTCCAATCCCCTACCATACTCACCATTTCGAGCGTGTGAATCGACACAATCACTTGGTTGCCTATGGACCTCCGGTACGTACCCATAAACCTCCTTTTTTTTTTTTTTTTTCATTTTTGGTGCTTGTAATTTGGATCTAAATTTTTGAAATCTTTTAGTGCATTCAAAGTCTACAGTAGTGCATAGGTTAGTTGTAGTGGCACATCCAATGCTTTAGTGTGTAGATAAGATGAAATGGTGCATTTGTAGTTTTAACGCCTAGGTCAGATAATCTAGTGCATCTATAGGCTAGAAACGCATTGAATGTTATAGTGCATTGATTACCTAGATTAGCGCATTGACTCCTAGAAATGGCACATAGGCTGATGTGGTGCATTGGCTGCCTGTTTTACCGTGTACGTTAGATGAAATGGTGCATTCAATGATTTAGTGCATTGACCACCTATTTTAGCACATTGAATGTTGTGGTGCATCAAAACACTGTTTTGACACATCTAAGTTAGAATGATGTATTTTGTCAATTTTATCCTTGATTTTATCGATTTTGATCATGTCAGCTGTTGGTTTGATATGATTGATGATCTTAGTAGAGTGGGTGATGTTTAACCTCATGATAGGCGAGGTTTGATGATTGATTGACAATAATTAACCTCATGATAGGCGAGGATTAATTATAATTGATTGATATACCTCATGATAGGCGAGGTTGATTGGATTAATTGACCTCATGATAGGCAAGGTATAATTTTTTTTTTAAGATTGATGATTGACCTCATGATAGGTGAGGTTGATTGATGGTTGCTCACAACATTTGATCAAAGTCTCACCAGAGCTATTTAGATTTGATAGGTTGATTGATGTTTGATGAATTGACAAAGATTACTGACTTTCAATATTTTGTGATGATAGGATACATTGACGAACCTACAGGTTCGAGAGCAGTTTCCTAGGACTTTCAATTTGATACTACAACTAGTGCAACATGAGACAATAGTGCTTGCACATTGTGGTTTGTCCTCTCTCTTATATATGCCCTAGATTAGGATTAATCGGGGTCTCTTAACAGCCCTAGCAGAGAGGTGGCATAGCAAGTATAATACCTTCCACCTTCCTATTGTCGAGATGACCGCCACTCCTGAGGATGTATGGAATATTTTGAGGATTCATGTTGTCAGTGACCTTGTGCTATATAATTCTCTAGAGCAAGGTGGGAGTGATGCTCTCTGCATAGTATTTTAGGTTGATCATATTTGTGGGTACAAGATTCTATGGCATGATATGGTGGATGCCTATTCTACCCTGCCTTTGGTTCTTGCTAGTTTTATTAGAGGGTTCTTTTTTCTTGATCACAGGTCAAAGGAACTTTCTATTGGTTGGGGTCATGCATTGGAGAGTATGGTTGTGCATGGTACCAGATATGCATGGGGCATGTGTATGCTTGCCCATCTTTATCATGATTTACATTTGATTGTCTACTTTTGAGGTCATAGTTTTTCTGTAGGGGTTACATTATTATAGGTATGGGCATGGGAACATATAGTTGTTACACATCTAGTGATGGTGAGACAATGGCCATCCATGTGGCCATATGTGCATATTTATGCAGGTCATCTTACTCAGCTTAGACTGGGTAAGTTAGAGCATTGGAGGAGAGTTTTGGATAATTATGAGGTTGTCACATGGTAGCCTTATCTAGACTGTGAGCATTGGGATGATGATGATATTCAGTTGTCATATCTCTCTTAGTCATTGCTACTGATTGGTTAGAATCATTGGGTATCAGAGAGATTTTTATTTAGGAGGGTGCTCAGGTAGTTTGGTATCATACAGGGCATGCCCTAGGGTGTTTCTCATTATGGTCATCGTCAAATAGATTCTATAGATTAGGGACCATGTCTTTCGTATGATGTTGTCTTCTAGGAGTACTAGGCTCTACAACCTTTAGCTTGGGATATTCGTCCTGATATTACTAATGCTCCTATCACAGTGGATTATGCAGATTATCTGGCTCTACATCCTTTTCCATGGATTACCGTTCCTGATGATCTAGTGTCATTACCTCTGGAGGAGAGTAGTAGCGATGATCAAAAGGTGGTGGTGATGATGATGAGGGAGATGATGAGGAGGAGGAGGGAGATGACGATAGTGGTGGTGATGATGGTTGTTGTGTTGGATTTGTAGATGTGCGGGAGTTTATGGTACCTCGTAAGAGGCGATCATTGGTAGCTCCTTTTGAGTAGCATGTGCGTATCGGGGTACCATCACAACTTCAGTAGACTCAGATTGTGAGTTTACAAGTGCAGGTACAGACCTTATAGGGGCAGTTGGTATAGGCTCAAGGTTTACTAGTGTAGAAATAGAATCAGATACAAACATAGGCCCAGGCTCATGCACAGACACTTTCTCAGGTATAGGGATAGTTGGCAGCTTCTCAAGCACAAATTTCCTTATTGACAACAAAGAGAGATGTGGCTAGATAGGTTGCGAAGCAGGCACAAATTACTGCTAAGAGATTACAGAGATTAGTAGATGGTACCACCATAGCCATTTATATGAGAGAGGTTCTCCATGTGGGTAGAGAGGCGGATTTTTATAAAGGTTGGTACCACAATGCATTTCCCTTTGAGTAGAGAGTTAGTTACGCATAGTCTCGATCAAGTAGGACTCATTCTAGGGCTATTAGCATGGGTGTGACATAGCCTCCATGGAGAGACCCGAGAGATCTTGGCACATCTGGTGGTAAAGGGACTGGTCCAGAGATGCCTACACTGTCTTGAGGTAGCACCACATAGCTTCATGATATGATTTCATGATATTTGAGACATGATGTATACTCCAATTTTTTATTCATAGCCATTTTTGATGTTGTATCTCTTTATATTTCAGACATCATTGTATACTTGACACTATGATTTTTGAGATCTATATGATATGTGATGGATTGATTTATTTATATGTGTTCTATATGGTTTTGTGATGGATGCATTTAATTTCTTTGCTCTAAATTTTATGTGATAATCTTTATGATATGTTATGGATACATTTAATGTTCATGTGATATGCTATGATTTATGATGTTCTATTTATGATGTTCAAATGTGATTACATGAATAATGGTGATTTATGGATGCATGATGTATGCAATTATTTACATGGATCGATAGATGTATGATGATGTGTATATCTAAATTACATGATAATGTAACCATATGCATGGATGTGATGTTTTAATGATAGATGAATAATGTAGATATGATATAGGAAATGGATGAATGAATGATGATAACAATAATGATTCCTTTAATGTATGTTTTATGATATGATAAATGGATGAATGAAAATATGCAATTACATAGAGATTTTTTTTTGATAGTTTTTTTGATGCAATTTTACGATGTGATACACAAATGAATAAATGACATGATTAAAAAAAATTATTTGATGAAATGTATGAATGATGAAATTCAATAATAATGTTTTCTAATGTATGCAATGGAAATGATTATGCAGCTATATGATAATGATGATGTTTTTGTTAATGTCAAGTATACTCAATCAGTCAATAAGGAAAGTTAACATCGTTTATGAATTGGTTACCCATCTTTGGAACAAAATACTCTGCAGATGCAAAACCAACATAAATGCAATCTAATGTAATTATGCAAAATTACATATGCACAAATTGTCACCTTAGTAGTCCCTTTATCATGTTTTTATCATTATTGATCCTTTAAAATGTTGAAAGTGAGTACAAGCATCGATGGTATGAGTTAGACCATGATGACCTAAGTACTACTTTCATTATTTTTGATATTGCAAGTGAACACAAGAATCTAGGTATCACTGTTAACATTTTGAATTTACATAGTATAATGATTCAATTCTTTTCTATTTACACAAAAAAAAAATGAAAAAAGAGGAAAATACAAAAAACTCATAAATTCTGAAAAAGTGTAATAAAAACATGAAGCGAAAACCTAGAAACATGCACTACTTGTGATTTAAACTAGAAGTTCCATCTATTTCAAGCATGTCATGGTCGTTCACTTTCACCATCATTTCTATTCAGTATCATATCATTGCAACGTGGTCATGTCTCACCCTAACTTGGGGGAAAAATCTTGAACTCACTAGGAGCAATAAACTTGAGCTTAAACAAATAGACAAACAACAGTATGGAAAAGACAGTAAGCACAATGATCACAGTGGAACACAATGTTTAACATACATCAAACATCATAAAATTTCAGAAACATCAACCATCTATATCAAATAGCTGAAATCAAAATCAAATCAAGACAACTTTAGGGGGATGATATTCTTTTGAATTGTGATTTTATCGCTATATGCTTGAATGTTCAACATGTTGTACTTTGATTATTGCTATCATTTCTTTGGAGCAACTTGATGATGTATTGAACTAGAGAAGCTAGGAATGAGAATGGTATTTTCTTTGTCTCTTGTTTGTGAATTGATCATTTATTGTGTAAATTATCATGAGACATGCTCTACAAAGTATCACTGTTAACATTCTGAATTTACATAGTATAATGATTCAATTCTTGTCTATTTATGCAAGCAATGCTGAGAGATTATAGAGATTAGTAGATGGTACCACCATAGCCATTTATATGAGAGAGGTTCTCCATGTGGGTAGAGAGGCGGAGTTTTATAAAGGTTGGTACCACAATGCATTTCCCTTTGAGCAAATAGTTAGTTACGCATAGTCTCGATCAAGTAGGACTCATTCCAGGACTATTAGCGTGGGTGTGACATAGCCTCCATGGAGAGACCCAAGAGATCCCGGTACATCTGGTGGTAGAGGGACTGGTCCAGAGATGCTTGCACCATCTAGAGGTAACACCACATAGATTCATGATATGATTTCATGATATTTGAGACATGATGTATACTCCGATTTTTTATTCATAGCCATTTTTGATGTTGTATCTCTTTATATTTGCAGACATCATTGTATACTTGACACTATGATTTTTGAGATCTATATGATATGTGATGGATTGATCTATTTATATGTGTTCTATATGGTTTTATGATGGATGCATTTAATTTCTTTGCTCTAAATTTTATGTGATAATCTATATGATATGTTATGGATACATTTAATGTTCATGTGATATGCTATGATTTATGATGTTCAAATGTGATTACATGAATAATGATGATTTATGGATGCATGATGTATGCAATTATTTACATGGATCGATAGATGTATGATGATGTTAACAGTGATACTTTGTAAATTCAGAATGTTAGCAGTGATACTTTGTAGAGCATGTCTCATGACAATTTACACAATAAATGATCAATTAATAGACAACAGACAAAGAAATACCATTCTCATTACTAGCTTCTCTAGTTCAATACATCATCAAGTTGCTCCAAAGAAATGATAGCAATAATCAAAGTACAACATGTTGAACATTCAAGCATATAGTGATAAAATCACAATTCAAAAGAATATCATCCCACTAAAGTTGTCTTGAGTTGATTTTGATTTCAGCTGTTTGATTTAGATGGTTGATTTTTTCTGAAATTTTATAATGTTCGATGTATGTTCAACATTGAGTTCCACTGTGATCATTGTGCTTAATGTGTTTTCCATAATATTTTTTGTCTATTTGTTTAAGCTCAAGCTTATTGCTCCCAGTGAGTTCAAGATTTTTCCCCCAAGTTAGGGTGAGACATGACCACGTTGCAATGATATGATACTGAATAGAAATGACGATGAAAGTGAACGACCATGACATGCCTGAAATAGATGGAACTGCTGGTTTAAATCACAAGTAGTGCATGTTTCTAGGTTTTTGCTACATGTTTTTATTACACTTTTTCAGAATTTATGAGTTTTTTGTTTTTTGTTTTTTTTGTATTTTCCTCTTTTTTCTTTTTTTTTTGTATTTTTCTATCACCAAGATGCCTATTTTCTAGGTTTTCATCAGGTTAACCATTTTTTCAAGATTTGAACCATGAACTAGGTGATTTAGGTGTATAAATTTTTGAGATGG
This sequence comes from Sequoiadendron giganteum, assembly GCA_007115665.2. Lineage (NCBI taxonomy): Eukaryota > Viridiplantae > Streptophyta > Pinopsida > Cupressales > Cupressaceae > Sequoiadendron > Sequoiadendron giganteum. The sequence continues at coordinate 452,322,492 of CM021108.1, read as the reverse complement.
ATACTATTGATAGGTTCGTCGAACAAATCCCCTTCAGGTGTTGACAGTTGATAGGCTCCAAATCCATAGACTGATATGACAACAAAAGGACCTACCCAGTTAGGTTCAAATTTCCCTTTCTTTTCTCTATCTTATTGATTTCTAGGGTTTTCCTTTAGGACCAAGTCACCAACCCGAAAGACTCTAGGCTTTACCCTGTGATTGTATCTCCTAGAAATTCTTTGTTGGTATTCCTTTAAATGATTGACAACTTGTTGACGACGTTCATTCAACAATTTTAGTTATTGAAGTCTAGACACTCTATAATCCTCATCTATAATTGTACCCTTTAGTGATACATAGAGTGATGGTATTTCCACCTCAATAGGTAGTATGGCCTCAGATCCATATACCAAGGCATATGGTGTAGGTTCTGTAGGTGTTTTGATGCTAGTTCGGTATGCCCACAGAGCAGGGTTTAGTTGATTGTGCCAATCACGTCCAACATCATTGACCATTTTCTTTAGAATTTTCAGAATTATTTTGTTGGAGGCCTCTGTTTGTCCACTTCCCTAAGGATAGTATAGTGTTGAAAAACGATGTTGGATATGAAAATTTTCACACAGCTCTTGGACATCCTAATTTTTAAAAGGTCTACCATTGTCTGTGACAATGGACTGAGGTATGCCATATCGATAGATGAGGTAATTCAGTATGAAAGAAGAAATCTTCTTTCTAGTGATTGTTGTTAAAGGAACCGCTTCTATCCATTTTGTAAAGTATTTTGTTGTTGTGATTATGAACTTGTGTCCATTGGATGAAGACAGATTAATCTTTCCTACCAGGTCTAGTCCCCACTGAAAAAAAGGCCATGTTGAAGTAAATGGTTGCAATTCTTGTGCTAGTGTGTGGATTAGGTTACCATGGATTTGGCACTTCTAGCACTTCTTAATAAATTGATAAGACTGCTTCTCCATATTCGGCTAGTAATACCCCAAACAGAGGAGTTTCTTTGCTAGAGTTAGCCCACTTGAATGAGTGGCACAAATACCTTCATGGACCTCACATAAGGCTATCTCAGATTCATTATGTTCTAGACATCAGAGAAGAGTACCATCTAGACCTCGACGGTAAATTATGTTGACAATTAAGGTATGTCATGTGGCTTGGTGGATGAAGTTGCGTTTCTAGTTTCTAGAAAGATCGGAAGGATATTGTCTTTTAGGTAAGCATAGGTCTTTCCATAGATTAAGGATTCAATGTCATCTAAATGGCATATGGTTTGAGATTCAGGACTATCATAAGTAGGATTAGACACTTGTTCTACTATAAACTCATAATGACCACATTTTTTTGGCAACTGCAAGAGAGAAGAAATTGTTGCCATAGCATCTATAGCTTTGTTTTCTGCCCTTGGAATCTGTTCAAACTTGATATCCACAAAGTACTTTTTGAGATCATCTATCAACTTCTTATATGGCATCAACTTCTCATCTTTCATTTGATATTCATCATTTAATTGATAAATGACTAGTTGTGAATCTCCATATACTTGTAGCTTTGTGATCTTCCATTCAATTGCTACCTTGATGCCAATGATTAGTGCTTCATACTCAGCTAAATTATTGGTACATGGAAACATGAGTCTATAGGACATTGGGATGGTGTGTCCTTGAGATGTAACAAACAAGATTCCTGCACCAGACCCTCATTGTGTGTATGACCCATCAAAATAAAGCCTCCATTGTTATGTTATCACAGTAAGAATGTCTGCATCAGGAAACTCAATTGTCATAGGATGATCATCGGTTAATGGAGCTTTGGCTAAATGATCAGAAATCACTTGAACTTTGATGGATCTCCTATCCACATTCTGGATATCAAATTAACTTAAGATCATGACCCACTTAGCTAGTCTTCCTATTAAAGCAACCTTGTTGAGTAGATATTTTAATAGATCAATATTCGCTATGATCCTAACTGTGTGAGTCAACATGTAATGTCGCAACTACTGGGTAGCAAATACCACTGCCAAACGAGATTTCTCGATGAAGGTGTAATTTATTTCATATTCATTCAGAGTCTTGTTGATATAGTAAATAGTGTGTTCCTTTCCCTCAAGATCTTCCTGTGCTAATAGTGCTCCTAAAGAAATGCCTATTGTTGCAATGTATACTGACAATGGTCTTACTTATGTAGGTTGCATGAGTATGGGTGGTGACATTAGATATTGTTTTATTTAATTGAAATTTGTTTCACACCCTTGATCCCATTTGAACAAGATAATTTTATGTAGCACGTGATTGAATGGATGAATTTTGTCTGCTAATTGGGAGATAAACCTCCCGATTGATTGTAGCCTTCCTTGTAGAGATCTTAGTTGATTGATATTATTTGATGGTGGAATTTCCATTATAGCCTTGACCTTGGTGGGATCCACTTCGATACCCTTCTCTAAAACTATGTATCCTAGGAGTTTTGCTGATTTAACACCAAAGCCACATTTCTTAGGATTTAATCGAACCTTGAACTTCTCTAATCTGGTAAAGATCTTGTCCAGGATCTCTAGATTCCCTTCTTTGGAATATGACTTTGCTAAGATATCATCCACATAATCCCCCATAAAGGTATACATCATGTCATGGAAGATGGTGGCCATTGCTTGCTGATATGTGGCCCCTGCATTTTTCAACCCAAAGGGCATGACATTCCAACAAAAAGTTCCCCGTGGACATGTGAATGTTGTTTTCTCCTAATCATCCGGTGCTATCTTGATTTGATTGTAGCCTGAGAAACAATCCATTATTGATGACATGGCATGTCTTGTTGTTAAGTCTACAATAATGTCAATATTTGGTAAAGGAAAATCATCCTTTGGGCATGCCTTGTTGAGATCCCTGAAGTCAGTACATATTCTGGTACTATTGTCTAGTTTAGATATAAGGACAATATTAGATATCCACTCAACATAATCAATAGACCTGATGAATCCTACGTCTAACAACTTTTTCAGCCCAGTCTTTACCATCAAGGCGATATGCGGATGCATTTTCCTTAGTTTTTGTTTCACAGGTTTTATCCCAGATGGTAGAGATAAATGATGCATTAAAAGTTTTGGATCTAAACCTAGCATATCAGAGTATGACCAAGAAAATTTAATTCTTTTGTCCTCAAATAACTTGACGAATTCTAGCTTTTCTTGTTTAGTCATAGATACCACCAGATGTAAAGTCTTTGTTTTTTTTGTTGTGCCAATATTAATAGACTGTGTAGACTCCACTAGTATTGATGATCTTTCATGATAATGCTCTAGAAGGGTGTCAAATCCCCCATATTTTAGTGCCTCTGAGAGGTTTTCACCATTAGATGTGTTCTTTATTTTTACTTTTTCGAGATCTAATGCTACCATTAAATGGTTTTCACCAGTAGATCCATTATTCCTGTTTTCAATTTTGCAACTGGAAGATTTGACGCCCTCCTGAATGAACGTGTCATTATGAGATTTATGATTAGAAATTTTTTCAAGGTCATCACAACAAATAAAATTAACGATAGCGAAATCATTCACAAAGATGGGTACATTGATGGGTTCACTTGGTTCCCAGTCTATAAGTTCAGGATGTATTAAGGGTAAAAATTCATCAGATTCACTAAGGTCAATGAAAATGAGGGTTCAAATAGCTATATTTTCAAGGTTTTCAATAGTGATGTCAAGGTCTATGATATTAATTTACTCCAAGTCATCTAGCCCACTCAATGTTTGTCCATCCTCACTTGATTCATTGATATTGTGTGATTCAAATACAAGTGCTCTAGTCCCCGATCTTTGTCCCTCCTTGTGTGTGGGTGCATACTCTTTTATGACGTCAATTTTTATGTCTGTGTATGATATTTTAGATAATAGATCCCACTCATACTCATTGGAATCTACTTCAGAACTATCTCTCATTTGAAGGATTCTTTCAACAACTTTTTGAGTCATTTATTGTTTTGTTTCCTCTGTATAACCCAGTCCTATTTTGTCCTTTGACTAAAGTGTGAGAGGTTGAATTGGTTCTATGATGCATTCCTTTCTTTTTCTGATAGGACTTTTTCCTTCATACCCCATTTTCTCTAAGATAGCTTTTCCTTTTCCATACAGATCTGTCTTTATGTTGATATTTGTTGATGTTGATGCTTCTTCATCTTTGTATAGCCAATTGAGGATGGCTTTATCTTCTGATTCATCTTCTAGAGTACCTGCTTTTACAAATATTCCATTTAGAATTATGGTAGCTTGTGATGATTGGTGTGTTATTGTTTATGGCTACCAATATGATTTTGGAGATGGCAACAACTGTGAAAGACATAAAGACTACTCAATGGAATATTCTCCCATACCTTTGTTGGATAACTAGATCTTTTCTTGAAATTGTTGTGATAGAGAATTCAGGTGACCCTTATTATCTGATAAAGTGGAATCAAAAACACTTGTATCTCTTGATTTCCCCTTCTTCTCAACCCAATTAGATACAAATTTTAGTTTCTTTTCACCGTTGGATGAACTAGACATGCTTGATTCTCTATTATGGGACACAAAAGTTTCTTGAGCTATTTTAAGTATGTTACAATATTGGGGATTGTTGTAGTCAGCTGATATAGTTACTTCTTGTCCATTGATTGGAAATTTTAAACACTAATGGTAAGTTGAAGGAACTGCTTGCATTTCATGAATATATGGAAATCCCAAGAGTATATTATATGTTAGCTCTTTTTCCAGCACTTGGCAAACTATATTCTTCACAATTGGTCCTACTTAAATAGGCAACACGATCAATCCCTTGGAGGATCTATCTTCTTATTCATAGGATTTTATTGTTATTTTCCTTCTTTCATCGATAGCATCATCATAATAACCTAGTGCACGGATCAATTTTAAAGTGCAAATGTTTAAACCGACTCCACCATCTATTAGGACATGTCTAACATGGTGTTTATGGATTAAGAATTCTATATGAAGTGTTGAATTGTGTGGATGATTAAGTGATACATCATCCTGTTCAAAAAATTATATACAATGAGGCATGGTTAAATGTCCCACCATAGCTTGAAATTGACAGACATCCAGATTATTAGGTATTGTAGTGTCCACAAGAGCTTGTTCCAAAACCTCCTTATGAGATGGTGAGATTTTAAGGAGTTCCAATATTGATATTTGTGCTGGTATTTTTTATAGTTGATTGATTATTTTCTATTAATTTGAAGGGGGGGTAGTGGTTTTATATGAAAATCCTTTCAATATTACCTTGAATTTCCCCCTTGTTGTCACATTGACCGATTGGTAGTCTTGTTTTTCCCTTATTTTAAGACATTGATCTGATTGTTGGATCTGTCTATGTTTGGGATTAGATCTAATGGTATGATGTCATTGGTTCCAATGTTATCAACTTGATTGTCAGTGACAACATCACTCTCAACTGCATAAATACAAAATATGGTGCCATCATAAACATAGTTTACATTTTTACCTTTATCGTTTGTAAAAGAAGCTTCTCCCTTTTCATAATTTGGTAAAGGATCCTTAAATGCAGTATGATCATTTTTGGTTTGATGTCCTTCTACGAATACCCTTTTACTATCAATCAAATCTTGGACTATATGTTTTAACTGCATACAATCATTTGTTTTGTGTCCTTTGTTTTTATGAAAGCTACAATAGTCCACATCATTCCACCAAGATGGTTTTACTTTTGGTTCCCAATTTCTTGCTTTAGGTAAGGTGATAAGTCCATTTGCAATAAGTTCTCTCATTATTGATTCTAGTGTTTGTCCCAATGGTGTGAATCTTCATAGGTTTGATGATCTTTGCTATGATTGTGGTTTAGATTCTCCATTGTTCAGATTGTTGTTTTGATTGACACTTTGATTGATGTTTTGGTCATTATTTTGATTGTTTTCTGCAGTAGTTGCCATCAAATTAAATATTGGTTTCACATTTTTTGTGTCATTTATAGCATCATTGTTTCCAGTACTTCTATTCTTTTGCCAAAACTTAGTTTTATCATTGTTTCCATAGTGATTTGAGGAATTTGTATTGTTTGATCCTTCATTGTAATGTTTTATCACCCCTCTTTTGACCAAAGATTCTTCAATCTTAAGCCCATTTTCAATCACTTTCTCAAATGTAGGTGGACATTGTAGTTCAAGCCTATAGCTCATGTCATCAGTTAAGTTGTCAATGAATAGTTCCATCTTTTCTTTTTCAGGTATAGAATGAGGATATATAGAAAACAACCTTTTCCATCATTGTAGAAATGAGAGGAATGCTGCCCCTTTCTTTTGTTTCATGTTGTAAAGGTCATTTATTGTTACCTCATGTTGAATATTAAAGGAAAATTGTGAGATAAACCTATTGACTAGTTCTTCAAAAGTTTGAATACCTAGTTGTAGTTTAGAGAACCATTCCATACATTGACCTCCTAAGATCCTTGGAAATAACCTCATTAGATAAGTTTCTTCTTGTGCAAATTCTAAACTCATGGTTTTGAATTCCCTCACATGGTTAATTGGATCTTTTTTACCATTGTACTTTTCCTATTTTGGGAATTTTCAATGTCTAGGAAATGATATCATGTCCACACTTGGATCAAAAGGATAAGGAAAAATTCTTTGTAATGAGCACCTTTTAGTGTTTCCCTTTTTCATTTCTTGAAGTTGTTGTTGCAAGTTTTTCCTTTGATGTGTTAGGGCAACCACTTGATCTGTGTTTTGTGTGTTTTTTTGGTTCGGTTTCAGTTTCTCTGGGTGTTTATTTTAATCAATTGATATCAAAGTCTTTTGGAAGTTTTGCACCTAGTTCAACTAGCATCAAAAGGTATTTTTCCATATCTTGTTCTAAGACTTTTTCCATAAATTAATGGAAATTTGGATCTTGTTGTGTTGTTTGAATGTCCTCTTGGGTTATTTCATTCATGCCATTTTGGTGGAGTCTCCTCCAAGGATTTTCTTCAGCCATGGTGTTTGGTGTTTCAATTTCCTTTTCTCTAAGTTTATGTCTTTGTAATCGTCAAAATTGGTAGACAAGTATTTGTTATTCTCACTAAACTTTGATCTTTTTGTTTGGATGAGTGCCAAGGGTATTAACTTAAGTTGAATAGAATGATAAATTCTATTGATGAGACTAAGCTACAAATCTAATTATTTTGTTTTGTTTCTTGATTGTGGGATGACAAAATCCTGGTAAAGAAACTTAACGTAATAATCCAAAATTTATGGTTGATGGTTTAGACACTTTAAGGTTGTAAGATCTTGATTCAATTTGATAAATTTTGACTTGTAAGGTCCTATTTTTCCAAGTTTAAGACACTGTTTGGACTGAGAAAATATTTTTGTTCTAAAAAAGATCTCATTTTTTATGTTAACAATCTAATATCAGTTTCAAATAACTCTGTGCTTTCTTGTTCTATGGATGCACTAAAATAGGTATTCAATGCGCTAAAACATATTCTATATGCACTAAAAGATATAGTGTATGCTCTGTCAAAAAGGGTATATGTGCTAAAAAGGACTATAGATGCACTAAGATACTGGTGAATTATGATGGCACACTGTGCAGATGTGTTGTAAGTTAAGATAGATGCACTGAAACAATGGTTGTATGTGCTAAAATACTGGGTGTATCTGCTAAACTGGAAGTTGTCAGGATGTTCACAGTTTTGTTTGTTTGTTCTAGTTTTTCTTAGTAAGATGATTAATTCCAGGGTGTAATTTTCTAACCAGTGAAGATAGTGAATGAGTATTGTGCTTGTAAATATCAGATTTTGATAATCTATTGGGATGATACCTTCAAAAATAACTTTACACAATAAATCCAGATTCTAAACAGTTGTTTCAGATTCTATGCATTAAACATGTAGTGAGTGTTATAGAATCTGATTCGATTCTTTCAATTTCCATAGGTTTTGACACAAATACAAATAGCTCAAGCACTTTATATCTCAAGTAGGTCACTTAGAATATCACAACCCACAGCTTGCAACTATGTCAGCTCACACAACCTTGCCACCCCCTAGAGGGCACCCATGTTTTTGCATTTCCCGAGTCTTAACCAAAGTTGAATCCTCCGCTTTTGACCAGGGTCTTTGATAGTTATATGGTGAGTGTCTTGGGGGAAGATTCTTCCCTTCCCTTGCACCGTGATATAAAAAGTGTTTGGAAACTGACATAGTTGGATTCTACACTAATGTTTGTAGATAGGGTATTCGTTCAGAGCATTAATTGATAAAATCCCTCAAGAGACCTCCCAATCTTTAGAACAAAGATTTTGGGGATGGTTATCTTGCACACTTCTGTTGAATTGTGGGTTTCCCCAAATTCACTTTTGATTATAGTGGGTTGGAAAACCCGGCTTTGGTTGTTCCCACTTAGGTCATTCCTGTAGGGTGAGTACTTTTTCCCACTATGGCAGGCCTTCTAAAGGATTTAATAAAGCAGGAATACCAAGTCTAGAATTTTGATCACCCAGTTAAGGGGAGAGCATAGGCCTATTGCCTTCTAAACACAAAAAACATGGGGTTCAAACTATTTCCTTAATTAATCTATATGCATTATTTTAACCAAAGGAAAAGAAAATAATTGAACTTAAACCCTTGCAAAAATCATTAGTAATTTTTTGTGATTTTTGTCTTTGACTAGTGTAAATGTTTTCTAGCAACTATGTTTGACAAGCGTATTTCATACCTAGAACACAAAAAAAAGTGATTAGAATTTGGATTTTAAAAATTCTGCAAAAGTAATCAGATGTGCCACAATATTGGTCAGATGTGCCAAAAAAGAATTAAAATGTGCCATAATAAAAGTCCTATGCACTACAAAAATTAATGGATGCACTAAAAGAAAAGGTCAAAGCACCAAAAGATAATCCCCTAGCTGGTGACACGAAAAGTTTGATGCATCGAAACAATCGTCGAACGTGCTAGAATATTTTGTTGATGTGCCATAACAGTGCTTAGATGTGCTAAATTATTTGTTGAATGTGTCGTAAGATCTCTCAATCGTGCTAAAACAAACACGTCAAAAGCCTGTAAGGACACTTTTTAGAAATAAATGTTAAATATGGTTTTTGCCCCATGGTGGGCACCAAAATGTAAGTGTGGAATAAGAAATAAGTAAAATAACAAACAGAACTTCTTAATAAGATATTATATCAAGAGAATCAACATACATTAATCTAAGTAAAACAATAAAACTCTTGAAAGCATCATATTGCTCTCTATCTCCAAAGATTTATTAAATCACAGAACTCTCAAAGTTGGTAAGCATTGTGACTGTTAAAATGCCAATCTAGAGAATGAGATGCTGCTAAATGTAGGAATCTAATCCTATATGATGATGGTTAAATGATATTGATGCAGCTACTGTAGTCTAAATTGACATAGATATGACAAAAAGGAAGATACAGTAAACTATGATGTAGCTAAATGGAAAGCCATGATATTGATTCTTTGATAAAATGCTATGATTAATTACTATTGCTAAAATGCTAATTGCTAAATGATAAAATGCTTGATTGCTCAATTGATATTCCTATTGAGTATGTTTGCACAAAGTTGGGATCCTTTTCATGTAGAAAGAGACTATATTTATAGATTCCCGACAACATATTTGTTAAAGGTCAACACAAGAAAGGTATGGATTCGGTCTTGAGGATTAAATGGTGAAGGATGAAGAATTCTAAGAAGATTATGAAGATTGTTCCCCCCCACAAAAACATTCAGCCAGATGAGAGGAAGAATCAATGGAAGAAGATGAAGAAGTTGCCTACAAATTTGTCTCCAATTTATCTGGTTGTATCCCGAAAAACCATCCATGAGGGATAGCATCTCATACCTCGCTGTACGATCCACTATCATATCTATATTCGGCAAAGGGAAGTCATCCTTAGGACACGCCTTGTTGATGTCTCTAAAGTCTTTGCAAATTTGAATGCCCCCAGTTGGTTTAGTCATGGGTACAAGATTCGATACCCAATTTGCATAGTCTATTGTCCTTATGAATCCTACATCCAAGAGTTTCTTTAGTTCTATCTTGACCAATAGAGCGATTTGCGGGTGCATTTTTCTTAACTTTTGTTTGACTGGTTTGATGCCTGGCTGCAATGTAGGTGGATATGATTAGTTGTAGAATATATTTCAATTGAATATTTAGATTTATTCAATTTAGGAAAAGAAGATATTTAATAAAACAGACTATAGAAGTTTATGTTTATTAAATAAATATGGAGGAAATATGATAATTAATAGAAGAATTTTAATAATGATAATTAAATAAAACAAAGTATTAAATTTTTTTATTTAATTAAGAAGGAATAATATAATAAAGATAGAAGAATTAAAAGTGAACTATATAAATAAATATTTCTATTTATTTAATAGTAGAAAAATTAAAGGTTAATTAATCAAATAAAATTATATTTAATTAATTAGATTATCCAGACCATTTTTAGGTGTATACAGCAGGCTTTCACCAAAACATTTTGTTTAACCCATCCAAAATATTTTCTAGAGCATTTCATAACAGCCAGGGCTTTCTTTGCTAAAGTTGGTGAACTTGGGGTAGCAAATTTCAGTTTTCATTTTGTTGGAGGGAGGCACGATGGGAAGAATTATGGAGCATAGACCTTGGAACCTTTGAATTCCACTAAAGGCGAAAGAATGGGAATGACCTTTTGAGGGTTTTTTGGATGCTAAGGGTTTATTGTTGATATATGGTTGTCATTGATGCCAACACTATTAGCATTGGTGATTCTAAAGGTTGTATATGTCGAGGATATTGAGAAAATTGTAATAAATATATTACAGGCAACTAGTGAAGCTGAGAAGGTCAGAGTGATGGAAAGTTGTGTTCGTTGATGATTAGGTGGCACACACTAAAGGGTTTGTTGATGAGGCTATCTAGTATGTTGTTTGGAATTTTCATTGGTACGCATCACAAACTGAGAAAGTTATGAAGATCTATGTCCCTACAGTTATTCAATTACTATAGCAAGTGTTTCTGAAAGATGAAATTGCAATTTGGGTAAACTGGGTTGTTGTGTATGTTTCTGGGATGTTTAGAAATGTTCCTAGATCATGCTCTATCAGTGTAGTATGTCCGCATTGATCGATGTGTTCGTGATTGAAGATCTTTCACTATGTGTTTAATTTTTCGTGTTCTTGGCCGACATGATGGTGGTAGCATGTGGTGAACCTTTATGGATTAATATTTTATTGTTTGGTATATTCAAGGATGTTGATTTAGGTCCTCTCTATGTTGTGACCAACTTAGGTTGGTGCACATTAAGATTTACTCATGTATTGAGGCTGACAGTTTGTAATTTATTCATTATCATGTGGCCGACATAATTATTGATGTAAATTCGTATAGTGGATATATAAGAGTGATTGTTTGAGTGAATTCATCTATGCTCGGTGTATGTCCATGTGTGTATGTGTGAATAAAGATTGGATCATTTGATTATAGAGCAAAGTGTGAAGAAGGTTGAGCGAAGTGTGAAGAAGTGTATATGTACCTAACCGAAACTGTAATCAGGCTTATGAAGAAGCTAATTTCTCAGTTCATGTTCACCATATGGTTTTAATCTAATTGTCTTATGTAAGGAATTGAGCCTTCCCTTTGAGCAGTGAGCTCTAGGCTGTGTGCCTCAATGCAAGTGCATTCCTTATTCATTCTTCATTATACTTTTAACAAGGTATAATCTTGTGGACTAACATCCACCATGGTTTTTCCCCTAACAAGGTTTCCACGTATAGAATCTTGGTGTTGATGTGTTTCTGATGTGTTCATGATTTATGCTTGCATTGTTATTTATCAGATCTGAGATTAAAGGTTGATTAAGTTTGAATAAGTTTAATTTATGTAACAACTGATTCACCCCCCTCTCAGTTGTCTATCCTTGTTTTTCCAATAGGGTTATCTGTCACATGATTACATGGACATCATGTTCAACTTGGACTACAACAGGGTGGAAGAGTGTGTGTGCACGGTTTTGGGCAATGATATTACTAGTCTAGAGGCGAGGGGAGCTATTCTCCCCTCCTAGGTGCTATCAATTTTCTTCTCAAACCAGTATGACCTACTCTAGTCACTGGGAGACTTAAAAGAAAATGCAAAAAAATATGTGAAAGACATTTTTCTTGAAGGTAATGCCCTCCTCAAAGGAGTGCAAAAATATGACCTGCATAATGGGAAAGGATATATAGGAGGACTCTTCCCCCACAAATATTTGAAGCAAAGGCAAGAATTTGCAGACATTTACAAGTGCATTAGACAGGCTTTTGAGTTCGAGTGCGACCACATTTTCCTTAGAGCAATGCATAGACACTCTCATCACATCTGCACCACCATGGACATCAACATAAAGGAGAAATACTATGCCATAACCTTCCTCTGTGCGCATACAAACCAACCACCACTGCATGCTTTTCAGGGTGTTTCCTCTTAAACAGAGTATGATCCATCGATGACCCTAGATTTGAATGCCCTCAATGAGCAAGACAACCTCGACACAACAATGACATTGGAGGAGGAAAGTCTAGAGGGACAAGGAGAAATTTCTCCCATTATTGAATGAATGGAGGAATAAGAACAGTGTCTTGATACCATTTTGATAGTGTGTAACATTTTGCATCAGTTTTTGTTTGATTTTTTTGAAAGAAATCATAATGAATGAATGTCATATTCCTTGAAAGCTCACAATGCTAAATGATATGTATGTTGAAATAGTTTTGAAAGACTCTATGCATGCCCTAAAGTTTTCTTTTTGTCAATGTCTTAAAGCCTATGCAATAGAGGAATTATTTTTTGCCTTTGTAATGGTATGAAAAATCAAGGGCTGTCAAAGCCATGACATGTTAGCCATCGCATATGTATCTGCACATAAATGTTGCATCAAGAGTAATAGCTCCTTTTTTTGTAATGGCTGATGGAAAAACATATGTAAATCCTTTTCTTACTAATATATAATATATATAGGCTATATGCCTTTTACCACAAAAAAAACATTTACACTTTTCATTTATTTTGAAAATTACTCATTTTTTAAAAAATATTATAATTAATTTGAAAGTTTGAAATTAATTATTATAATTATAAAATAAATCTTGAATTAAAATGAATAACTCTTAAATAAACAATGTAAATAAAATAGTTGAATTATTCTAAAATAAAATAACTCTTGAACAAATAAAATGATTTTATTACATAAAATAATTTTTATATTAATAAGATAACTCTTTAAAAACTTAAATAACTTTAAGTAAAAAATTAAGTTATATATTCTATAAAACAAATTTAATAGACAACAATATAAATAAATAAAAATTAATCATCAAATTATTTTATAATAACATACGATAATTATTCAAATAAATAATAATTTATTTTTTCATATATCTATAAAATGTTATCATGTAATGTAATGTTGGTCTATTGGTTTTCAATATTCTAATTATACGACATTGAAATCAATATACATATAATTTAATTAACATTTTAAATTATATATTACATAACAAAAAAACCAATATTGAATATTTATTACATTCTAATCCATAATACCTATAATGTAACTAACATATTAAAGTACATAATACGAATGGAAATTTCAATTTATCATTATTTTCTTTTTCATAATGTCAATTTCAATTGGACTTCTATGAATCTCATTATGAAACTTAAAATCAACTAATCAATATTGTATATTTATTACATTCCAATCAATATACCTAAATGTAATTAACATATTAAAGTACATAATACAAATGAAAATTTCAATTTATCATAATTTTTTTTTTATAATGTCAACTTCAACTAGACTTCTATGAACCTAATTATGAAACTTGAAATCAACTAATCAATCGAAACATGGAAATTATCACAATTCTTATTTTCATAAAGATAATTCTGCTATCAAACTTGAAATCAATTAATCAATTAATTATTATTACGAACAAGTTCAACTTAAATTGTGTTAGTCAAAGCTTAACCTACTACGAATGAAACTTATAACTTAAAATCAATTAATCAATCAATTATTTATTATGAAGAACAAACTCAACTTAAATTATAATACTAGTCAAAATTAAATCTATTACGAATGAAACTTACAATTATAATATTCTTCAATCCTATAACATTATGATAGAATTAGATGACAACAATCTATTAGATTTCAAATTATTCTATCCTAACAACAAATAATTTTATTATAATACTAAAAGAGTAGTCAAATAGCCACAGCCTAGCAGCAGAAAAAGCAAAATTAAAATTCCAGCCTTCGGAAAAAGCTATATATATTATTGTGGACTTTGACTTGAAGATTTGAGTCTTTTGCGCCGATGATCTCGGTAGAAGGTTCCCGCGGCATGCGTTATTGACAATCCCATACCAACCGAATAATATCTTTCCTAAATTTTCGCATTCACGTATTGGGAAGTTGCATGCATATATACGTTTGTGTCATATTCACAAATATTACATTAGGCATTTGTAGTTATAGATCATTTCTTTTAGGATTTTATGACAATAGATACCTTAAAAATGACTCAAATGTGCCATTACAAAATTCATCAAGATATAGTCTATCATAAAATTATTCATTCTAAAGATATTACATCCATGAGTCATTAAAATAATCTATATAGGGTGTTCGAGAGTATAGTTGGTATATTTTATACTATATTTTCTTATTCTCTCTCATGGACTTTGTTTAAATTATCTATATATATCATCTTCACATTGACATTACTTGATTGAGATTTTTCTTTGAGATAGCATATATGATTGGTTCTCATGTGCTTGGATTGGCTTTGACACTTCTTTTTCAATAATTGTCTTAGGTTTGCTACATTACTCGTGAGAAAATTGTTCATCAATCACCCAAGAAGGTATATCGTTTTGTCAAATATTTTGTGACACTTGCAACATAGATGTCCATTTATGCACCCACTTTCCCATTGTTGATATTTTAAGTCAAAATTCCCACACATTAATTATCGTGTTTGTCCATAGACAAGTTAAAATTATGTAGGATTTCTAGCAAGGCCATAAGATATTTTTATTTAGGGTCTTAATCAATTGAAATCCCCAAATACACATTTAGGCAACAATCTTCCCTTTTTATGCATGGGAAACAATCTATCTCTCTAGTTCTACTATGGTCCCATGCATATAGAATTCCATTTTCCTCAAGTTTGACTACATTGCCAATTCCTCTTATACTAAATTATCCTCAAAGATGTTATTTTGTAGGTTGAAGGCTTCAATAACAATAGTGATAAAAAAAATTAATATATTTTTATTGTGGTTTTGAATATCATTTTTTTACATCTATATCTCTATTTTTAAGTTTTCCTCTTGTCATGTGTATACTTTCATTATAATTTCATAACATTGTAACATATCCTAAAATGCAATTGTAATTTTTTCTTACTTTTATAAATAATTACAAACATATCCAATAATTATATGAATGCAAATGTGCATAAATAATCATAAAATTAAATTCATCAATAAAGTACTCACAAGTACCTACTATAGTACAACCAATTGTCACCAAAAACTATTAGTTACTAAACTAGTTGCTATGGTTTCTGTGTTTGTCTCCTTGACTCACTTTGCAAGTAATGACATGAACTTACAATAGTGGGAGGATTCGCCATGTGATGGGTTATTTTCCTTTGCGTTTGAGAGGGTTAAATCCCTCATATAATGGGGATTTTATACTTTTAACCAAAAATTATACAGGAAATAAAAATGGGAAAAATAAATTCATTCAATAATCTTTCAAATCAACAAAGTTACAACCCTCAATAATAATAACAAGTAAATGAGATAATCCACCAAATATATAATAGTGGTCTTCCTCAAAGTAAAAAAATATAAATTTATTCTTTACCTTACAATCTTCTCACTCTAACCTCTAATTGTTGATGAGGAAGGTAATTGAAATTGCACATTAAAAAATTCATTATCCTCCCTAGCCATCAGTCTATCATTAAAATCCACAAATCTTCTAATTTTTCTCTTAGTCTAATCACTAGAATATAAATATAACTTGCAAGACTTTGGAACTCAAAACTTTAGTCTGTAACTTTCCCTTTTCTTGCCAATAGACCTTGTTCCAACAAGATCACTAGATTCAATGTAGTGTAGTGTATATATCAAGAAAAAAATGGTTGAATTCTCAAGTCCACATCCTAATGGGGACAATGACCTCCTATGTGTTGGATATGATGTAGAAAATATGATCAAGGTAATCATATGTATGCATGCAAATGAAATAAATGAAATATCCCAAATTAATCCATATAATCTAATGTTGATCAAGGAAGTCAATTTATTATTAACAATAAAATAATTAGGTGTTATGGAAGCTTTAAATGAAATAATTATCCCAAATTAATCCATATAATCTAATGTTGATCAAGGTAGTCAATTTATCATTAACAATAAAATAATTAGGTGTTACGAAAGCTTCAAATCATTTTTTATCATTTTCTTACCAAATATTTGTAACTATGCCATAGGTTACTACTTGGATTCAATAGATCACCAAACTAAGATGGGAAACACTTGAATTTATCAAGATGTTACATCTGATTAATAAAGTCAAAAAATGTTTCATACAACAAAAAAAATACTATTTTAGATCACTTACAACTAAAGAAACATAATCTACATCACTTACAAAACTTATGCCTAAAATATTGTTTTTAAAAACTCAAGGAATAATATTGGTGACTTTTAAACACCCAAGGATATAGCTTGGTCCACAACTTGGTCAATGGCCTAATGCTTCTAGATTCCATAACTTGTGGTTTGGTCTTGTATGCATGCAAATCAAATAAATGAAATAACATCTAATTAAAACAATTTAACATTCAAATCAATCACATGCAAACATCCATTAAGCTAAATGTAATTATTTTCTCTTTGTGATACAGGTGCTCAATTCACTAGCATAATATTAGCATTATCTAATTGGAAAAGTGAATGTTTTGATTTAAAATTGAATTATTTATGATACTTGATTGATGATGCAAGATTATTTGTTTTATGTATTTGTAGAAGGGGTATGTGCAGGATCATCATAGAAAAATAGGCCCTTAAGTGGCAATAAAAAGACAGAAAATCATAGTTAGACAACTTGACGTAAAAATTTGAATAAGTTATCTATATTATTTCAAAAAAATGTAAAAATAGATTTTTTATCAAATTGAATTTAATTTCTAAACTACTAGACCTTTATTTTATTTTTTAAAATCTATTTGGTGAAAATTTGAAATTTCAATGCAGTAGTATTTAAATTTCAGGGTAAAAATAAGAAGTAGGTATTTGTCTGACCACCCTAACCACAATAAAATGATAATATTTTTTTATAAGATTTCAGATATAAGTAGAGGACTCATGTCCTGATGTGATGCATATTTTTTTATAATTTGTTTCCAAGTAAATAATTAATAATGATTTTTTTATTACAACTTTTAAAAAATATAAAAGATCCTCTATCTAACCACCTTAACTTGGTCAAAAATTAATGAAATTCAATTTTTTTTTCTTAATCCTATAGTATGTGAAGCATAGAATGTGACACATGTTTTAGATTCAAACAAAGTGATACCGTTTGAAAGTTATAGATTTTTTTCAATCAGCCTATCAATCAGGACTTTATTCGTAATTCTAATAGAAAATGAATAATAATGATTTATTAAATTCAAAGTAAAGAATAATTTATATTGGTGGAAAGATGAGAATCCTCTAAAAACCCTTTTCGTTCATCAATTTTGGGTAAAAAAAAAGTCGTAAGCCACATGGGCCATCATATGGCTTACATATCGCCACTTTTTGGACCATCATGATCCCGCACATACCTGAAGGATTTGATAATGGCTAAGATTCAATCTGAAACCTAAGATCCAATCGTTGACTTGGGGAATTGATGATGAGATGTGGCATGCATAGGTGTGTTCTATAATTCTTTTTTTTTTAAATTAATAATTATAATTTCTCAACTGAATGTGATTGGGATTTAACATATCTAATTGATTAGTCAAATGTCTATACATAATGAAGGATTTAACTAAGTGCATGAGAGGATCAATGGGAGTTGACTATTGTATGTAATAGTTAACTAATTGGATGGATCAGTGAAGTGGATTTTATTGATGAGTGGGACTAGGAGTAAGCCTAAGTGAAATTATTAGACCAAGTATTCAACTAGATGATGTGGAAATAATCAATTCAATAATTAATTAATTGAATTATTGGTGCATAGACGATGGAAATTAATAATAAAGTAATCAATAATGTAATGATAAAAAATGGATAAATATGGAAAATTGTAAATAATTAATTATTTAAATAGATGAATAATATTATCATGATTTAATTAAATAGCTTGAGAATTGTTTAATTGAACTATTAAGAATTAGTTTAATCCTAGGTGATAAGGTGATGACATGTGTGTTTTAGAAGATTAATGAATGAGTTAGGTGATAATGATAGGATGATTAGGTGATTAGTGGATAAGGTCATAGAGGATGGATAAATGACTCTAGTGATTAAGTGAGGATGTTCAAAGAAAATAAAGTTAGTTATCATAATATGGATAAAATATTTTGGAAGTGATGACATGGCTCAATCATGTGGATCTGTAACAATGAAAGAAGAAATAGATTAGAAGAATTTGTTGGTATTCCCTAGTCATTTTGAGAAAATAATGAAAGAAGAAATAGGTTAGAAGAATGTGACGATGCCCCAATCATGTGGAGGAAATGATGAAATATTTAATGATGAGGTGATGATTCCCTCTAGAGAGGTTAGTCATGCATAAAGAGAAACTAGTGAGCTCTTGAATGATGAATAATGAATAATGAATATGGTTGTAATAAAAGTGAATAGATGAAATGAAGACAATAGATGATGAGATATGGTGAAAATTTTATTTTAAATTCTTTACTATGCTAGCATATGAAGATAATTTTTTTGCTATAGCAATGGATGTTATACATTAGGGTATAAAAGACCAAGGTGATAATGTATCCAGTGCATGGACTAACACTCAATAAAACCACAAAAAGAGGATGCCCCAACATTCTCAAGATGTTTGACACACTTGGTGAATATGTACATAGACAACCAACAAACATGGAGAGGATTTCCCATCACATCATAAGGTGATTGACCTTGGTGGGTCCTATGAGATAATATCTAACAAATATAGCATAAAAAAAGAAATGACCATTCCCTAATGTATATCAGTAAAATAATTCATGATATATAGTGATCATGTAAACCATGAGTAGGCATAGTATGGGTAAAAAAATATCAAAATATCAAAGAGATGAATCAAAAAATCAAAAGATAAATAAAATAAGTAAACAATAAACTATCAATAAAAATATAGTTGTTTAACCTCTTGTTGAGGTGATAATAGGATGAATGGATGATGATTATACCTATTTGTGGGGAATAATGCATCCCACAAAGGAAAATGATAAATGAGATATGAAAAATTGATGATTTGGAAAATGATGTGACACCTATATGTTAGATCCAGGTTGATGTTTAGGTCTTGATTTGATGTCAAAGTGCAATATTTTTAATGTGTATGTTTGTGGATATTAAAGCACATTTTTTTCTTTTGATTGTTTTATTGATGAAAGATGATGATAATGATAATGATAATGATAAATTTGAATTAGAAAAAATATATTGAATGATAATGATGATAAAGATAAGAAACAAAGGGTGGTGATTGTGGAGAGATGTCAAAGGCCACTTAGGATTTTATCACTATCTAGGCTAAAATTGATTGATTCGTTGATGATAGTGATAACATTGTTGATGATAAAAATAATCTCAGGATTGTGTTGTTAACAATAAGAATAATATGATCTTGGCATGGAGAGAGGATGTGGTTTCTAATGGCTAGCACACGAGTGGAGATAATGCAAGTCCATGACCTCATGCAGGTTGTGGCCTGCATGCAATTTTACTTTGTTGCATGCATGTGAGGGTGTGTGATCAGCTGGAAAGGGGTATGTTCTAGCAAGGGGTGGGTTTTTTGTGATCAAGGGGGTATTTTTTATTAAATATTTATGTATCTTCTTTGTGAAATATTTTTTATCGATGCCTACATAAGGTGAAATGGTTTGGGGTTGAGCATGGAGCCAGAGGTTGCTCCTTTGGGTTCTAGGTTTTTGTATTTTTTAGACGTAGTAATGGGGGTAGATTCCTCCCTATCTAGACATGTTATGGCTATTGATTTTAAGATCAATGCTTCAAATTGTGTGGGATCTTCACATGGTGGTCTCCCTCAAATTTCAAAAGTGAATGGTTGGTTAGCTAAGAGTGAGATTTGTCTAGTTTTGGTTATCAAAACAAAATCAATTGTGAAAGATGTTGAGTATTGGAGAAACCATGAATTAATCTGTAAGTTCATGGGAATTAGAGTTTCTCTCTCATTTCTTGAATCTTGGGCTCCTCTAACTTGGAACACAGAGGGAGAAATGGAGGTTTAGCAAGATACAAATAGCTATTTTATGGTGATTTTTTCATGTATTGCAGATCATAATAAATATTTTGAGGGAGATCCCTACTTTTAAAATCCAATGGCGTTGTTATTGAATCCTTGGCACACTGAATTTAATCCAATTGAAGATATTTTTTTGTGGGTTCCAACCTGGATGCGACTTCCCTAGCTCTTGATTGAGTTTTGGAGGATCAAAATCTTGCACATGATTGCACTTTTTTTGGCTAAGTCAGTGGGACCGTCATAGTAGAAATTAAAGAGGAGGGCCCTTTTTTGGCCCATATTTATGTGGAGATCAATCTAAACAACCCACTACCTAATTCATTGGAACTTCAAGTTGGGTCCACATCATGGATTCAATAATTCAACTATGAGACTTTTCATTTTTGGTGTTAAATTTTTCATGAATATGGTCACCTATAGTAAAAGTGTCTGAAACTTAAGGTTTTTGGTTCTTCTTCTGGTGGGGCTTCTTCTAGGATGACTCCTCACTTAGCCTTATTGAGAGATAAATGCAAAGTCCCTATGTCTAAAGGGGAAATTAATAAGGAGGGTTTTGTTCCATTGAAGTCCCATAATATGGGAAGAGACAAAAAGTAATCCTTAAGGATAGGCAAGAGGATGTAAGTTTTAATCGTTTTGAGGCCCTAAAAGAATTGGACCAGCAAGTGGCTATCCCTAATAAGGGTGTCTCTATTTATGTTTTCATAGAGGTGGAGTAGTTGGCTTCTCAAAAGGATGGGAGAGACTCTTTGTGTCTAAATAGGTACCAAGATAAATTTTGGTCACACCCCAAAATCTTTTATTTTACTAGTCATTCCAATGGAAATGGAGGTGAATGTTGATCCATCCATGGATCATATGGATTCACAATATTTGGCTCTATCTTAGGATTCTAGTAAGGGCTCCCTAGTCTCTTCTTCCTTTGGGTTGCACAAGAAAAATTTTAACAATGGGAACTCAAAGAAGCCTTCCAAGGCTAGAAGGAAGAAATATTAGGATAAGATCAAGTTAATGGGTGAGAATTTGGTGGAGTCAAGTTAAATTAAACCTCTTGACTCCTATTTTAATAAGGCCCAAAAAATTATTGTTCTGTCTTGGAATGTGAGGGGTTTGAACAACATCCCTCAATAAAAGGTTGTTTGGGAAATGATAAAGGCTCACTCCCCTGATGTTTTATTTATCCAGGAATATCAGTTGTCTATGGAGGGCATGGTTAAGTTATCCTCCAATATTTGGTAGCATGGTCGGTTCCAATGTATTGGGGCACAGGGCAGTGTTGGTGGGATTGCATGCCTTTGGGACAAGTGGAAGATATCCCCCTTGTGGTAGATTGCAAGTTGATTTTCCCTATCCATGGTTTCTTCAAGTTTTGAATCTAGAGAAATTTTGTTGTTTTCTAATGCCTACACTCCGACTAAATTTTCCTAGTAAGATTAATTTGTGGGACCATGTAAGTTATGTGATATATTTAGCTCCTTTGTTTCACTAGGTTGTGACTAGGGATTTTAATTCTATTCTTGGTCTTGATGAAAAGAGGGATGCTTTGTAACATTTGGACCCCTCCGTGTCTTTGTTTAGTAATAATATAACCTAGCTGAATTTGATTGATATAAATCCTCTCAATGGTTTGTTCATTTGGAGTAATAGGAGGTGTTGTGTGGACTCTATCTTTGAGAGGTTGGATAGGTTTTTGGTATCCATTTTTTGGTTAGGCAATCAATGGATATCTAGCTCTGAAATCCTTGATTGGAGAGGCTTAGACCACTGGCCCATAATTTTTTGTGTGCATGTTCAAGAAAGTGCCAAGAATCCTTCCTTCAAATTCTAGTTAATGTAGTTGCATCAACCATTTTTGCAAGACCATATAAAATATTGGTGGTCTTACATATTGCCTCTACATGGGACAACCATGTACACCATTGTTGAAAGGCTCTATTTTACGAATTTCAGCTAAAGAACTAGAATAAGGAATGCTTTAGGAATATCTTTAAGGAAAAATCTACAGCTCAAAATTAGTTGGATATCATTTCTAGGTAGAATAGAGATCAAGGGATTACTCGAGAGTCTCTTAAAGTTGAAGTGGAATCTTTGGAGAAGATATCTGAATGAGAACTACAAGAGGAGCTATTTTGGAAGAAAAAATCAAGGATTGACTGGCTTCAGGATGGAGATGGGAATAATACCTTCTTCTTTAACTCCATCAAAGATAGGGGACATGGGATTTTAATCTCCTCTATTGTGTCCTCTCAGGGTGCTCAACTATATTCTTTTTGTGATATCTCTCAAGAGGCCACTTAGTATTTCTCTTCTTTATTCTCGGAGGATTCTCTTGAGGATCTAGAGGAAGTGAATCAAGTCTTGGATTGTATCACTTCAATGGTTTCCTATGAAGCCAATGTTGAACTTAATTGGCCAATTTCCATTGATGAGGTGGAGGAGGTTGTTTTCAGCATGAAGAAAGGTAAGGCCTTGGCCCAAATGGGTTTCTTGTTTGAGTTTTTTTAGGAATATTGGGAGATTATCATATGATATATTTTGAAGGTGGTGCAAGAATCACAAGATAGTAAACAAATGTTGAAAGCCATGAATTACACATTCTTAGCTGTTATTCCCAAACATGAGGGTGCTAACTCTTTTGACCTCTTTCAACCAATTACCCTTTGTAATGTCTTCTATAAGATCATATCAAAGTTGATTGCTAAAAGATTGAATCCCGGGTTGGTTGATTTTATCTTGGAGGAGCAGGGGGTTTTGTGGCTAGTAGACATATTCAGGATGATGTTGTGATTATGGTTGAGGCTATCCATTCCATGGAGGTTTCCAAAGAGAATTTCATGTTCATCAAATTAGATATGGCTAAGTTTTATGATCAAATCAAATGGTTCTTTCTTCACAAGGCTCCTTGTGTTTTTTGGGTTTGATCAATACTGGATTAATTGGGTGATGAGTTGTTTCATGTTGGTGTCATATTCTGGGCTGATTAATTTTGTGCCTTCTTCTCGGTTTGATGCTTCTAGGGGCCTTAGAAAAGGTGACCCCTTGTCTCTTTATCTTTTCATTATTATGGCCAAAGGTTTTGAAATACTTCTTAAAGAGTATCTGAGTTGGGGGCTTATTCGTGGGTGGTCTTGGGGTGAAGGCTTGTCTCCTCAAACCCATCTTCAGTTTGTGGATGATACTATGCTCTTGGGCATTGCTAGAATGAGGGAAGCAAGCAACTTCAAGCATTCTCTTCACCTTTATCTCATTACTTTGGGTCAGAGGATTAATGAATGGAAATCCTCTATATTTTTCTTCAACACTCCTCTTCTTATTCAATCTAGGATTTCTCGCATTCTTAGATTTTAGATTGGAAATCTTCCTTTTGTGTACTTGGGTGTTCCCCTCTCTGTGTCCCCTTTACTAAGAGGAACCTGGAAAAATGTTCTAGATAAGTTTAGGGGTTATGCCAATCACTAGACTTGTCAGTGGTTGTCCTTTTCTTGAAGGATTATGCTCCTAAAGGTTATGGTTCAGGTGCTTCCTATCTATAGGTGTATGGTTCAAGTTTCTCTTGTAGGCTTCATTAGAGAGCTTGATGTGCTCTCTAGGTAGTTCTTATGGTCTAGAAATCTAGATACCAAGAATTGGAGTTTGGTTAAGTGGGACTCTATCTGTAGGCCTATTCAATAGGGTGGCTTTGGTCTCTAACAGGTGGATATTACTAGTTAGGATTTGGCTACCAGGCTTTAGTGGTGATGGTGTGCTAGTCAAGATCAATGCTAGGCCAAAATCCTCAAGGTTAAATGTTTGAGAGGTGTTGTGGATAATGATATTCCTAGATGATCTTTGGATGGTAAGGGGTCTATTATTTGGGAAACACTCAAAATAGAGACAATCTTGATCAAGCAAGGCTTATCGTGGATTTGTCACAAGGGAGAAGATGTTATTTTTTATCTTTTTTCTTGGGATGGTCACCCCTAATCTTTACCACTCACCTTCATCTATAGAATTTGGGCTTGCAATTTCAATATGTTGGGTGGTCGAAGGTAAGTGATTTCAAAGATAGGGAGTGATTGGATCAAGTGGAGTTGCTCATATGGAAAGGATGTCAGCAGTAGCCTCTTGGGGGTTTGGATGTGGACTGTGTTGAGCTGACTAAGATTTTAGTGAATAGAGTTTGTAGCTCTTTGCACCAGATGGATATCTTGGCTTGGGCTCTAGATCCTAAAGGAATGTATTTGGTGTTTGTTGGGTATCATGAATTGGATAGAAGGAAGTATGGGGAGGATGAAGCCCCTTGGTGGAAATATGTGTGGAATAAGTTTGTGTGACCTAAGTGCAACTTCTTCTTTTGGTTAGTGACTTATAACAGGTTTCTTGGGATAATCTTCTCAAGAGGGGATTTCAAGGACCCTCCATATGTTTCCTATGTGGTAGTAGTGAGGAGTCTTCTTCACATCTTTTCTTCCAATACACCTTTTCCAGATTTATTTGGAGCTTATGGTGAGTGGTGTGGAGACACTCTTGTGTGCATTCCCTTTCCCTTGTTGAGTTTTGGAGGACTTTGGGGAGACCCCCTTCCCTATCTTTCCCTCTCCAAATGGTGTTGACTATTGGGCCTTCATGCATTCTTTGGTAGATTTGGATGGAGGGGAATCATAGGATTTTTTAGGATAAAAAATTTATGGTTGCATAAGTCTGGTAATAGATTATTGGTATGCTTCAGGAGACTTTCAGTTAAATGTGAGGTTGGAGATCCTTTGAATGCCAATGAGGCTATGGTGTTTTAGGGTTTGGGTTTGAATGGTCTCAACTAAAGGAGGGATTTTTTTAATGGGAGAAGACATCCTAGTAGGAAAATTCAGAGAGAAGGTAGATAGTTCTTACCAAGGAAATCCTCCAAAATAAAGCCACAGATTTTGACAATCAATTACTTGACCTAATATAGTCTAGTTTTCTTCATAATTGGATTAGTATAGATTTTATCTTAATAAAAGAAACATGATTTTTTTTCAAATGATAGTATATTCATGACAAATATAAAGGCCAGTGACAATAATTTTGATGTTGGGTTGTATGAGACATCAATGAATATGCTAGATTAATTGTAACATAAAGATAAAATATTCCTTTCAAATAGGATACAAAAAATCTCATCAAATAGTATGCATGGCAACCAATAATATGTGAAGAATCTAAAGGGAAGCAAGCTCGTGAAGAAAAGGAATGTGGCAGGATTTTTAATAGCCATGAACTTGATATATTCATGAGAAAAAGATGAAGGTAGTTATGTTCTCTAGCACTAAATGTAGGAATCAAACTTTGATGTTGTTTTAACAAAGAGAATGGAAATTTATAAGGATAAACAAGATTTTCTTTCATGTTTCTAGACAACATTTCAAATGCTAGGTCTTTCAATAAAAATAAAGAATTTATTCCTAACTTTGAGTCCATAGCATTTCTAGAGAGTTCAGAATATGGGCTGCAAGTTCTGGCAAAGGAGATAGTTGACAATGATAGTGGATTATTCCATGAACAATGGTGGGAGAGACCTATCATTTTATCTCATAGATTTGATAACTAGAAAAAATTTGTTGCTGACAATGGAAATGATTTTTGAGATGAACTATCTAGAATAAGTAATAACATGATGATTTTTAAAATAGTATGAAATTTTAGTCATTTTAGAGATATCTTAGGCACTCATAGTGTAATATTGAAGAAGGAATTCTATGGACCTAGGATGAAATTTTTCCTTGAACTAAGAAGATTAAAGATCAAGCTACAAAGGCACGGTGTGGTGACATGAAGATTTCAATAAGGTAGTGAACAGTCAAATACCTTTGTTAAGGCAAAGGAGGAAAATAGTAGCCTATAGGGAGAGTTTGACACAATTCATTATGCAAGGGAGATGGTTTACAAGTATGTATGACAATAAATGGATAGCGAGTTGCATTCTATGTCAAACAGTGATATCAAAGGGATTATCCATAGCTAATTATCTATTTCCTATCTTTTAGCTTGAGTATATTTTCATAAATGAAATAAATAGGATTATTTCAAAGAAGTCAAATGATAAATCAACTTGAGGATAGATGAACAAGTCATCAAGGAATCACCTGCATCTTCCTAGGAGACATTTGAATGTTTTAAGCCTTTCCCCACATGATTTATTAGCAATTTTTAATAAGCATCAAGTAGTTGGAAATTAAATGAGTTGTCACAACCTCTCTTTGAGGAATTATGAGAAGTTCAAAAATATCTAGGGGTAGTTTGAATGAGATGCCCAACACATGGACAAAATCTAGGATAGTTTTTGACACAGTTTGTCCTTTTGAGGATATCTAGGAGCTATTTTGGAGTCTTAGATGGTGGATAAGGTCAAGGAAGGACTTTTTCTTCACTCAAGTACATTTTTGGAGTAGTTTTAGGGGCTTCAAAGTAGGGATATCATTTTTGGACGCCCAAGGAGTTTGACTCAGTCAATTAAAGTGAAGACTTATCTTTTTCTCCTCCACATACATTCCCATTTTGTAGTCGTTGTTGAGTAGATTATAAGTAAGCTTTAGGAGTAGATTTCAGTTAGTTATTTCTCTTCTAGCTTTACATTGTAGCTAGTTTTCAAAGTTCTTTCAAGCTAGAGCAGAATTGTAACTCCATTCTCAAGCTTACACAGTTGTATGTAACACCTTTTTTATCAATAAAATAAGGTATTTTTACCTTCTCATTTTTTGTTTATTGTGCAAATATTTTGGATAGTTGATAAGTAATATTGTGGTGATATCTTTTCCCCTTGATTTATATCCTATTTCCTTTGCCTTTGAGAAAAAAATTATGCATTTTTGTAGGTCATAACTTGTGTTAACCAGTTATGAATAGAGTTGAAGTTGTGATAGAACTCCTAGATCCTTCTAAACATTATATTTAGCATACCAAGCCTTGTTATGAAACACTTTTACAAAGACATACAAAATAATGAGTTGTGTATGTGTTGGGTTTAGATTATTGATCATTTTGAGTCCAAACAATAGTATAGGATTTGAAACAATCATTTGGTGCATCACCTTAGAAAGAATTAGGTCCATTTTCAAGTTAGTCCTTACTCTTTTCCTTAGCAAAGAATTATTTTAGTTAGTTTAGGTGAGGTATCAAGGGAACAAACCCTCTCTAGAGGTTGATCTTCATCATCTAAGCCCACACTCAGGGAGATCATCCCATGTTTCATGAGTTTGATGAGTGATTTTAATTAGCTCAGAAAAGGGTGCACACTTTTGTGGCAACAGTTGCTTCTTATTAGATTTAAAATGATAAAAAGACTATGCATTTATAGGTGTTTATCTAATTTCCTAAAAAAATGATTCCAAAAGCCGACACTTATAATTTGAATTTGAATCATTAGAAGACCACCAAAAAAATATTTTAAAATGGTTCCTAGCACATAAAGGGGACCCATTCACCCTTTGGAAAATGGGTCTTGACCTAAATATACAAGGCACTCATAATCCATGGAAATTAAAATATTAAATGCATTTATTTAATGTTGGTTCTCCTTTCAGAAAATGTTAAAAAGAAGGCTTTGGAATACATAATTTGGTAAATTAGAAGCTTAATAAAAGTCCAATAAATTAAGGGACCCAAATATAATGTAAAATTGTAAAGGTATACAATTTCTTACACTACATTTAGCCCCCACTTTAGTCAGAGTATAAACTTATGCTCAAACTCACACTAAAGTAGAGAAATATATGTCAAGGGAGGTCCAATTGCACAAATGTTAGAGAGATGAGATGAAAAAGGATCAAGAAGAACGATCAAGCCCCCAAGATCTAGGATCTCACAAAAAACCAACAAAGAAACAAAAGAAAACACACATGTGTATAGAATTAAAACAAGGTACACCAACATCCAATACCAAAGTTAATGCAAAAGAAAAAGGGATGGATTTCCTTCCATAAAATAAACTCACAAGGGCTAGTGAAATATTATTTACACTAGGTGAGTCCCAAGGAAAAAAAGGTGGACTAACATGCTTATGTTGTTTGTCCATAAAATATTTTGCTACACTAGGTTCAACACTTGTGAACAAAGTGAAGAAAAAATTCCAAATTCATCTTAGGGGGTGTAAACAAAACTCACCTTAGGGGGTGTAAATAAAATTCACCTCAAGGGGTGAAAAAAAATTCACCTTAGGGGGTACAAAAAAAATTCACCTCAGGGGGGGAAATAAAATTCACCTCAAGGGGTGCAAATAAAAGATAACAACAATCAAAGGCGTATTATTTAATTCGTGAAAGATCATATCTGAAACAACAAAAAATAGGTTGGGTTGGTTTAAAGAAAAAGGGGGGTTCACCAAAATGATAGGAAATGAACCTATTCTCCTTTATTTCATTAGGAAATGAGATCCACACAATGAAAGGACTATCAACCTTGAGGTGAGTCAAGTCAAAATGTGAATCTACAAATTTCCTTTTCTTGCAAGGACAAGGTCCTAATTAAATAGCACTTTGGGGAGAAATATTTAAAATAGAAAACTAAATCCAAAATGCAACCTATAACTTGGATCCTGAAGATTTCGCTCAATACTAATGGAAGCAGAAACCAAAATGCACATCTGAGAAAGGGAAAATGATGTGTAACAGTCACCAAAAGTTCTTTTTAGAAGCTAATTGAGGACTCATTCACCCTATGGTGAATGGGTTCTAGTTAGGGCTCTGTAAAAATGGTTTCTAGGTTCTCTTCTTTTGTGTATGCACTCCTATATCCCCAATTTTCATAGTCAGACAACCATAAATAAATATTGTAGGTGAGTTTCCATTAAATTGCAACAATGTTGACAACAAATGCAACTTTGACAACTTTGCAATTTTCCTCTTCTTGAGATATCTTCCACCTAAATCTACAAACACAAATCAAGAGGGAAAAATATTTTGATGTTAGTGAATGGGTGTTTTCCTTAGTCAAATCCCATTTTAGTAATTAAACCTTGAAATGAAACATGAAGAAATGATGAATGAACAAAGCAATTCCACAACTCACCAAACCCTTGAATGAATCTTGGAATGTAGATCTACAACTAGCATGAAATGGATTCAATGGATGTGGATCTTGATCTTGAAACTTGACTTGAAACAATGCCTTGAATTCTTGAATGGATCTTAAACACTACATCAACATGTTAGCTCAAATAACATGCATGATGCAAGAATACTTTGACATGATAATAGGATCTTGATTGTTGTGATAATTCTTCAATAAATTTGCTCTTGAATGCCTTGAAATGCTCCAATAATGCTCACTTGAATTCTCTTAGATTTCTTGAAATGCTTAGGATGAAACTTAGTGAAATTACCTTATATTTATAGGTATGTAACATTAATTTCTCGAAATTCAAATAACACAAGTTGACATGTGAATATGGATTTGAAATCATTAAAATACTACCAAAAACATAATAAAAAATTTAGGTCCTAGGTCTAAGTGAGGACCTATTCACCCCTTGGGAAATGGGTCCTAGGTAACTTATCTAGCACACAAATTACTCAATGATAAGTGTTATGTCATGAAATTAATGAATGTCGGGTTTTCCTCTTCAAAAATTACAATTAATTAGGCTTGGATTTTAATTAAAGGGGCCAATTAAGGAAAATTAACCTGAATTAATTAATGAAGTCCTAAATAAGTGTGAAAGTGTAAAGATACACTTTACAACACCATATTAAGGCACAATTAAGTCCATTTTAATTAATAGGGCCCTAAACTCAATGTGAATATGTAAATTACTCATTACAACATTAAATTAAGCCATCATTTAGCTCATTTTATTATTAATTCCCAAAATAAGTGTAAAAAAGGGATACTTTTTCTTACACTAGAATATCTTAGGGAACCTCACACTTGACATCACCACCAAGAGAGGACTAGTCAAGGAATAAAAGATTAACACCTTGGGAAATTCAAGCCATAGCATTACCACCAAGAGGAATATTGTATGTCAAGAAAATATAACACTCTTATAGGACATCAAGCCTAATATCACCATAAAGAAGACACATCGCATAAATTAAGAAGACCACACTTTGATTAATATGGCCGCACTTCCTAGGAGATGTATGCCATCATCAATTAAGAAGGGAACATGCAAGAAATAAATGGGGGACTATATATGCCCCCCTTAAAATGTTACTGCACTTGATACATTAAAATTTTAAGGAGATATATAGGGATTTGAATAAGAAATACACCTAGGACAAGGCTACCTAACCCTTTGCCCCCCAAGTGTAGGACAAATTTGAGCCAAGATAAATTATGATTTAGTACTCCTTGCAGAATAAAGGATAATAAATTTCAATACATGTGGTAGTGAGCATGCTATAATTCTACAATCATCACATGGCAAGGAGTAAAGTAAACAATTGTTAGTCTATTATATGATCACTTTGACTTGTTTGAGGATAGAATTATTTTAATAACTTCTTTAAAACATGGAATTCATCGGTAAGATGCCAAAGTGTTCTATGATATCCATAGTAAGACATGATTTTACTTTTTTCTTTCTTTTATTCTCAGATAGGTGGTAATGTAATCATTCCTAAGCTAACAAATTGATCTAGGGTCCATTCAAACTCAGTTATAGAATGTAAAAATGGTAGCTTCTTAAGTTTATAGGGATTTTTTGTCTTACTTGGTTGAAAAATTATTTGATGTGAAGGTGGAGGATCTTGATATCCTAATCCCTTAGCTTCTTTAGATGGTATTTGTTCTAGTACTAGTTTAGGGTGAATCCACAATATTCAGTTACAAATTTTTTCACAAAGAAATATTAAACATGCCCATGAAAAATTTTAGTAGGGATTTGAATGAAGGTACCCCCTTTGAATGAAGGGGCTTCATTTAAAAATACATGTCTTGGAGAGCCTTTGAATGGACCCCCCTTCACATGAACCCATACTCTTTGTTCAAAGACAATATGCATTATACAATCATACTCTTCATTCGAAGGAAATATACATATTATGTGGTTTAACTTTGTTAACAGACAAATAAGCTGATGTTCGATAACTCTAAATAATATTTTGCAATGTCTACAAGGATTTTGGTAGTAGGGTGAAAAATTTCAAGAAGCTTCATAATAGTTGCACCATCAGAAATAGTGATGGAGCCCATGTAATTTTTTTCATGTCGTGAGGCCCTAGTGTTGTCCATACCATATCCACAATCCTTGTGCACACATTTATTTTGTTGATTAGTTGGGATTTCCCTTGAGATGTATCTACTCCTTCCTTGAGAAAATTTATTTGTCGTTGCAGCATGGTCGCCATGGATGAACTGCAATGACTAAAAATTAAGTTTTTTCTAGAAAAGAAATACTAAGACCCTCACATACTACTTTATTTAAACAATAATCTATATTGTAATATATTTCTTTATTGTCCCCAAGGCTTGCAAAGGAAAAAGAGGGAAAACAAAATTTGGTAGTGGATGTTGGTGTAATTAACTATTTAATTACACTTTATTAAGTTTACTTAGGTAATAATTAGTTTACTTAATTAATAAGTAAGATTTATTTAGTTGAGCTAATTTGAGGTCAAAATTAGGTTTTACCTTTAGGGTTATGCATACATTTCTTTTATAAAACAATTCATCTTTTGTAATTTTTGAATTCCCAAATATTATTCATTTACACATCTTCATGTAAATTGCTCTTGCTTTTTTTGTTTTTCTCTTGTGGAAGGTTTTTTCTAGTTTTCATTTCTGATCTTGGTTTCTAACATGGTATCAGAGCCTTGATTTGTAGCCCCTTCTTAGTTTTTGGAGAAATTTAGTACAAAGAAAGTTTGGGGATCCTCGAGGGTTTCATACCTTGAGATTATTTTTGGAGTGTTTTGGATCAGATCGAGCATCTCCATTGGATTGAGAGCACTAGAAAAGGTTAGGATTGGATTTCATTTCATTGATTTTCATCACCGTTTGCTAAATCATCGAGGGTTTCAAGTGTGGTTATTTTTTACAAGATTTGGGGGTAGCCTATTTTTCGGGGCACTTTGGGAAAAAACAAAGTTCACCATCATGTTTGCAGCAGCCATAAACCCTAGGAATGCCTGTCGTTTGGTTGATTTCTAAGTAGTTGACAAAAACAGCAAAAAAAAATTATGCCTCAGGTTGTACGAACCGAGGGAATGTAGAACGAGGAAAAAATTTTCAAAAAAAATAAAAAAATATTAAAAATTTCTTTTAAGACAAGTGTTGCTCATTCAAATCTGTAGCGCCACTGCTGTGCCACTTGGCGACCACTAGGCGGTGCCCCACTTCCACTGCTGCCACCCCACCCCAGCCCCCACAGACCCTTCCTACACCTGTTGTCAGTCATATTGGTGACCAGGCACTAAGCGCCCAGCCCCCACCGCCCCTCCAACACCTGTGTGTGGTCACGTGGGTGACCAGGGGATCCACCCCAGCCCCCAACCACCAACCCCCTTGGTCTTCCCAAGCAACCAGGGGCTTATTGTTTTTAGCCCCCAAGGCTGCCTATAGGCCAAATTGGTCTTTTTGGAGCACTTTCATGATACCGTTGAAAATTTGGTTTTGAGCTCGTTCCAGTACTATAGGTGGTTTTTCTAGATTTTGCTCCAGTTTTATTTTGCAGGCCTTTGAAGTTAGAAGTAGATTTTTTCAGTCTGAGAGGCATAAATTTTGACTTAGGTGTTGTTTTTTCGTGATTCTTATGGCATTGGAAAGCTGACTCAGTCCACTTCACAAATCTTAGGCCTATTTTTTCTAGAATTTTTACTAGGTATATGTTTTTTTGTCAGATCTCAACTTTTTATTTCTTGATTATTTTCTTGGAAAACATGCAATTCAAGCTATTTCTTTGAGATCAAAGAGATTTTTTTTTGCATTGAGAGTATATAATATTGTTTTTTTTATCATGGATTCACATAATATTGCATCCCTTACTCAATTCAACTACTTTGGTTGGGAAAAATAAATGGAGATTCATTTGATTCATAAAGGGTTGTACAAAGTGACCATGGGTACAAAAGTTGAACCTATAGGTGCTGCTAAAAAAATTAAGTGGTTTAATAGGTGTGATGAAGCTTTTGGTACATTATGTTTGTCTATTTCTCTTGATCTTATTTTTCATGTTGAGACTTGTACTACACCCCATAAGATTTGGACTCCTTTAGGGTCTTTGTTTGGTAAGGAGGATACTATGAGAGGATTTCAGTTGGAGAATTGAGTTTATTGACTTAAATCCTAGGTATTTTGATAGCATCCAAGAGTTCTTCACAAAAATCAAGTCTCTTAGATTGTATTTGACATAGTGTAGTATTCAGAAGCAGGACTCTGAGTTAATATTGTTCAGTATTTCTAAGCTTGGACTAGATTATTCAATTTTTGTATCTACCTTTTATGCCACTAGGGATGCTCTTGGTACTTAGTTTACTATTCCATCTCTTGATTACTTTGTTTCATCTCACTCAAGAGAAAGCTAACTTGGCTAGCATGGGCAAGTTGAAACCTTCTACATCACATGTACTTATTGCATCTCAGGGGCACACAGATCAGAAGGATTCCAGTGGAAATGGAAAAAAAAAGGATTTGAAATCTCATGAGCAACAAAAGGAGTCCTCAGATTCATCCTCCTCTTCAAAGGGAAATCATCTAAGAAGGAGAAGGTTACATGTGCATATTGCAAGAGGGAAGGACATGCAAAACATAGTTTCTATAAGAAAGACATTGATGAGATTAAGCATCTTCTTCAGAAACATCAGATTGATTTTCCTTCTAGGATGTTTGCATCATCTCTTTCTCCTCATTCTTCTTCTTCACAAGAGTCTGAAAGGGGCACAACTAGTTTTCATACTTCATTAGATATGCAGGGACATGCTCTTTGTGTTTATTTAGGTCATGGATCAGGGAGATGACTTCTAGATTCAAGAGCAACTCATCATATGGCATATTCATAGTCTATGTTCACTTTATTTGAGCCTTGCACCATGTCTCCTATTTTTATGGGAAACAATACATACATGAGTGTTACAGGGAAGGGGTCTATTAGTTTTGGGGACAACACTTTTCAGGATGTCTTGTGTGTTCCTCATTTGACGAACAACCTTCTTTCCATATATTAGATCACACATGGAGGAAATGGGAGATCTGTGGAGTTCACACCTAATTTAGTTATCATCAGAGACTTGGAGAGTAGAGCAGTTATTGATATTGGGGTGGTGGATCACTCATCTCAGTTGTATTCCTTTATAGATTTTATTTCTGATGGTGCTTTTGTTCCTACAGCTTTTTATCACACTTCTAGTGTGAATCATCATTCAGAGGAGATATTTGGCTTCTTGAACATTAGTGTTCTCACTTCAGACCTAGTTCTTCAGCCATCCATTCCATCTCCTCCACCTACTATTGCAGTTGTTGATACTTCTATGGCTACAAATGTAGTTTCTTTTGTTTGAGTGCAACAAGACCTAGTCGATTATTCATCTTTGGAGGTTACTCTTGAGTCTTCACCTATTTTCAATTCTTCATTGGTTGAGGTGACACCTTATTTTTTGGAGACATCTTGGGCTTCACCTGATTCACCTTCAAAGATTTCTTTCATGAGGCTTCTTCCCTCTCACTTCTTTCAGGAGATGTTATTTCTTCAGTATTTTTGGAGCTACTTCATTATGGGGGGGCTATGTGGTCTCTTTATTCCCCTCTTCTGGGGGGGGTTCTTTCATGTATCTTCATGATAGATGGTGTCCTTGGGGGGTCTTATGGATTCCTTCATATTTCATCACTTAGTTATTTTTGCATTCTATTTTTGGGGAAGAGTTTTATCCAATGTGGTTTTCTCCTTTACCCCATTTTGGTTTAGTTTCCATTGCATTTTTACATGGGTACCTAACATAGACTAGTTTTCGGGACCCATCCATGCTTTCATGCATTCATCCTAGCATTAGGTGCATGATTTTTAGTCTCCCTAAGTTGCACTTAAGGGGGGTGTTGGTGTAATTAACTATTTAATTACACTTTATTAAGTTTACATAGGTAATAATTAGTTTACTTAATTAATAAGTAAGCTTTATTTAGTTGAGCTAATTTTAGGTCAAAATTAGGTTTTACTTTTAGGGTTATGCATGCATTTATTTTATAAATAAATTCATCTTTTTTAATTTCTGAATTCCTGAATATTATTCATTTGCACATCTTCATGCAAATTGCTCTTGCTTTTTCTTTTTTTCTCTTGTGGAAGGTTTTTTTTGTTTTTCATTTCTGATCTTGATTTCTAACAGTGGAGAATGTGTAAGGTGGTGGGAAAACCTTTGATTTACTAGAACCTTTGTTGAAAATTTATAAATGCACTTTGATCGCGACATTATGGGGGGTCTTCATTCAAATCCCCCTTCGAATGAAGGGAAATGAAGACCTTTATTTAACCTTGTCTACCCAATTCCAAAATTTACATTATTTTTTTACTTTTGAAGTTTGGTTTGGAGGTGAAATTAGAATCAACTTGATAAACCAAGTTGGATTCCATCATAGTCCTTGAAATGCACTTTCCAAAAATATAAATTTAATATATTTTTATTTTTTAGTTTTACTGAACATAGGTTTTTTTCCAAATATCAAGTTCTATGTTCTACACATGTGGAAAAATAGTGAAAAGTGGAATTCTTTTTGAAAAATATCTACACACTAGGTATTGATGTCCTTGTTCTAACAAAAAAAAAAAAATTCAGTACATGCAAAAATGTTATGCAGGAAGAAGTGCACCTATGTCAAAACTTAATCAAAAGAAAATTATTCAACAAAACATTATGAAATGAAATGGAAGCACTAGATATTAGTGTTACCAACCTAAACTCAAAAGTATCAAAATTTATTCTTTGTAGGAAAAAATTAATGTTTGGTGAAGTGCAAATCACTTTTTTAAAATGTTGTTTACTATTAAAAATTAGTTATCAAAGGAGATGCAAAAAAAATACAATTTAATTTCAATTTTTTTTAAAAAAAATCTACAAAAAAAATCTCACAAATCACTAGTTTGCATCATCTTCAAATTCCTAATAGTTTACCTACTATAGGTGTCATAAAGTGAAAAAAAAAAATCAAAATTTTGATTTCAATGTCAAGTTTTCCCAAAAAGTGTAACCCATTATTGTGGGGAGAGGGAAGAGAGAATAGACTTCATGCTAATTGTGAATGTCACATCCTTTCTTTATCGAAATTCTAAAACCTTGGCCATAAGTTTGTTCCAAATCAATAGTATTGGTAACTTTGTCCATATAGGATAAGAGAGTTTTAGATGGCATAGATTCCTTGTGTTTACTATCAATGTGTTTCCATGCTCTTTGATTGTGTTACACCTTGTGGTTTGATTTCAGCTGGTAAAAGGTTTAGCATGTCAAGTGGTGAAATTATGGGAGGTTTTGATTGTTGACATGGGTTGTTAGGTGATTTCATTGAGGGGTAAAAGGATACATTTTGGTCAAGGTTATGGAAGGAGCTTTGTATAAATTCATCCATTTTATCTTCATATTGACTAGAGATATTTATTTCATGAGGACATTCATTGGGAGCTGAAGGATCATAATGGTCTCAATTGCATTAGGATCATCAGAAAACACACAACTTGAGACATCAACCAAGGATTTCAAGGACATCCACACTTTACAAAAACACATATCCATGATGAATTAGTACCAATTCTATGCAAGATGCAATTATACAATGCTATTTGAGTAACTTGAAATTCAACTTTTATATCTTAAATATGATAATTGACTTATTTAATATGCAACGACCTGAAAATGATGAATTTTTAATGAAATTTTGATTCTAAATAATGCACTTTATTTTCCCAAATGAACTAGATGTAAAAATACTTCAGAATATACAACTTTTGAAATAGAAACAGAGATTTGCAAGTGCAAGGAACCTAAGAAAAGAGAAACAAAAATGTGTGAAATTGTTTGCAGAAGCACCTATACGAGGACACGGTCACCTAGGAGTGAATGATTCTTTGTACAAGGGTTTGAAAAATTAAAAATTGAGTTTCTAAGTTACTATTGATGATTACTATTTCTGGTTGCAAAGTGGTTTAATAGTGACTATTTTTTCCAATTTTTTTTGATGAAATGCAACTGTAAATGTGTAAATAGAAGTGAAAATTTTGAGTGAAATTTTGAATGAAATTATAATCTAAATGATTGAAAAATAAACTAATGCAAACTATAATGCAAACTATAATGCAAAATGTATGCAATATTTTTTCGATTTTTATAATTTTTTAATGATGCAAACACATAAGATCTAACCCTAAATGAAGAATAAAAAACACAATGATGCAAAATATAGATATAGGGTTTAAAATACTTCCAAATTAGAAAGAAATGATGTCAAAATTTAGGTTCACCAAAATGAAATGGATGGGTGTTATCCTCAAATTCAACTACACTCAATTCGTCAGATAACCCCTATGAAACTTGTATATTTCATAGCCCACGTACTCTAATAATGTAAAACAATTCATATAATAATTTCCCTCATGTGTGGTCCCCTAGCCTCAAAACATTGTTTTGATTTTTAACCTCTTTCAGTTTTTCAAAATTTGCAAATTGGTCAAAGCTGCAAAATTTTACTTTTTTAGTGTTGAGAAATTTTTCGCTCATGTAGGAGCGTTGAATTTCAGCGCCCCTATGTATGCCTAATGAAAAAAATAAAATTGAAAGGTTGGTGAATTTCAACAACCCTATATTTTTGGAAAAATGAAGAAGAAACCCTTTGATGTGTTGTCATTGATGCCAACATTGTTTGTTGACAGTTTTGGTTGATTTGGTAAATAGTTTTGGTGATACCCTAATCCAATAATTTGGTTTGTATTTTCTCATGTTATAAGGTTAGCTTATGTGGTTATAGTATGTTGTTTAGGGTTGTTAAATAAATCTATTTTCAATATTTCAAAAATTTTGGTTGATGTCACTAAAAGTTACAAGTAGAAAAGGTTCGACATACAGTTTTTTGGCTTATACAATGCAAGGCGGTATGTGTTATCTAGTCCACATTACTTTGGTGTCTATATTTAGACTCTAAAATTTTAGAATATGGTTTGCAGGTGTCAATACTACATATATTCTAGATGGTGTGTGCTTACATGATCATATGGATGATCGGTGTTTGTCAAATTGGTTTATTTTGTGATTATGTAGCACCGCTCTATTTTTCTCTTTGTATCAGACATTGTCCTACCTTGTTTTGCTTTGTTTTCTAGTTGCACTTAGACTTTGAGATACTATGATGCTTGTTTATTATTTGATCTCTATTTATAGAGAGATGTGGATTATATGTTTTGATGTGATGTTACTCTATTTTGATGTTATCATTTGACATACCTTTCATTAGTATAATGATTATTTGGGATAACATGGTTATATGCACATGAGTAGATTATATATGTTAGAATTTTCAGTTTCATGATAGTTTATCGGTGAAGGGGATGGTTTTGCATCACTCGCTTGTGAGCACCCTACGATTTTGTGACTTCCTCTTCACGGTGTGTTCTATTATGATGTTTATATACATATTCTATATGTATGCCTTGTTCACAGGTTTGCAGGTACATGACATCGACTCCACATGGCTTCATAGGTTTGAGTGTGTCCACCCAATGGTAATGTTGATTGGGAGATAGTAGCTAGGATTCTTCTATCAAGCCTTTACCCTAGTCTCAGTGTGTTGTCTGGTCTAGTCAGTTTTGCATGTTAAAAGCTATTTATTTTGCTTTAAATTATTATGTTGAAAATTTTGAAAAAGGGAATTCAATGGATTTAATTATTTAAAATGATTATTAAATTAATCTTATTTTAATGTTAGAAGTTGCAAATTAATTAATTAATTTATTTATTTTAATTGGTAAATAGTCTAATCTTAGGATTATATTATTTATTGATTGATTATATTAGTTTAATTAAGTTATATTTGAAATGGTAAATATTTAGAATTATTTAAATGTTTTAATTTTAAATATATCGAGGATTTTATGCAAATTTGTTGTTAAAGATATTTTTGAGTTTTTACATGTGTTAGAAGAATTTATGAGGTGGTTGAAAAATTTATTCACAAGGAGAAAATTGTGGCTTTAATGGAAGAAGTGAGAAGCTTCTTCATGGAGAAGCACAAAGGATATTTGGGGTGTTGGGGAAAATATTGGAAAGGAAGTCTTTTTGTGATTTTGCATGTGATCTGGAATTTTTTTTGGAGAATTACTCTCGAGAAAAGTTTTGGTGTTCTTGAATTTTTAGAAAAGTTACTCTTGGGATAACTTTTTGTATTCAGGAAATTGTATTATTCTGAAGGAAGCTATTGTTTATTTGGGAGAAGATACTTGGATCTATGGAAGAGGAGTTGCTTCAAACTTACAAATTCACAGGCATTGGACTATAGGTTCCTTCTTTAGTTTTTTTATTTATATTGCAAGTCTTCTTAGTTTAGATCTTTCTTTGTAAAAGATTGTTTGTGCAAACTTTTAAGTTTGAGTTTTGTTTTAAAAATTGTAATTGTCATATATGAAATCCTCTGTAGAATAAATTCCTCTACAGATTGAAATTCTCTATGGAAATTATAGAAAAATTGTAAATTGGGATTATTGTGAATTTAGATGAACCCAAAAGAATACAGTTAGGGATCTGGAAAGAAAATCTTCCTCGAAAGGAAATTTAGTTTTTCTATAGAAATTTTTCTTGTACGTTGAAAGCTTCTCAGGAAAATTTCTTGTGAAATTATTGTATGAATTTTATTGAACTCTTTTAAGATTCATTTTTTGGGTTGCTTTAAAAGGATTCTCTATGTTTGATTCGAAAATTTCACTTGTAGGAAAAAGTTCTCTATAATTTTTCTTTCTGAAAGTTTTTCAAAAAAAGTTTCCAGTAGAATTCTTTCTAGAAAATTATTTTTCCAATTACAGTATTTGATTAATGAAATTTATATTAATATATATATATATATATATATATATATATATATACATACATATATATACATATATATATATTGCTGAATATATATATTTTGACTATAAATTTATTTAAAGCTTCTGAAATTCCCCTGTCATATGTCATATGATGATTTTCTTAGCCGCTGGGAATAAGCTTTGGCTGACAAGTTTATTTTTTTACTTTTGTGTGTTAAAAGATTGTATGGTTGGGAGGTAGTGTGGAGGTACTACCTCCACTGCCGCCCCATGAGGGGACAACACTGTGGAGGTAATACCTCCATAGCCCCTCTCATGCCAAGGTTGTGCTAACCTTGGGGGTTTGGCTATGCTTAAGCACAACCGCCCTCAAACTATTTGCTTTGTTCTATTTAAAACTAATGGCCTATACTTATGATGTTCGACCGCCATGTTTGAAAATGGATCTCAATTTGGTTTTAATATGTAATATTTTAATATATAATATATATATATATATTATATTTAATATATATATATATTCAATATTTGTTGTTATGTTTATTTTAAAATAATGCATTTTCTGGTAATATATTTTGATATATATTTAATGTATATGTATTTTGGGTATATATAGTTATATATGTAAATATATAATTATGTGTATATTTAATGTATATCTATTTAAATATATAATTTATGATTTTAAAATTGGTGTATGCATAATATGTATAAATAGAAGAAATGGTAGATTTAATCTTTCAGTGAAATTATTATTCTTTTAAAAGTAATCGAGGAAATTGAACTACAGATAACTTAGAATTTCCCTTCTCTAGTTGTTAAAAGGCTATAATTTAATTTAATTTATTTAATTTGATTTAATCTATCCAAAAAGTAGTTTATTCCTGTATAATTGCCTTTGCATGTAATTTTTTTTTTGGGGGGGGGGGATATGGTTTAGAAATGTTTTAATTCTTCCAATCTTAATATAGATTTGGGGGTTGCGAATTATTTTTCTGTCAACCCAAATTATGTAACCCTTGGTTAGTGTGTTGCCTTATCAGTAATTACCGAGTTTCCACGAATAGGGAAGTGTTTCCCTAATGTTCTAAGTAGGGTTGGTATATTTTTAGTAGCACTATTTTTCCTTGGGTAGTGGAATGGTTCCACAAGGTTGTCTTAGGGGAGTGGCTTTCCACAAGAGCTGACACACAAATTGGTGCTAAGATAACTCGTTGTGAGTTAGTTAATCTAGTGATAATGTAATAAATATATTAGGGGATTGGGTATTATTCAACACTTAATAAGATTAATGTGCCTCACTCATGGACCCTTGTGCTAGTATAGACTTGGAATGAGACGAGAAGGCCTGAAATGACAAGATCGATGTCTTGTCTTCTCAAAAGATAATCGATTCCATCTTGTTTATTTCATGATTTGTTATTGTTATAGATGACTCTTGTATTTTATTACCCCTCATTTGTATCGAGGAGGTCTCATGTAGTATGTAACACATTTTTATGAACTACCTCATTCTGGGAATGAGTGTTGTAAACTTTATTGATGAATTAATGTAATATTGGAATCTTGATGTATATCTTATCTTTGTGATGTAATTTCTATGTTTGGAATGTATGCAATTTTATTTCATAAGTAGTTAATCTTATGTTTGAATTTATTTATGTTTATGTTATGGGTTTAAACGTAACCTTAGTCACATAGACTTAGAGGATGTTGGCGATAGATAGTGAAATTTCATGTTATATTGTACTTTTAAATTAGACAAATTATGCATTTTCATAGTTATTGCTACTTCCTCTAGGGTTACATGGCGGGGCATTATATATTAGGTCTAATTCTTGGCTGATTTAATACTTGAAATTGTGCTATGAAGATTAATGTGTATTGTGGATGTTAAGGGGAATATTTTAGATCCATTTTGACCTAAATTCAAGTGTTACATGTTTTATTTTAGTGCAAAGAATTTTTGAATCAAGTATGAAGCCAAAAAAGAGATTTTGAATTAAATAAGGCTACATATAATTAGGATGACCTAATTGATGTATGTGGGTGTAATAGGGTATATATGTAGAACAATTTTTATTTGCATAAGTAGAAGAGAATGTAATGTGATGTGTGTGAAATCTGATATTGTGTGAACTTGCAAATTTTATTTGTAAGATTAGTATAAGGGCATAGCTATTGTG
Source organism: Sequoiadendron giganteum (assembly GCA_007115665.2). Classification (NCBI taxonomy): domain Eukaryota; kingdom Viridiplantae; phylum Streptophyta; class Pinopsida; order Cupressales; family Cupressaceae; genus Sequoiadendron; species Sequoiadendron giganteum. The sequence continues at coordinate 452,279,804 of CM021108.1, read as the reverse complement.
TATGTTGAGCAACTATTAAGCCGAGCAATATTTTTTATTTAGAGCTTCACTGGAATTGAATTTAGCACAAGGAAGGTGCATCTTTCATTAGTTCACACTTTGGTTGTGTAGCTAGTTTTGTTGTGTATCTATTTTAGGTTGTGAGCCTTATAAGGACAGTGATTCTTGACAGTAAGCCCCTATAATATCTTATTACTGGTTATAATATATTGTGAGCTAATCCTCATCATGGTTTTTGCCTTTTTGGGTTTTCCACATCAAAAGTCCTAGTGTTCATGTGTTATGTGGTCTTGTGATCTCTTTCATGTTTTCATTCATTGTTGTAGTTAGATATATTTTGATTATTGGTTGGATTGTGACTAAATGGTTTAATATAATATTGATTCACCCCCCCACCCCCCCCCTCTCAGTATTTTGGGTGTTCAAAAATTGGTATCAAATCCTAGTTCCTTTTGAAAATCCTAACAGCTTGAGGAAGATCTTGGAGTTTGAAAACATGGATGACAAAAAGTGTCCTATTCCTTTGGAAGAAATTTTAGCAATTGAGTATGAAGAAGATGACTACATATTTGGAAAAGAAGAACTTAAATATTCTCTTGAATATCTTGACAGAGTTGAAAGAGAAATTTTTTTTGAAGGAAAGCCTAGGAGAAGAAAATGAATGTGTCAAAAAGTTGAGAGAATAAATCAAGAAGTTCAAAGAAATACATAGAGAAGTTAATGAACACTTTACAAAGGAAAATGAAGATATCATTGGATTGAAAGTGCAAGTTGAAGAAAAGAAGAGAATTGAGGATTGTCAGAATGCTAAGATACAAAGAAAGATTGATGAATTTACAAAGCTCGAACAAGAAGTGGTAACCCTAAGATCAGATCTAGAGAATGCAAGAGCTCATGAGGAAAAATTCAAAACAAGTACTAAAATGCTTGATGAATTGATTGCAATTTAGAAACCTTATAAGGATAAAGGTGGTTTGGGACTTGAAGAAGGACAAAGTTCAAAGACAAATCAGACACCTAACAAGGTTGACAATCAAAAGTAGACTCAAGGAAATCATAGACAGATCAAGAATCAAAGAAGCAATACTGGAAGACCTCCTATCAAACAACTAAATGCTCCAAGGTACCCACATTTCAAGGGTATTTTCTCATGTAATAAATTTGGACATAAAGTTATAGAATTTAGAAATAGAATGATCAGAATGTTGGATCCTTTTTAGACAAAAATTTTCGTGCAAGAAATTTGGACATAGAGCTATTGAGTGTAGAAGTCAAATGATGTTTATAGATTTGATGCTCGTATAATTTTTTCAATGTTTCAATGGATACTATTATACATGCAATGTATTCAGACATAAGGCTAACCAGTGAAGATCAAGAATGAATAGAATTTAGATTTCTTAGAAAAATGTTGTTGCTACAATTGCAAAAAACCTGGACATATTTCAAGATTTTGTAGAAGCAATAATGGAAGGAAGATTAATTCATAATAGAGGAATAAACCTGTGAAGGAAGTTGATCCTATTGAATTCAAGAAGGAAATAGATTATAACTTAATGAAAAAAGAGGAATCTGAGAATAAGGAAGAATCAAATGCATTTGTACCTCCATCTAGTGCAAATAATTATTCTAGAAACTAAGCCCATGACAAGGCTTAGGGGCAACAATAACAAATAAATCTAACAACCCCTTGGAAATATGAGGTGTCAAGTAGTGACATAAAGATATACGGTGTAAAATGATATTCTTGAGCTATTAGAAAATAAACTAGTAGAAATTATACAAATCTAAAGAATTGCAAAGCATTTTGGGTTTTGCACTGTTTCAGTGAAGAGTTTACCAATTTTTTGGGAATTTGAAGCATTAAATACAAAATTAGGGTAGATCAGTAATGTATAAAGTGAAATTCCTTAGTCATTTCTAATCACTTTTGCACATTGGAAAGAATGTAGAGCGAATTGAGAAGTGATTAAAGGTGATTCAAAGCGAATTGGTTCAAACCCTAGTTCCCATTGAACATAAAAAAGGTATTTATAACTATTTTTACTTTGCGTGACAAGAATTTGAAGATAGAATTGAGGTTATAATGGCTACACCAATCGTAGTTGAGATCACAAAAATACCTACACCAAAATTTAAGAGGTTTTCATGGAAAGTTTTTGAGAATGACCCCAACAGTGCATTTTTGAAGATTCCAATTAAAGTTTTCCCATTGAGGATACAAGAATCTATATACATAAAAAATTAGAAGAGTATTATCACCAAGTACTTAAGATTCAATGGTAAAATGAGCTAATTAGAGATGATTTTTTAGTAAAACCAAAGTACATAAACCTAGTGCAAAAGAAGCTATACATTTGGAACTAGTATCCTTGATTTAGCAATGATTTGGATGCAAATTATGTGAGGATAGCCTTGAGTAGAATGAATGACAAATTATTATGGATTAATATACCTAGATAGATTTCAAAAGATGTAATTAAGGTTGTGACTAGAGTATGTGATACCAAAATTGTATCAGTGTTAAATTCAGTGAAGAATCGTGTGGTTATGCAGCTAACTGGTGCCACATTTGATAGGAGAGCTTTAACAACCAAACCAATCATAAATCCTAAAGTGAAATATGAATCTATCATGATTGGCTACAAAATCTACTTCCAAAACAAAGAGAACTCAATTTCTACAACTAAAATATATGTTTCTCATGAACTGGTAGTAAATGGGAGAGATTATGATTTGTGTGAGTTGCACTGACAATAACTTTTGGAGAACTTGAATCAGACTAAACTGAAGAAATATTATTTCAATTTCGAAACGCTAAATGTTTTCTCGATTTTCTACTTTTTGAGGGAGCTACCTGAAAGTAAAAACATTGTGTGGGACAAAATAAGATTGATAGCACACCAATTTTTTGACTATTTACAAAATATTGGAGATTACAATGCATAGGCCGATGCATTGACTATATTTTTCTCAGTATTCCAAGAAACATGTATGAAAGAGAAATAATTCCTTAGATTTTAGTGGAGAAGTATTCAAATGACATAACCTTTATGGTATCCATTGATGAATGCATAATTGAGGCTATTGAACCCAAAACAATATGGATTGAGCCTCTAGGATATGAGATTTCTAAGAATAAGACTAAGAGATGGATTGAAATGTTGTCAAAAATTCCTAAGGACTCCTCCCTACCTAGACATGGGATATATGAGGAGAGATCAATTGAAGTATACTTGGAGATTTCAGCTCCTGATAGAACAAAAATATTGAACAAAAAAGTTAAACAATACTTTGGATGGCATGGCCTTTCAAAGGATGAAGTAAATAGGTTAAGGGAAGTTGTAGAAGAGAGGAAAAACAAAGAAACTAGTGAGTCCTATGGACCATGCAGATCAAGAATATCAGCTTCCACCCCTGCCTTTGTATTGCCAAAACCTACTGCCATAGTTTTCGTTAAAGGGAAGAAGGTAGATACCAGTTATCTAGTAACATTTAATGTGTCTACACCCTTTAGAACCAACAATCATACCACAAAGACGAAAAATGTACCTTTGGTAGCACCTCTTGCTACCTCCAGAAGAAGAAAGAAAAAAAAAGCATCTAGAGGACAAAAGAAAAAAAAAGCATCTAGAGGACAAAACTTAAGTAATGTTGTGGAAGAGGAGAATGAGCTTGGTTTAGAAGAAGAAAAATAATTGAAAAGAAAGAGAAACAATGTTTCCACCAGTGGTGAAGGTGCATCACAAGAGGTTAGTACAAAATCCAAGAAGGATAAAGTCAATATTGTAGATACCTCTGAAGAAGAGGAGATAGAAAAGGAAAAAAAAAAAATTACAATACATGTGTATGAGAAGATTGAAAAGAAAGAGGAGAAGAAAACAAATGAAGGCACATCAAATCTTGAGAAGAAGTCCAATACTTCTCTAGTAAGAGCTCATTCACCTATGAAGTTGGAATCCTTGGTTAAAAATATGTTAGAACATGATGGCTTATTAAAAGTCATTGCCAAATTGCATGATGAAGTTGATGAAGATGATAAGAAAACTATTATAGATTTCATTATTCAATATATGATCATTTTGGATGCAAACATGGACAATATGAAGAAGGTGACTAATTTTGTATGGAAAGCCCTAGTGAAAAGAAGACATGAAGTTTTTGAAACTAAAAGAAAGATCAAGAATGATGCCTTGAATGAGATTGGATCCTCTTTGTTTGAGGATGATAATTATACTCTATTGGAAGTGTATACAAAGTATTTCAAGGCAAAGCAAAGAGTTGCCATTCTTATGGCCTGAGAAAAGGACAATACTGAGAAGTTGAAACAAGAAAATTTTAATACAATGGGACATATGGCACATAAATTCAAGATGATTGATAGTTATTCATTCGATACAACTCAATTCAAGGATCTTGATAAATATAAAACTACTGATGTAGAGGGAAACATTCATCCCATATCTAATTTACCTATTTTTCAAGAAGCAGTAGAAGAATTTAATGATTATTCTTCAAATGAGACTCCATATTTTATGTTTTAGGGAATATGGTTGATGATATGCATGCTCCTCTAGAGAAATCTACTCCTCCGAAAGACACTAAGAATACAACTAGTGAGAATAATGAAGATTAGGACAAGAATGATGTCAATAATAATGTTGAAGATCACCATGAAAAATAGAATTAACATACTAGAAATAAAGGTGAAGAAAACAAAAATGGAGAAGAAGAAGAAAGAAAAGATGAAAAGAACAATGACAAGAAAGATGATGAAGATAAAAAAGAGGCTGAAAACAAAGATAGTAAAAATAAAAACACCTCTGAAAAAGAAGAAGAAGAGGAGAAAGAAGAGAACCAAGAAGAGATTGCAATTGATAGAAATGAAGAAGAACCCCAAAAGACCATGGAGCCATCAAAGTCCTCTAGAGAATCCTTCTATAGTACACTCAAGGGTCTTCTAAGAAGACAAATCAGGACTTAACCAGTCATTCCACTGCCTGTCACAACAAGGTTGTGTAGATATGAATAAGATCTCACCTATTCAAAGGATGGAGCTTGAAGATACTTCCATTACCTCTAGGAGAGGAAATTATAGAAACTCATTAGAAGGGGATTGAGATAATCAACGATGCCATCAAGGCTTTACAGGATGCAACCCCCGGTACCACAATTTATGATTCTCTAACACCTATTGAGAATCTAAAGTTTCTAGTTGATTCAGTCAGGGAGTACACCTCTAATCTAAAGGAGAAGACTATAAAAGAGGTAGAATCAAGGCTTGCAGAGAAAATATTGCTTGAACTTTAGGATAAATGTGCAACTGCACATAGAAAGGTAGTGAAAATCTTGATATATATGGAGGAATGTGAAGATGAAGCTCAGATATTTTTCTTCTACTGCATGAGGTGGCTAGATGCCACTCAAGGCAATAAATATTTAATGGATTCAATAAATTCACAATTATATAATGCGTTTGGAGCTTATGGCATTAGAAAAGATAGAAACGATGCCTCTTGGACTGCCATTTCATACTTACAAAACAAGCTTTTCACTTTGTAAAGATAGAAAGAGGATTTAATAAGGAAGTTTGGACTACTTGGAGACTTGGTAAAGACCAAGCACATTTTTTTGTCAAGTTCCCTTGCAGATGTAGAAAGACCTCAAAAGATAAATCCTAATTCAACCATTTCAAAAGAGGGAGAGGAGAGTTTGGTAGAGTTGGAATCTATGTATAAGATGCTTACTACAACTAAGAAAAGTTGGGATGAAGGGAAATATACTTGGGAAGCCATTATCAAGGAGATTGAAGGTGATTCCTCCTCTAGGTGAATACATTTCACCTTTTATACTATTATTCCATTTCAGTTGCTTTTAGTTTTTCCTTCTTATAGTACATATGATTGGATGTAATTCTTGGAATAACTCCCTGAGGGGGAGCCAACCATTTAATTTCAGTTGTCTTTCTATACATGTGTCTCACTAGAACACCCTTTGTCCTTGATGTCAAAGGGGAAGAAGTTTAGATATTATATTTCAGGGAGAATTTTTGAGAAGTTTGGAGAAGTTTTGGTGCAAGAATTGTTAAGGAAGTTTTGATGTATGTTTGAATGGAGATTTCATAAAGTTGTTGAAGATAGTTTTGAAGTTGGATTTTTGGAGATTCATTTTTGGCACATGTTTCCATTAATGAAAAAGGGGGATATTTTTAGAATAATGAAGAAAAACCCATTAAAATTGTTGTCATTGATGCCAACATTGTTTGTTGATAGTATTGGTTAATCTGGTAAATAATTTTGGCAATACCCTAATCTAGTAATTTGGTCCATATTTTCTCGTGTTATAATATTGGATTATGTGGTTACAAAATGTTGTTAAGGATTTCAAAATACATCTATATTCAAGATTTTATTGATTTTGGTTAATCTGGTTAAAATTTACAAGTAGCCGAGGTTTGCCATACAATTTTTTAGCTTATACAGTGTAAGGTGGTATGTGTTATTTGATTTTCATTCCTCTGGTGTCTAGATTCAGACTCTACTATTTTAGAAGATGGTTTATAGGTGTCAATACTACATAGATTCCAGATGGTGCATGCTTACATGATCATATGGATGATCGGTGTTTGTCAGATTGATTTATTTTGTGATTAGGTCTAATTCTTGGTTGATCTAATACTTGAAATTGTGGTATGAAGATTAATGTGTATTGTAGATGTTAAGATGACCTATTTTAGATCCATGAAAACCTAAATTCAAGCGCTGCACATTTTATTTGAGCACAAAGAAGTTTTGAATCGAGTATGAATCCAACAAAGAGATTTTGAATTAAATAAGGCTACATCTAATTAGGCTGACCTAATTGATGTATGTAGATGTAATAGGGTATATATGTAGAATTTTTTTGAGTTGCATAAGTAGAAGAGAATGTAATGTGATGTGTTTGTAATTTGATATTATGCAAAATTTAAAATTTGTATGTGTAAGATTAGTATAAGACCTAAATTATTGTGTATGTTGAGCAATTGCTAAGCAGAGTAGTATTTTGTATTTAGAGCTTCATTGAAAATGAATTTAGCACAAGGAAGGTGCATCTTTCATTAGTTCACACTTTGTTTTTGTAACCACTTTTGTCAAGTGTATCTATTTTAGGTTATGAGCCTTATAAGAATATTGAGTCCTGGTAGTGATCCCATGTAATATCTTATAACTGGTTATAATATATTATGAGCTAATCCTCACCATGGTTTTTCCCTTTTTGGGTTTTCCACATAAAAAATCATGGTGTTCATGTGTTATGTGGTGTTGTGATCTCTTTCATGTTTTCGTTCATTGTTGCAGTTAGATATGTTTTGATTATGACTAAATAGTTTAATAGAATATTGATTCACCCCCCCCCTCTCAGTATTCTTGGTGTGAAATGTGCATATCATCTACCAACTTGTTAAAATTTGCATTAGCGAGTAATTCTGATGAATTTGCAACTTCACTTTACATGAGTTGTAATAAATGTGAGATTTTAATCACGAATTGAGGGTTTTTAATCAGTTTTTTTTCATTTTGATTTCAAATTTTCCCTTTATACTCCTCTATGCACTCGTTGTGAAGTCTTTGTTTGGTCATGTTTGGATTCCACATGGACTTGGAGCAGATTTCTTGTCATTCCCATTAGGGTTTTCATCGGCCTCTTTATTTTTTTGGGTATGCTTCTTGTTTCATCTTTTTCCATTTTTTCATTTTGATGTTGTATCTAGGGTTTATGTTTAATTTTATTCTCACTTTGTGTAGTTATATTCATTTTATTTTTAGGGCTTATGAAAAGTGCATTCGTATTGTTTAAATCTTGTTTTACGGTGTATATTTTTATTATTTTTAGAAATCCTTAGCGTCATATCCTTATTTATTTGTGTGACATACTTTGAGGTTGTTATTCTTGTGAAAATAATCAAAAACTTTCTTGTCAATTTGGGTTTTTGGTTTTTATTTTCAAGAAACATTCATTTTACATTATTGCATCACGAGTAAAACTCGTGATGCATAAACAACTTGGTTGTTAATGAACCTTTGAGGTTTTTACCTCTAGCATTTTAAACTTGAAAACCAATTGACCTTGCATGTAATGGAAATTATTTCCACCACCGCTGCATGCAATTTTTGATCTTTACCATTGATGTATCGGTGAATTTCACCAATAGTGCAACAATATCGTCTATCATATGCAATGTTGGAGTTTTAGCTCGACATTACATATAGCTTTTCATTCAAGGTTTGTTCACCCCATGCAAAGGTGGTGAAATTCACCACCATTTCAAGTTAATCCCAACCCATCACATATGCACGAGCAATATTTTTCATTTCTAGTGTAGGAAAGTTTATGTTGCAAGATGCCGGATCAGTGAATTTCACTAACCCGACATGAAATTTCATGAAAATTTAACCCATGCACGGTCGGGGAAATTCACCAACCTTGAACTTAGCAAGTACCTCCCATTTTCAAGGTCATAAAAATTTAGCAACCTTGCACTCAAATGATCTTCCCATGTAGGGTCAAAAATTTTTGCTAACCTTTCAACTTTTTACACTATCAATATGTTGAAGCATTGATTTTTAGTGCAATTAAATAAAAGGAAAATTACCTTATAGAAGCTTTATTTTTTAGTGCCTTTTTCACACAAAGCAGACATCTATCTGCAATAGCGTAGAATTATAGCACCCATACATCCACTTTGAAATTTTTTGCTAACACTTGGAAAAAAATTCTACTTCGTATCCCACTTGCCAGTTTGCCCACATTTACTCCATTTTTTGCAACCATCTCAATTAATCCTTCCAACCTTATGTAATTGCTCTATATTTTCCCACTACTACATTTTCAACCACGCATATTTTTCTAACACTAGAAAACATTGGACTTTATAATGCAGCTATTTGTGTACCCATTTCAAGATTATCATACTACCTTCCTAGTAAGATACAATATTTTCCATTTTTTTCTTTAGATGTCAGATCCTTCTCTGAGTAAATCCAAAGCCATGAAGTACAAATACAAAGGTTTTTTCTCACCAACTTGAGTGTCTTCAAACATTGATGAGATAAAGGATACTAAAATTAAACATGTTGATATGTTGAATTTTTGGAAAGGACTCAAAAGAAACCACTACATAAAGATATGAGACATAATCCAGAGCAACATACAAATGGTATCATCTTTCCCTATAGCCACACATAATCTTTATTTTTTTCTCAAAGTTATGAGACATTATAATAAGGATGATTGGAGCGTTAGGGATGCAAAATGGAAATGTAGTCATAAGGTTAGATCCTGAATTCTTTGATAAAGCTTTCTTGTGTCCTAGAATTGATTCATATGTATATAAATAATTGCAAGAAAGTGATTAATAGTAAATGGTTGAAAACCCCAAAGAAAAGTATTTCAAGGTGGCCTAAAATCTTTCCACGCAGTGACTTTATTGAAGATGTTAATGATTTGATCACTCTTCTCAATAGAGTGAAAGGGTTACCTACCTCATCCACTTTTCAAGATTGGATGTATGTAATATACATCAAGATTATATTGAGGGGAAAGCAACAAATCCTTTGGGGTCAATAGATTAGTGATGCAATTCACGATCAATTGATCAAAGTGCATACTTTAATTAAGTTCTACATGACATCTTATTTGGTGTATGGTGCTACTAGAATGATAAATTTTCTACAGTTGACAATGGAAGGGAATGAAAGAGTAACTCTAGTGTACAAGTAATTTCCATAAATAACTATTCATGGGATATTCATCACTTTTGAAGAGTTAATTATGATTTATTTGCTCCTTTCTTATGTGTGTATGATCCTAAATTGGAGAGGAAAAGGGTTTTTGATGAGGCATAGACCGTGGTAAACAAATATGGTTTCTTATATCTACAGCTCCCCGCATTCACCTACTTTAGAGTTTGTTACATCATGGGTTATTCATGCATGCTCCTAAGATACCCTAGTGACAAGATTGTCTTAATAAAGAGATAATGGTCATCCATAGTAAGAAAATGGAATCATACAAACTAGAATTCATGTTCTCCATCACAATTGACAAGTATTTCATCCAAAAATCTCCAAGGTCTAAGGCCATAGAACTTGATATGCAATGGGTTACCTTGAAGACTTTCAAAATAAGGCATGATTTTGACTTTTGTGGAATGAAGGACAAGATCAAGAAATTCCACACCCATGTGCATATAATTAAATATGTGTGGGTAGATCAAAGGATAAAGGAGATAACAAAAATGGACTACTATCAACTAAATTTGGAACAAATTGAAAATATTCTTGAAGGTATGGAGGATGATGAAAACATCATGGACCTTTCCTATGAGAGGAATAATATTGTATGATCCCCTCTACTAGTTATCTAGTATTAAAAGAAGTAAGTGGCATCAATTAGAGAAAGGTTTGAACCGATCCTCAATAACACAAATGTATGGTTAGAGGAAAATGGGATTCATTTGAAATGATTTGTTATTGTATTAGAGGAGGAAGAACCTGAAGGTTTGACAAGTAGTAAATTTGAGTTGAGGGAAAAGAACAAGGATGATGTACCTAGTTCTATCAAGACCTCTAGGCCAAAAATCAAGTTTTTTTGTAAAAGTGAAAAAGATTCAAGTGACTGAAGGACCATCTATTATGGTAGAAGAGGCATCAACCCAGGAGGAAGAGAAAGAAGAAGAAGAACATGAGGAAGAATGAGTATCTCCTCATGAGAATATCTCAGAGGAATCACTTGCCTCATCTGCTTCCATTGCTATTGTTGTCTCTACCCCCACTCCTCCCATTGGCTCTACTAAACAGTCCTTACCAATCACTACTATAGTCATTCCTACTATTATGGTTACTCCTACCATATCTTTTTGATCAATTCATTCATCCCTGTCTTTGCAGTCAATTTTTTATAGTCCCAAGTATCGTTTAGAAAATGTTTCAAAGTCTCCCACTTCTTTGCCAAGTTTGTCATCACCTTTTTTTGACATGACCTCTTAGTCTAATTTAGAACAATATATGACTGAGACTACTCAAGTTACAAGTGTGGAAATTCTTGGAGCAATTTTGACTAACACTTCACCAATTGTAACAACAAATTTCTTGAGTGCAAATCCATCAACGCAAGCTATGACTATTTGTCTAGAAGGAAGTACTTCTCCACTCCCCCCTTGGTTTTCATATCAAACACCAAAAAGGAAGAAGCAAGTCATCTCTCCGAATGACTTCAACTTTACACAATTGGCACTTGTAAAGACAAAATCTAAGAATAAGGTGAAGACTCTTTCCAAGTTATTGGTGGATAAATTAGGAAATAGGTAGAGGTAGCACAACCTCCTCTAGATAATTCTATTGAGGAAGTGGATACTTCTAAATATTGCATTACAAGGGTTGAGTTAGGAAAGCTAACTCATGAAAGTGCTAAGGAAGATTTACAATCTACTTTGAATTCTCTCATCAAGAAATTTGATGAAGTGAAGAGTAAAGATCAATACAAGGCCAAAGAAGAATAATTAACTTTGATGCTCTAGAAGATTACCCAATCTTCAGATTCCATAGATTCTATGGCCATAAGTATTGATGAATCAATTATTCAGAAGGTTGGAAAGGTGCATTTAAGAGGTAAATAAATCAATGAGTTTCTAGATAGAACAATAGAAAAAGGAACACAACTCCTAAGGTCTTCTATAGAGATAATAGGAAACATGGAAAGCATAAGCTTAGAGCTAGATTAAAAAAATTGATACTTTTTCCCAAGAACAATAGGAAATTGAGAACATTTTAGAAGCTTGGATCAAGATGAAGAAATTCAAGCTTGATGCATTGGTGGAAATTGGGATAATCCCCAATAGAGAGATGTTTTTTTGAGGTAAATGAAACAATGATACACAAGATTAATATCATCAAAGAATTGATCAAATACTTGTAGGATGATCAGGAAGTTGGTGAGGATAATTATTTTCATCTTTTCCAAAAAATTGAGGAGCTTGCTTGTAATTTCCTTGATGATAATAAAAATTCCTTCCCTTAGATGAAGTTGTTCAAGATTTTGCATCCATGATCCAGAAATAATTTGAAGATCAAGCCTTCTCAGTGGCTTCAGTGGACAGATTAATGAATATTTAATTAACCCTCGATAAGCTCAAGGTGTATTTATAAATGCATGATAAAGCTTGAGACATTGTGAAGGATTTGATCATAAGAGTCGTTGATATCTCCAAGCATACCTCGGGTCCTAATAATGAACAAGTTCAAGCAATCACAGAGAAGTATGAGGATTTATTAGAGAAAGATAGCAAAGAAAGATAAATGTGCCTTATTTTTCCCTTAAGTTTACTTTTCAATATTTCTCATGCTTAATGTAATTATTTTTGGATATTTTACATTACTCTTTTTAAAATGTAATTACATGTTAAAAAAAAGAATTCCTAAATTAAATCGGACTCTCCTATTGAATAAGTCAAATTAGTTATTGCTTTCCTAGATTATATCTCAACTCTCCTATATATATATGAGGGAGTCTCCTTCATAATGGGACCTTTTAGCTATTGAAGTGTTATGCTACAAAATTGAAGAGCACATTGAAACATTATTTTTCAAGTGTAAATCAAGATTCAACCAATATAAAGAAAGAAAGTTGGCATTCAATATTTGTCTTGAATTGAGCTTGTGGTGATTTGGATTTGTTCTTATGTCCTTTCTATTGCATCCTTATATGTATGAAATTGAGTCATGGTGTGGAAGCGGATATTCTAGAAGGCACTCTAAATTTGATTTTGTAGACATTGAGCTACAATATTTTTTTTGGAGATTTATGTATTTGTGTAAGAATTTAGTTAATAACTTGAAGTATTTGAGCTGAAATTATTGGCTACATTCTTGTGAATCTTTTGGTGTTGTTTGTTAAAATTCTTTGAGCTATAACTTGTGTAGGAACTTAAAATTGTCTTGAATGATATCGCACACTTGAATCTAATTACTAACACATTTTCATCTTGAATTCATCTCCTTTTTCGATTGTTTAATTGAATAATCCTAGTTATTTAATTAATTTCATCATTCTCATCTATTAGTCAGATAATTAATTTCATTAGATTAATTCACCCCCTTTCACACTAATATTTCATCTCGTTTAATTGGATAATGCAAATTATTTAAATTAAACCCCCTTATGTCATCTCATTTAACTGAATAATCTAAATTATTTAATTAAATGTCACTTAACCCCCTTTTCATTAAATAAATGAATTATTTAATGATAATCCTAAATTCCTCTAATTTTCATAATTAAGACTTTGTTTTAATCATCAAATTCCTAATTATCCTCACTCTCCCACTTGCAAGGGAATATTCTATTGGAATATTCCTCCTTTGTATGTTCCTCCGAAAGGGGATATTCATTTTTGTGCACTCATTCAAAATGAAATACCTTAACCAATTCCTAATTCTTAGGAAGTATGTTTGTTGAGAGAAAATTAGAAGCATTGATTAAGTTGTTTGGTCCTCATCAACTTTCAACCTTGACCATAGATTGGAATCCTCAATCCATGCCTAATCCTCTAATTGATTTTCATCCCTTGATTAAGCTAATCAATTGTGGCCATTGGTTTGACAATTTTACCTATAAATAGACCTCACCTCTATGAAATAGGGATCCACCTTTTAGAGAAAAGTTACTATAGTGAAATATAGAGAAATTATCTTGAACATTTTAAGCATTTTAGCATCATCTTAATTAGTTTATGCATCCATTTCAGCTTAGTTTCCATTATTGGCTACCATCTTTGAGCATTTCTTCCACCTATCATAGTTTTCATCCATCTCCATTAGCATTTAGCATTACCATTTTAGAATTTAAGCATTCAATATCCATGTTAATCTAGTTTTGCATTCATGTTTAGCTGATGTTTTTATCAATTTCATCCAATTTTGTGAATAAAAATCTATTTGAAAGCTTGTTTATCCTAGGGATTGGGAAAGGGCTGCATTCCACATCATATGCAACACCACTTCTCCAATGTAATGAATTTTGGGTCTTAAATTAGGTTTCCTTTATGCATTTATGGTTTATTTCATGTTTTGTTTAATGGATTCTTGGTTTGAAGCTTGTAAGAATTAAATTGGGATTATAACTTAATGGACTTAATCTAGCTTAATTTCATATGTATCTAGTAAATTTAGGTCATGTTATGATTATAGTCATATTTGGGCCCTAGAAGGAGGGCATAACTAACCAGCTTTGATGAATTTCTCTTGAGTTTCCAGTGTTTTGAAGGTGTTAGGCAAGGAGTTGCTTTTGTTTTTTACCAAAGCAACACTTTTGCATTTTAGAGGCACTTTTACAAAAGCAATGTTGAATCGACATAGCCCCGCTTTTTCTAAATAGCCACGCTTTTACAAAATTGAAATAGCTCTGCTTTTGCAAAATAGCTATGCTTTTGAAAAATTAAAATAGCTCCGCTTTTGCAAAATAGCCATGCTTTTGAAAAATTGAAATAACTCTACTTTTGCAAAATAGCCACGATTTTGCAAAATAGCCACGCTTTTGCAAAATAGCCACGATTTTGCAAAATAGCCACGCTTTTGCAAAATAGCTATGCTTTTGCAAAATAGCCATGCTTTTGAAAAATAGCCATGCTTTTGCAAAATAGCAATGCTTTTGCAAAATAGCCATGCTTTTGCAAAATATCCATTCTTTTGCAAAATAGCCACACTTTTGTAAAATAGCCATGCTTTTGGAAAATAGCCATGCTTTTGCAAAATAGTTGTGCTTTTGCAAAATAGCCACACTTCGTAAAATAGCCATGATTTTGCAAAATAGCCACGCTTTTGACCTCCCTAGTTTTTCATAGAGAGGCGCTTTTGAATTTCACCAAAGTGATACTTTTGTAATACAACAACACTTTTGTGGAAACAATGATTCTTTTGTTGTTTAATAGAGCAGAGCCTTTGTTGGATAGTGATTCTTTTGGAAGGTAAAATAGAGATATAGATTTTAATGTTTATCTTTATTTTTCAATCTAATCCACTCTTTGATGATGAACTACCTTTTGGTTTTTTTGTATGAGGTTAACTGGTTTTATAGATTTGAAAAAGGAGTTAAATATGGAAGTAAAGAAGCATATTATCACATGGCCATATATTGTAAAAGTGTTTTTAACATTTATGGGATGATATAACCACTCATATGTTGCTTCATTTCATGTTTTAGGACAAATAGATTTCAATTGGGTTTAAAATTTATAATGCAATAATCTTTCAAAGTTGGTTAAAATTGAACCCATACATCCTCACCATTGCGATATTGGTTAAAATTGAACAAATACAAACATACACTTTAGTTTGGTGCTTAATGTGATCCTAATAAAATTCTACTCCTAATGTGATATGCTAGATAAAAACTAATAGTGCAAGGAAAAGAAGTAACAAGATAAAAGAGCACCTCAATAAGATTAGCCTAAGAAAATGGTGAAACAAACGAGTAAGATAAAAACAAATGATGATTGAAGTGTGTTATACCTTTCCTTTTCTGCTCCTTCCTTGGTTGGCCCTTTGATTCTTCACTAATTGTGTGCTTCTTGGATGGCAATGAAGTTGAATGGATAAAAGATGAATTGATGCAATATGGATTGATGATGTAAGTGCTATGATGGATGAGAGCTTGAATGGAAATTTTGCAAGAGTTTTATTGCAAAAGACTTGATCCCTTCAAATGAAGGAAATGAGGGGGTATTTATAGGTTAATTGGAATCCTCTCAAGAATTCAATGGTTGGGATTGATCCAACAAGATCAAGATGAAGGGCTATGGTGAGTTGAGGACTCACAAGCCCTCACATCTTGACATGTGGAATGTGAGATGTCTTAGGGTGGAGTGATGTGGAAATGAGGTGGAAGGGAAGTACATGAGGTGGATCTTGGGGGATGAGAAGATTCCTTGGAGGAATAAAAGTGAATTAAAAATTCACAATGATTGGAAGAATCTAGTGGATAAGAGAGGGTCCCAAAAAGCTAGATTTTATCACATGTGGGTGATGTGACAAGTCCAAGGTTCTAGAAGCCTTGGGACATGTAAAATGACATGTCATATTTGCATGGGTATAGGGTAAAACTTGGAAGAATAAAATGTGAATTAAAAATTCACATGGGGAAGAGAGGAACCTTGGTTAAATAAATGTGAATTAAAAATTCACATGGGGAAGGGAGTCCAGGCTAAAAAGGGTAAGTGGGAAGGTTGACCAGAAAAGGTAAGCCAAATGTGGCTAATGATTGTGATTAAGGTTGTGCAAACACAAGATTAGGATAATTAATGAGAGATTAGGGACAAGTGGGAGATTATGGAAGATGTGACACTTAATCAAGATTAAGTGGTGCACATCCTAATCACAGATTAATTAATATAATCTGGATTAAAAGAGGGTTAGGGAGAATGTGACAAAGAGAAAGAAAAAGGGGAATTAAAAATTGATTTTAATCCAAATGGGTTAAGTGACTAAATTAAACAAATTGTCATATTTATTTAATTTAGGGAAGAAAAGGTGTAAGGTAAAGTATTTAATTTATTTAATTACATACTTTAAAAACCTTAGGTAGAAAATGAAATAATGGTTAAATAAATTATTTAATCGCTATTAATGAAATAGATGAGTATGATAGATGATTTTGATCATATGGAAGTGATCAAATTTGGATGTCTACATTTTTCCCCTCTTTGAAGTACCGTTAGAATAACAATGCTTCGAAGAAAAGAAAGTGCAGATGACTCTATAGAGGAAGTAACCGGAAGACAATGCCCTAGTGTGGGGAGGAGGACCTGAGTTGTCCAATTAGTGGGGAATGGATGAAGATGCCCCAATCTTGGAAGGGGAATGACTATGACAGGGAAAATGGATTAATGTGAAGGGTATGCCCCCTTGAGAGGATGACGGGGGAGAAATAGGGGTCCCGGGCAACTTCTTGATAGGAAGAAATGGATGGTATGGTTGGAAAGAGGGTAAAAAATTAGGCAAGGTTTGACAAGATGAAAGTTATGATGAGAGATGAGATGATCAAAGGGGATATGACGATGTAAAGTGATGAATAAGAAATGATGATAAGCGATGGGAGATAAAAGTGAGCACAAATGGACTCAAGGAAAAGTATGACATTGCCCCAGTCAAGCTACAAGCTAGGTTGGGTGAATGGTTGACAGAGCGTTGTTTGATAAGGACATGATATATCCCAAAACAACACAACGATGGGGAATGAAACATCTTGATGAGGATGAGGATGAGTGTTGTTGATGAGGGAATGAGACATCCCACAACAACACAAGGATAGGGAAGGATACATCCATATGGGGATGAGGATGAGTGTTGTTGACAAGGGAATGATACATCCCAGAACAACACAAGGATAGGGAAGGATACATCTCGATGAGAGTGTTGTTGATGAGGGAAGGATACATCCCAAAAAAACACAAGGATAGAGAAGGATACATCCTAGAGATGATAATGATGATGATGATGAGGATGATTGGATCAAGGCTTGTAGCAAGGCTAAGACCAAGAGTGTGATTGGATTATGTGAATGGATGAGGATGGGGGAGATATGCAAGATGATGGAATGGAAAATTAAATGCAATCCTAATGCAATTGGCCATCCTTAGAGCACTGATTTTTGCTATAGCATAAGACACCAAGCATCAGGGTATGTAAACCAAGATGGATTAGTGTCCAATGCATAAAAAAAACACAACAAACAAGAAGGATATCGCAACACCCCAAGGTCACGATGACTTTGGTTAGGCTAGGTATTGGAATAACCACAAGCACAAAACTATGCCCTAGCCTAACACAAGACCTCAGGGATCTTGGTGGGTACTACGCGGGACAACCAAGAAGACAAAAACAAAGAAATGAGAAAAATATGCCCCTATGTTGACTAGTCAAAGCACACTGTGATATGATGGATGAAGGCAACCATGAAAAGTGATGATAGGGAGCTCAAATGATAAACAAAAGTCAAAAGCATAAAAAGATCACAATCAATTTCAAACGTCCTTTGCCATAGGATCAAGATGATGGATGGGGTTGATGTGGTCTATTAGGAAGGATACATCCTGTTGAGACCAATGATGGATAGTAAACTAAAAGATTGATATGACACAGGATACCAGAAACCGATTGGATCTTGTGATACAGATGACCGTTGTTTGTAAGCACCAACTCGGATGGGGACATACTTGACGATACAACAAGATGACATGACACAAGACTCAACCTAAAGACCTAGGGGCTTGAGGGTTGATCAAAGATCAACCTTGCCTATGTGAAAGCACAAAGCCCTCGTAGTTCAGGAAAAGACCATGGATAAAAGCGGAAAGAGGACAATGAAGACCTCGATGGATGATAAAGACCAAATGTAAAAAATGCCCAGGGGGCGGACCAAATGATTGACCTTGCCTATGTGAAAGCACAGAGGCAACGTAGTTCAACACAAGGCCAAAGACAGATGATGGAAGAGGACAAGACAGACAAAAGACAGAACCCCGGGGGTGAATCAAATGATGGACCTTGCCTACGTGAAAGCATAGGGGCAACGTAATTCGAAAAGAGACCGATGACAAACAATGGATGATGAGATGACCAGGATCAATGGAAAAAAGGATGGAGTCGATATGATGAGACAAGATAGACTTGTAGGATTGGATAGGACGATGGTTGATATGTGTAAGATATGTAGGATGTGAAGCTCAGAGATGGGATAGGTAATCAAATCATTAGAATATGAATTGGAAGGGTGAGACGATGGATAGATGAGTGATGAAGATGTGAGAAAGATGTGGTAAATAGATAGGAGGGATGAATTATGATGTGAATGGCATTGGGTTGCATGCGGGTAGCCTAGAGCTAGATACCAATGACAAGGGATAATAGAGGGAAATGGATGGATGGATAAGAAGATGCTTGGGTTGGTGGATAGATAAGATGAAGATTGAGAGGATATTGTTAAGATGTGATAAATAGATAGGAATGATGATAGTGAGATAGCATGGCATTGGATTTCATGGGGGTAGCCGATAGCTAGATACCAATGACAAGGGATGATGAGATAGAGGGAAATGGATGGATGGATAAAGATGGGGAGATAGAAAGATGTGAGGATAGGAAGATAAGGATTGGAAGATGGTAGGGATTATTGGATGGATAAATGGATGGGATGACAAAGGGATGAGAGTATATGGAGATAAGGATTGGGAGATGGCAGGGATTATTGTATGGATAAATGGATGGGGGGAGGGGGGATGGGTAGGATGGGGAGATGGAGAGGATTCCCTGAGGAATGGATGTACGATGTCTCAAGGACTAAGACACAAAGAAGGAGATGCCCCCACTCTAGATGTGTCATGTATGATGAGGCAAGAGGGAAGGAAGATAGAAGGATGGGGAAATAAATGAGCGAATGGATATGGATTGTAGTCAGATGGGAGTATAGGAAGATAAGGATTTGGTAGATGGATAAATGGAGGGGGAGGTAAGGATGGGCAGGATGGAGAGATGGAAAGGATTACTTGGAGGGATGGTTGGATGATTTCACCAAGGAATTCATTGAAAATAATGAGATTCCCCCACTCTAGATGTTTCATGCATGACGAGGCAAGAGGGATAGCAAGATGTGCGAAAGGAATATGATAGTGTATGGATGAGGGGAATATATGCCAAGAGATGTCCAACCCATGTATATAGGTTTTCCCCTATCTTTATCAAGATCACAAGGAAGATGGAGGGATTGGATAGGATGCGAAAGATGGTGGGTAAGATGTGGATAGGATGCATGGACAATGGAAGATAGAGATAGGTGGATAAGGAATGCGTAAGTGGATGTTGCCCCCAATCGTGGAAGGAGACTAGATGGGGGATTTACACATGATGCCTATTTGCCAGGGTTTCATCATGGTACTAATCCAAGGTGCTTTTTTGCCAAGTTTTCACCATTGGACGAATGATTTTCTCCTTACTTCTTTTTTTCATATTTTTTCATATTTTTTCTCTTTCTTTTTAAATTTTTTTTTGCTGATTTTTTGGACTAGGATGTGGACGAAGATGGATATGCAGATTTTAGAGGACAGTTGATAAGGATAGGGATGAAGGACTCATGCATCAAGTTCCATATGAGGTAATAAGATCCCATGTTTGAAGTGACTATTTGGATGTTGGTACAACCTTATTAGACTGGATGGTTTATGCAAGAGGATGGATTAAAGGAATTTGATGGGGGAGATAGAGAGGATAGTGGATGGGATGTTGGAAAGTGTATGGATGGAATGATGGAGTGGATGTGTGATGGGGGAAGGTGTTCAGGACCAACATTGACACATGTGGTAGATGTGAAATGATAGGAGGGTGGATGGGTGGATAATGTGGTGATAATGGAGGCATTGGGATAGTGAATTTTGGGATGTAGGGACCCAAAACAGATTTAGGAGATGGAGGAGGTGAATGATTTTGTGGGTAAATAGAAACTTTGGATGTCATTATGGATGTTTCAATTGAAGGTATGGCACCATTTTTCCTTGGGATCCACATGGTTTTTATTTTTTCTTCGGTGGGCCTTTGTGGCCAGTTGGATTGATTTAGATTTTGGACTTGATTTTTATTTTCTGCAACATGTCTTTTGAAGGGGACATCAGGAGCTTTAGATTCATATGGACATTTGGATTTATACATTTTTTCTTTGACATCCAAAGTGCATTTAGTAACAAGGGGATAGATGCGAGGAGATGGATGATGGGGAGCAATGGAGGTAGGGTTATAGGGATTACGTGTAGATGGAGAATGTGTAGGTATGTGCCTTTGTTGATCCTGATTAGGAGTTATGAAGGTAGGATTTGTATGCTGTGTACGAGGGAGAGGAGGTGAATGAAGGAAAGGATGAATAGGATAAGATGGAGGGGGTGATTTTGGGATATAAGAACCCAAAATGGAGGGTGTATGTGGAGGATGTGTGGGGTGTGATGGAGGGATATAAGAACCCATAGTAGATGGAGGATGAGAAATGATGGATGGGGGGATATAAGGACCCAAAATGGATTGAGAGGATGAGGGAGGAAGATGGATGGTTGTTTTTAAGTGATATGATGGAGGAGGGGGGATGGCAGCATATGACTTGGTAGAATGATGGGAAATACCTCTTGTGCCTTTAGAAGAGGATCATTTAGGATGTACGAAGGTTGTACCAACATGTGTAGAGTGCGAGTTTTGGGAGACATATCCAAGACCATGTGTGCCTGGATGTTCTTGGACTTGAATGGGTTCTAAAATACCTTTCTCATGAAGGCCTAAACCTTTTCCTTGATAGTTCATGTTCTCAAGCATATGATCTATGGTAGGATGCTTATTATTTTGGAAACATGATGCGAGTATGTTAGCAGGTGGAGGAGGAAATGTGGTGCATAGACATTGTTTTGCTTCTATAAGAAGACCACCATGGATGCATGCAATATTATCAAGGTGATACAAAACTGGCATTGGGATGGTAAGACTAGATGGTGATAAAGGATCATGCGATGGAGATGAGGGGATAGCAACATCAAGAGGAATGAGTGATAAGGGATCATGAGAGGAATTGGGGAGTACAATAGGATCTAGATTTATGGTAGTGGATGATAAGGGCTCATGAGACAGAGTGATTGGATCTTGAATGCAAAGGGGATCATGGGATGGAGTGGAGGAGATAGTGTGATCTTGAGATGGGGTGGATGGGAGGATAGAATCATGACTTGGTTGAGGATATGGATCATGAGATGAAATGGATGGGAGACTATGTTCTTGAGATGGAGTAGATGGGATGGAGTGATCTTGATTTGGAGGAGGGGATATGCTTATATGCTTTGGACCAAGCGCTTGGCATGACTCATCTTGTGTGGGATGTATGATGATGGAAGAATGTTGGAGGGACGCCTCAATTGGGGGAGATAGGAGGATGGAGGATTCATGAAGGTTATGGGATTGAAGTTTGTGAATATTAGGACTAGGAGGAGGGGATTGGATGCCTTCAATGGATTGGGTGGATCTAGGAGTAGAAGATGGGGATTTAATGGATTCGATGGGTTTGACTGGCTCAACCATTTGGACAATGTTAGGAATGGTGATGGGAGGGATAGGTCTAGGATGGAGGAGGGCCTCATTACTAGTGATAGTACATGATAGAGTGGGAGGGCATGATGTAGGATGGAGGAGGGCCTCATCATTAGTGACAATACATGATAGAGTGGGAGGGTATGGTGTCTATTTTGTCATGAGTCCTTCGGTGACATTTGGAAGAGATGTAGGATTAGGTAGAGTGATGGCAATGGATGGAGGATTAGGATTAGGGATTGGTGGATTAGGATTAGACATGGGGATGTGATTGGATGGAGTACTAGGAGGAGATGGAGTATTAGGATTAGATGAAGGGATGGGATTGAATGGAGGATTAGGATTAAGAATTGGAGGATTATATGAGTGGATGTGTAGATGAGGATTAGATGTAGAACTAGGAGGAGAGGGAGGATTAGTATTAGATGTGGGTATGGGATTGGATGGAGGACTAAGAGGAGATGGAGGATTAGGATTAATAATTGGAGGATTATATGAGTGGATGTGTGGATGAGGATTAGATGTAGAACTAGGAGGAAGAACTAGGAGGAGATGGAGGATTACGATTAGATGTGTAGGTGGGATTGGATGGAGGACTAAGAGGAGATGGAGGATTAGGATTAAGAATTGGAGGATTATATGAGTGGATGTGTGGATAAGGATTAGATGTAGAACTAGGAGGAGATGGAGGATTATGATTAGGTGAGTGGATGGGAATATATGGGAGACTTGGAGTGGTTGGAGGAAATGGAGGATTATGATTAGATGGGGGATTAAGATACAATGCAGGAAAAGGGAGAGTGATGTAGGAGGATGTGGATGTTGGATTAGGATGGGAAGATTGAGGTGGTGGACCACCATAGGAAGACATGCATGGTGAGTTGGCATAGGAGGATATGGATGGTAGATTAGGATGAGTGGATTGAGATGGTGGATTAGGATAGGAGGAGTATTGGTATGGGGGATTGTGATAGGAATGTGTGGGTGTTGGATTAGAATGAGAAGATTGAGGTGGTGAACCACCATAGGAAGAAATGTATGGCGGGTTGGCGTAGGAGGATATGGATGGTAGATAAGGATGAGGGGATTGAGATGGTGGATTAGGATAGGAGGAATATTGGGATGGGGGATTGTGATAGGAATGTGTGAGTGTTGGATTAGGATAAGAAGATTGGGTTGTGGGATTAAGGTAGAGGTATTGGGGTTGTTGATGATGATGAGGATAAGAGGAAGTGGACGTTGGACAGGATAGAGGTTGAAAGGGAGGACATGATGAATATGTTGATGGTGAGGATGTTGGATATCCCTTGTCAAGGGTAGCATAAGAACCGTTATTAGATGTGGATGAAGGCATGGTGGGATAGTTTGAAGAAGTAGTGGTATTTTGGAAGGTGGTTGGAGAGAGCTTGCAAGCAATGATAGTGTCAAGAGGATCTATATAACAATCTTCATGATCAACAAGATTTTCGTTATCATCATCAACGGAGTTAGGATTCCCCTTGACTACTATTATTGGTCGTGTGAGAGGGGGATAAAGATTCATGATGGATACATATTAGTAGGAAAAAATAGATGAGGGATAGAGAACTAGGATGGATTGGAAGCTCATATGGGGATTGGATGAAAGCTCAGATTAGGATGATGGGATTAACGCTCATATTAGAACTGAATTGAGGTTTAGATTGGGATTGGATTGAAAGATATGATAGGATTGATTTGAAACCAAGATCATGGGTTTTAACTAGAGGATGTAAGGTGTTGACAATCAGATTTTTGCCAAATTTGGCAGTTTTCTAAAATTGTCAAATTTTGCCATTTTAGGAAACTTCGTAGGAATACATTTGAGAGTCCAAGTTGTTTTCAAAAAATACCCAATACTAAAATAGGATGAATTTCCCACTAAGATTCAAAATCTGAGATATTGATTCGGAGTTATTAACGAAAGTGTTTTTTAAAAAACAGTAAATTGTGATTTTGAGGGTCAAGATGAAACTTTGGGGTTCGAAAATGTGCCAAAAAGGGGTCCAACCTATCAAAGATAGGTTGGGAATCCACATGCCAGCTCATAAGGCAACCACCCGTAAAATTTTAGGCAAAACCCACATTTGAGTCAAAAGTTATGGCCTCGGGAAGTTTTTACATAAAAATCAAAACCTTGAAAATTGATAATTGAAATGTATCAATTTGACGATCTGGATGAGGATTGGTGGATGAATCAACTTGATATGTAGATGAGGATTGAATTGATTGAATTTATTTGGATCAATTGATGATGCATCAATTTGATGATTTGGATTGGATTAGATTTGATTGGATTTGGATGATGCTAGATTTGGATAGATGAATGTTTAGGATGATCAAATTGTCAAACGGAGACTTGGGGTGGTTAAACAGGGGTTTGGAATGGTCAAATGGATGAAATCGTCTGTTCAGCGAGGCGTATCAGCACTTTTGCAGAAAAAATGCGGAAACAGGGGGGCAAGTTCGCCCCTTTATAGTGAATACTGAAATAGGGGGGCAAGTTCACCCCTCTGCAGAAAATGCTGAAATAGGGGGCAAGTTCGCCCCTCTGCAGAAAATGCTGAAATAGGGGGGCATGTTCGCCCCTCTGTAGAAAAATAGCAACTTGGTTTGGATGTGGGATTTTGGCAAGGACTTAAAATGATTCAATGACAGTTCGAATTATCAAAATTTACTGGTTCTTCATAGAAAGACACTTTGAACAAGCACAATCCTATGATTAGTGTTAAGGGGTATGGCCAGCAAAGGTCTTACTCTAGGATGAACGAAGTTTCTAAGGATTCATCGATATATGCTCAGTA
Source organism: Sequoiadendron giganteum (assembly GCA_007115665.2). Lineage (NCBI taxonomy): Eukaryota > Viridiplantae > Streptophyta > Pinopsida > Cupressales > Cupressaceae > Sequoiadendron > Sequoiadendron giganteum. Next base: position 452,254,837 of record CM021108.1, on the reverse strand, counting down.
CATGAGGCACAAATTGTGAACACTAGTCTGTCACAAGTGTGAGTCGGGAACCCCAACGAGATACTGATAGGCTCAGACCAACTCTTCACATCTATCTAGGTATCACCCTAGCTTCAACGCTTCAAAAATTACGACACAACTAGATTGGGGTACAACTTTGGCTCTCCCCCTTTATATACCCCACAAGTACGTGTGGTTGGGATCGTTCCTTGGGGTGATGAAATCCCCAAGCAGGTCCCTCTAAGAAGAAAACACTAACCGTTTCCAACTTATCCCTTTGGATCTACACAAAAGTGCAAAGGGAGAGGATGAAAACAAATAAAACAAGCACAACAAGTAGCCAATATTACTTTTCCCTATTTATGCTAAGTAAATAGATAAAACAATAACGAAAGATTTTCAAAGAATGAAACAAAGGCCTTGCAAGCAAATGTTAGTTGTTTATCTTTTTCCCTTTGTGATTTGCAACAAAATACACAAGATATCAGCAAGAAATTTGACTTCACTCACCAAAAAATAGGATTAGAGAATTAGAGCACAAAACAACAAAAGAAAGAGACAAAAATGAAGCTAAAATGCCACTTTTTTACCTTCTCGAATGCTTTGTTGAGGGTAAATCTGCCCCTCTATAGTGAAAAACGCTAAACCGAGTGGGAAAATCCACCCCTCTATGGCAAACAGTTAGAAAATGCTGAACTGGGAGGGCGTGTTCGCACTTCTGCAGAAAACAGTCAGAAACATTGAACAGCAGGGGCGTGTTCGCACTTCTGCAGAAAAATAGTCAAAAACAATGAACAGTAAGGGCGTGTCCACCCTTCTTTCCTTTGCTGCTCCTTCCTTGGTTGGCCCTTTGATTTTTCAATAATTGTGTGCTCCTTGGATGGCAATGAAGTTGAATGGATAAAAGATGAATTGATGCAATATGGATTGATGATGTAAGTGCTATGATGGATGAGAGCTTGAATGGTAATTTTGCAAGAGTTTTGTTGCAAAAGATTTGATCCCTTAAAATGAGGGAAATGAGGGGGTATTTATAGGTTAATTGGAATTCTCTAGAGAATTCAACGGTTGAGATTGATCCAACAAGATCAAGATGAAGGGCTATGGTGAGTTAAGGACTCACAAGCCCTCACATCTTGACATGTGGAATGTGAGATGTCTAAGGGTGGAGTGATGTGGAAATAAGGTGGAAGGGAAATACATGAGGTGGATCTTGGGGGATGAGAAGATTCCTTGGAGGAATAAAAGTGAATTAAAAATTCACAATGATTGGAAGAATCTAATGGATAAGAGAGGGTCCCCAAAAAGCTAGAGATTTATCATATGTGGGTGATGTGACAAGTCCAAGGTTCTAGAAGCCTTGGGCACATGTAAAATGACATGTCATATTTGCATGGGGATAGGGTAAACCTTCGAAGAATAAAATGTGAATTAAAAATTCACATGGGGAAGAGAGAAACCTTGGTTAAATAAATGTGAATTAAAAATTCACATGGGGAAGGGAGTCCAGGCTAAAAAGGGTAAGTGGGAAGGTTGACTAGAAAAGGTAAGCCAAATGTGGCTAATGATTCTGATTAAGGTTGTGCAAACACAAGATTAGGATAATTAATGAGAGATTAGGGACAAGTGGGAGATTATGGAGGATGTGACACTTAATCAAGATTAAGTGGTGCACATCCTAATCACAAATTAATTAATTTAATCTAGATTAAAAGAGGGTTACGGAGAATGTGACAAGGAGAGAGGGGAATTAAAAATTGATTTTAATCCAAATGGGTTAAATGACTAAATTAAAAAAATTGTCATATTTATTTAATTTAGGGAAGAAAAGGTGTAAGGTAAAGTATTTAATTTATTTAATTACATACTTTAGAAACCTTAGGTAGAAAATGAAATAATGGTTAAATAAATTATTTAATCACTATTAATGAAATAGATGAGTATGATAGATGATTTTGATCATATGGAAGTGATCAAATTTGGATGTCTACACTTAAAATGAAGTCATCATTGTCTTTGAGGATTAAAAAGAATGAGTGTATTGTGTGAGTAATTTTCTTGTGTAAACTTGTAGTGCATATCCACTCCCCTTTCCCTTCATGTGATCTTGCGTGAAGAGAAAATCTCCAAGTGTACAAACATTGTTTGGTCACCCCAAGAACTTTCTATGTATCCACTTCCCTTGTGCTTTGTGCAATCTTGGAAAAAGGGAAGTAGCATTTTCTTGTCTTTTAGAGAGGGCCTATTATGTGATACACCCCACAATGGAGAATGCATGGTGACTCCCAAGCCCATTTATTAGTGGGCTATATAAATCTTCTAAATGTGCCAAAAAGTGAGTAACTTGTATTCATAAATGGCTACTTCTCATTTCAAATATCATGCAAACGAATGGGTCACTTAGGGGAAGCCGGAGACTTTAGTGTCTCATGGGTATCATACACCTTATGATGTTCATAATTTCACTAAACACCTTGCCTTAATAACCTATTATTGTTTTCTGAAACATACTTTCAAGTACTGCATAGGAGGCCCACCACTCCTAGAAGTTACTTACCACATTCAGTTTTTGGTTGAGGCAATAAAGAAAGTAGGGAAGGGACTCTTTTACTTGGTGTGTCAAGATGGTATATTTCCTTGACATAGCCTATTTTTCCACTCCATCTTAATATATCAATCATTTCCTAGGAGATGATGGTAATCCTACCAAGAAGTATGTATCTACTTGAACTAGGATTGTTATTTTTTGCTCTTGTTGAGTGAGTTTGACACATTGCTTTGTTCCAAAACAATTTAAACAAACATCAACATGTTCTTCAAATTTAAAAACCCTTTAGACTTAGTGTGAATACCTTTTGAAAATTCCTATATTGTTGCTTGTCCCTAAATATTTTATCGTTAGATGCTTCTAAATATTTTGACATATATCTTAATTCACACTTTCCAAATTCAACATACAAGACTATGGCCTTAGCCTCTTGATTTTCACATAATGGGTTTTGTGGAATGAAGGTTTCTTAAGTCATAGAAATTTTAGTTTAAAATTAATTAATAAATATTGATGTGGTAATAAATAAATATCACTAAATTAAAGTTTAAAAAACCAAATGGACACACCACATATTGGTCTTATTTTCAAAACACATTGACTCTTAAGCAACAAAGTGAAACAAGGAAAATTATTTTCAAACATTGAGTCAAAAGTTATATCATCCAGACATTGAGTTCTTAGGGTTTATCACTTTAGGGGTAAAGCATTTTTTTCACTACCTCGGTCTTGTGAAACAAAGTTCCCTTTTAGGTTAACACATTTTGGGTCAAACATCTCATAACACATTTGATATCCCACTTCACAAAAAACTTTAGAAACCTTGGACACATCAACATTCTAAACTTAGGCTATCCTAAAATTAATCCCCTAAATTATCTATATGTGTGGAAATGGATCATTTTCCATACAATTAGTTGAGTTAGTCATCATCCTTCTGAACAAGTCTATCTTAAAGGTCAGAATTCTACCTTTAGATCTACAAGTTCATTAGCACCTTTTATCCAAAACATCAAAACTTTAAGTCTAAAGTGTTTCCCAAAGTTTAGAAATTTAATCCTCCATATCACTCACCCCTTTCATCATCCACTCGCACCATTGGTCCAAAACCACTTATAGGGTCCCTTTTATAGAAATTTGAGTCAAATAGAGAGTTCCAACAATAAACATCTCAACACACCTCTCCCATAGTTGATCCATAATTATGGTAACAAGATCACAACACAAGAAAAACATGGAACAAAACAAACCTACATCCGCCATGTAAGTGATCCTAACCCACAAGAATTCAGTCCTAGGAGCCACTCTACCCCATCACAATAGCCAAAAAATCCACTAGACATGGGGTATGAAGTAGAAGATGTCACAAAAAAAACCCCTTGAGCTTACTACAGAGGAATTTCCTGAACACTAACAAGATCCTAAAACAAGTCACATCATAAACTCTTTGATGAAAATCAACCCTACACAATACATGATATCTTTACCAAAGGAAGGAGCTAAACTCACTTCAACATTTGATGTGAACACACTTAGGGAACAACCCTTAGGAAATGTGGCTTCAATTCCTCAGAATTCCATCTCGAAACCCTTTATACAAGGTGAGGCTCAACCCATCATTCAACCAACCCAATCACATGCACCAACTCAATCATTGACAACTAGTCTTGCAACTAACCATGATCACACTCCCAATTTATGAGGTAACACACTTTTGGGTACACAAGACACCACCCTTCCAAAAAACATAAATCGGATGCAAAAATTTATTGCCCAACAATATTCTTCCACCACCATAAGTACCCAAAGTGTGCCTAACATTACACAAATTCATGTGAGCCAAGTACCCCAAGTGGAAAAACAAGGGAAAATGAACACCATTATCCAAGGTTAAACCTTAATGCAACAAGTTCCATCTACATCGAACCCCCAAAAGGACACATCAAAACAAGTGGTTCCACAAACCACTCCAACCAACCCACCAAACACATCAAACCCACTTGTCATGATTATAGGTCAAGGAAACCCACTTGTCATAAATCTATGTCAAGGAAAATCACTTATCACAAATCCTATCAACCAAGGTAACACCTTGGACACAAATCCAACATAACAAGGGAACCCTCAACAACAAATCAATCAAGGGAACCCTTCCAATCTATTGACTCAAACTCAAAATGTGCCATTGATATCACAACACCAAATGGCACCATCACAAAAATTGGTCCCCCAAGTCATGAAAAATAAAATGGGACCCCAAACCTACATTCCTCCACCCCAATCAACAAATTTACAAGGAATGATAGTACAAAAAAATCCTCAAAATCAAAATATTCCAACCCAATACAATATAACATTGCAAGCACAACAAGCTCAAGCTCGCGCCTTGCAACAACAACAAGCCCAACAAAAAGCTTTGCAACAAAAACAAGCCTATCAACAAGCATTACAAGAACAACAAGCTCAAGCACAATCATTGCAACAATAATAATCCCTACAAGTGTAACAAGCCTATCAACAAGCATTGCAATAGCAACAAGCTCAAGATCAAGCTGTGCAAGAATAAAAATATGCCCAACAATAATAATAACAAGGCTTATAATATCAACCCTAACAATATGCCAACACACAACAAAACATCTTAAACCCAAATTTCCAAGGATCATACACACCTCCACTACTATCACCATCACTTACACAATATCAAAATCAACCCTACACATCGTATAACAACCCACCCCCCCCCCCCCCATATCAAAATCCAACATACAACTCATATACCATCCCCAAATATAGCATGTATGCACCTCTACCAAATCCTCAAGATGATTTGGCATAAAAAATTAAGACACTCACATATAAAATCAAGGACATTCAAATGGGGAAAACAAAGAAACCACATATGCAACAAAACTTGTGTCCATACCCTTTCGATAGGAACATCATGATGGTAGCTTTCCCATCCAGTTTTGAAGTCCCAAAATTTGATAAATACATAATACAAGGAAATATAGTGGATCATATCAAAGAGTTTCACGTAATGCATATGGAGGTTGCTTATACTAATTCCTACTTGATGCACCTTTTCCCACATAGTTTGGTAGGCCCAACAGTTGATTGGTTCTCATAGTTGCCTCCAATAATTCAAACCTTCCAAGAGATAATCAAAAGGTTCATAGATCATTTCTCTTATAACCTTGACATGGAAATGAGCTTGGAAGAGCTATACACCCTAAAAAAAAAGGGTGAATCATTCAAAAACTTCCTACAATGGTGGAGAAAAAGAGCTAGCAAAAGAAAATGGCCTATTCTTGAGGAGAATGAAATAGGAATCATCATTTCCAATATGGATACAGACCTATATTTTCAATTAAAAATGCAATGTGTCACAACATATGAACATCCCATCCCTAGGGCCCTTAACATTGAGAGAGCCCTTATTGCACAAGGGAACACACAAGTTTATAAAGATAATCAACCATCTACTAGTTCTTATGACAAACCTTTTGTATGGGCTAAGAACAAGAATGTAACTAGTGATGGTTTCATTGATGCAAAGGTAGTACTCAATGCTCCTAGACAAGCAAACCAAAAAACCCATGAACACACAACAAACAAACACACAACTGCCAAAAACTCAACCAATGATCAATGCTACAAACACTCAACATGGAACACAAAGAATAAATAGTGCTCCTAAACAAAAATTCACTCCTTTAGAGGAACCTATGGAATATGTGTTGAAGAAGTTGATACAATATAACCTTATCACACTCCTAGATTTCTCAAACTATCGAGAGCCACAAGCCAAACCTCATAGCTATGGAGAAGATATTTTTTATGAATTTCACTAATAAACATGTCATAATACACAAAAAAAAAATAGACTTAAGCATCTAATCCAAGATCTTATTGAACAAGGAGACATTGATGTTGATAAAAAATTTAGGAATGACAATCTAAAAATTTACATAAACCTTATGCCTGATCATACAAAAGAAAAATATTTAGGAAAGGCATCAACCTCAAATAATTTAAACCATACCCATGATACCACGGTGGGACATATTCGTTCTATTCATTCATCGCAACATGATGAGTCAAACACATATCAAAATATTGTTTTAAAACAAAATCCAAACCAATCAATGGCATAGCAATATTTCATATTGTAATGGAATCAAATATGTATCAAATTGTGATATCTATACCACATATGGCATATTGAAGAAGTCCTAAAGGAGCAAGAAATATCCCTTATTGCACCCATACCTACAAAATATTACAAAGAGTATTTACCAGTGATGTATCATCTTCCCAAGGACCATCATGTCAAGAGGAGGCTCTTGAGGATAACTAAATTTTCTCTTAATCCAGTCGGGATCGAGAACCCATATCCCAAGAGTTTCATCAAGAGATAAGGGACATTTTTAAAACCATTTAAAAATCCAAAGATATCCTAGTTATTACCCCTAAGATGTTTATTTTTGATGGACATATAGACATTATTCATCCAAAAAAAGAGTCTCCCACTCTTGATATTCTCACATAAGAGTGAGCAACCGTCAATATTCTTGATCCTTACCATGATTGTGCATCATCAACATCTTCTAAATCAACACTAGCATATTTTGAAGCAATATCAATAGATAACAATGTCATAGAATTAGGGAAAACAATTCATATTCCTGAACAACAAGAACCCATAGCAATATCATGTGTTCATGACAAGTCATATTTAGCGGCAATTGATCAGAGGATATATTATCAAGGAAAAGGATCAAGTATTGATAATACCTTCACAACACTAGGGGAAATATTGTCTAATAAAAAAATCAACATAGGGGGCATGAAGGATCCTTATGGGTAAAATAATAGCAATACTACAACTAGTTGTATCATGAATCATCATCCACCCATCATCTCATACACAAATTGGGACCAACGTAAAAATAAAGATTCATATCAAAGCAAGGAGAATATCATTAAATAAAATGAAGCAGTAAAGAAAAAGGGACAAAGAAAATGCAAATGGATACCAAAGAAAATAAAGATAATCATCCCTCCAAAACTTCATTAGTCAAAGAAAATATTGGGAAAAACTAAAAAGGGAAATGTATCCATCAAAAGTGACCTCAAATACAAAAGTAGGCTTCTCAAGTGATGAACAAAGAATATCAAGTGGTTGGTCCTAATTTCATGAAAACCTCCATATCTACTCATCATTGCTCATATTTTCAAGTTTGGAGAGTCAAAGGTCCCAAACCATCGACCAATCCATCTCATATTCCTTCATACATGACACAATTCACTCCATTCACGATATCCAATTCTTGTGTTAACCATGTGTTAGCAACTACCCTTCATCAGAAGTATTTTGAAGGAACTTTATCACAATGTGTGCACATATACAAGGTTAATTCCGGTATCCACAAGATAGCTTAGAGTTCTCAAAATTTGAGCTCAAGCGCTCGGAAAATCATCTTCTTCAAGTAGGATATCATTGGCATGCTATGACAGTGGCCTCTTCATCAGTACCACTAGGTGGTTCAACATGAGGGTAAAACTTTCAAAAAAAAATTTAAAAATAAAATTAAGAAAATAGTAAAAAACAATCATCCTCCAATGAAAACCACTTCGGTGGTGCTTTGGGAAAATTTCATGATGAAAACCTATAAAAAAATCATCATGAGTAGAATCGAGTATCTATATTATTCTTCTTAGACAAAATTATCTCATCCTTTTCATGTTAAATCCAATATTCTCACCATCCATCCAATCCAACTTTATCTAGATATTCCAATTTATCTTGATCTTGACAAAGATTTGGCATATACTTCAACTCTACTCATGGAAAACTCTTAACAAGATCTTTACAATTTTTTATCTCATGAAGCCCCATAGCCCATATCTATCATGATAAAACTCTATCCAACTATTTGTAAGTACATTACCTATCTTGGTTTGTCCATTGAATTATGAAATATTGCTAGACACTAGGGGTAGGTTATTGCACTCATGTTTTCGAATAACTCTTGATCCATGGCCTATATCTCATAATGTGAAATCAGCATCATGATCTAGATATCGTTTACCTCAAAATCTCTTGAAAAATCCCAAAACATTTGTAAACCTCATCAAAATCCAAAAAATAGTTGTAAAATCCAAAAAATCCAAAAACATCAAAATCTTGTATAGCCAAAATCCAAAAACATTCAAGAATTTGTATAGTCAAAATCCCTAAACATGTCAAAACATCAAAAATAAAAAACATTACCATGTCGAACTACGAGTCTCTAAGCTTGAATGCAGGAAAGGCCATCACTAATATTCCTTTGAGACACATTAGGTCAGTCCTTTAGGATTTTGTCACAATTAACTAACAATCCATCAAGTGTTCATATCTCATTAATAAATGGCTACTGGTCAAAGTCAGTTGAACTACGTGGTCTCTACATGTATAACATAGGTAAGGATAATCTTTGACAAGCCCCCGAGGCCCTAGGTCAGTCCCTCTTAGGTCTTGGTCAAAACTAAAAAAACACAAAAGCACTTGAAAACCCCAAACATTGGAAAACATTCAAATATCCTAAATAGCCTCACATGACCTAAAAACATAAACATTCAAAAAGACCAAAAATAACCTCAAACATTACAAAATACCAAAAACATTAAAATATTCCAAAAAACCCAAACCACCCATCCCATTTCACTTTCACCCGAAATAAACCGCCATTCATAATAAATCAATCATCACCCTCAACCTTTGGCAAAACAAATAGAAACAAGTACATCAACAAAACTAGAAACTTTAAACGCGAAAAATAAAACTCTTGATCATTCTCAAACATGTCAATCAAACCTTATATCAACAACCTTTCAAACAAACTATCAACCTGCCACCATCCACTAACATGTCTTAGGATGCATCCTTCTTACAATGGGCATCATCTTTGGCAATCACTTTGGATACTTATCCTAAACAAAACACACTTTTTGGAAAGAGATATAGATAACATTGACTATTTGTTTTGATCTTGTCTTATGATTTATCTTGTTGACCCATTTTGAGGACCTATTGATGATGTCTAAATGATTTAGAGAGAAAGGAATGGGGCATCAATCATTGTCTTTAATTTTATGTGCATGTGGGATTGTCTTGTAAAATAACTTTGGCGAATACTTTCTTTGTTGTGTGTAGGGAGGTTATTTTGAATAGATCATTGACTATTGTGTATGCTTTGGTATGAAATGTTATAAACTTCTAAACTACATTCCGATGGGGTTTTTGTATGTCAAGGTGTGAGTAAGGATTATCCTATCTATTTGCAACATCAAAATCCATCCTAGTAGATGTAAATCCATCCTAGTTACTAATACCTTGATGCATCGTGTATATGTTATATTAAAAATAAGAAATGAAGTGCTAAAGTATCCCAATCCCTAAAACAAGAAAATCATCAATCTCATCACCATATCTAATGAAGTCTTGAAGAATCATAGACTTGTTGGACTTCTGAATCAATCACAAAATCAATGGTTAATCCATTCTTCTTATTATTCTATCTTTACTAATAGTTCTATTCAAGTGTCAAATATGTGTGATATATCAAAATATACATGAGGCTACCCATGGCTGATGAATGTCTATACATCATCAAATATGAGCTTTTGAGTCCTCTTTGAGTCGAACTAATCCTGAATATTTTTCATGATCTTGACCTAAAATTTCCACCTAATCTCTCGAGGGGGCAAGATACCAGCTTAATTCCTTCCATTAGGGAAACAGTGGGGCATATGAAAAATCAAGAATTTTTTATTTTTTTATTTGAGCAACAACATTAATCCAAAAAGTGTCAATCTTTGAACCAATGTAATAGGTACCTCGCTTCAAAGAGGGGCAAAATGTAGACATTATATTATCTTGAATGAAATTGCACACTTGAATCTGATTACTAACACCATTTCATCCTGAATTGGTCCCTTTTTTCTACTATTTAATTGAATAATCCTAGTTATTTAATTAAATGCATCACTTCTCATCTATTAATCTAATTATTTATTTCATTAGTTTGATTTACCCCCTTTCACACTAACATTTCATCTTGTTTAATTAGATAATGCAAATTATTTAAATTAAACCCCCTTATGTCCTCTCATTTAATTGAATAATCTTAATTATTTAATTAAATGTCACTTAACCCCCTTTTCATTAAATAAATCAATTACTTAATGATAATCCTAAATTCCTTGAATTTGCGCAATTAAAACTTTGTTTTAATTATCAAAATCTTTATTATCCTCACCGTCCCACTTGCAAGGGAATATTCCAAGGAAATATTCCTCCTTTGCACATTCCTCCAAAAGGGAATATTCCTTCTTGTGCACTCATTCAAAATGAAATATCTTAACCACTTCCTAATTATTAGGAAGTATATTTTTTGAGAGAAAATTAGGACCATTGACTAAGTTTTTTAATCCTTGTCAACTTTAAATCTTGACCATAGATTGGAATCCTCAATCTATGCCTAATCCTCTCATTGATTTTCATCCCTTGATTAAGCTAATCAATCTTGGCCATTGGTTTGACAATTTTACCTATAAATAGACCTCACCACTATAAAATAGGGATCCACCTTTTAGAGAAAAGTTACTATAGTGAAATTTTAAGAAATCATCTTGAGCATTTTAAGCATTTTATCATCATCTTAATTAGTTTATGCATCCATTTTAGCTTAGTTTTCATTAATGGCTTCCATCTTTGAGCATTTCTTCCACCTAGCATAGTTTGCATCCATCTCCATAAGCATTTAGCATTACCATTTTAGCATTTAAGCATTCAATATCCAAGTTAATATAACTTTGCATTCATGCTTAGCTTAGGTTTTTATCAATTTCACACACTATTGTCAATAAAATCCATTTGAAGGCTTGTTTATCCTAGGAATTGGGAAAGGGCTACATTCCACGTCATATGCAACACCACTCCAATGGAATGAAATTTGGGTCTTAAATTAGGTTTTCTTTATGCATTTATGGTTTATTTCACGTTTTGTTGAATGGTTGCTTAGTTTGAAGATTTCAATAATTTAATTGGGATTATAACTTAATGGACTTAATCTAGCTTAATTTCCAATCGATCTAGTAGATTTAGATCATGTTATTATTATAGTCACAACTTTTTGCACTTGTTACCGTTCGTAATCATTGTGGAAAGTAACAAAAGACTTTGGGATTTTGTGGATTTTCTTGTTGTCATCACTTGTTGGTATTCTTCTAGTTATTCTTACGTCTAGCTGAATTAGATATTAGTAATTATTTCTCCAACTAGTCTTTTGTAGTTTGTTACATTTTTTAAGCATCAAGGGAATATATTGTAACTTCATAAAAGTAAACATCTATTTTGAAAGAAGAGAATAGGATGATGGAAACACCCCTATGAATAGTTTTAGTGTACATAAGGATAGGTTAATTACTAGTTGATTTAGTTAGCAATAAGAAGGGAGCCTCCCCTTTGTGAGAGGAGAGATTAGTTTCTCAACATAGTTGTAGCTGAAAATATCATTTTGTAATTGTTAAAGGAATTACAAAATATCCACCCAACAATTTTTTGGTGACTCCATTAGGAATACGAGCATGCAACCAAAGCCTCACACTTTTGGTTGAAGCAGACAAGTATACCAGTGCCTTATTATAATTTTTATATGTAATGTATAAAAATGTTTCCCTTTACATTTTCACACTTTTTTAGGCCCTCCCTACTAAAATTGCACTTCTTTATGCCTTATTTGGTCCTATTTTTCATCCACAAGCCTTATTTAATAAATTTCTCTGAGGTTAATCATAATATTTATTAAATGACCTATCATAATTCATGTTCTTGGGTTTTTTGTTCTATATTTGGTGATTTGTGACTCATACACCACCTTGGGCATATGGTTCTCACCTAGGTTTCGAGGCTTGATCCTGAATATTGCATTGAACATACCATTTCTTGAAGTTTCTATCCTGAGCTTAAGCTACTGGGACTCATATTCTCCAACTAGCGTATGATTCCCGCTTTAGCTTAGACCTATTTTGAATTCGATTCTCGGTGGGATTTTATTCTCTTAGATTTTATGTCAACTTCTAGTGTTGTAATTTTGAGAAATTTGGCATAAACAAGTATAAATAAAAGATTATTTCACATAATTTCTCCTATAAATTTCAAGTATCCAAGTATCCTAGAAATTTTATGAGATCAAGAGAATTCAAGATCAAATCATCAAGAATTCGGAGCAGCATTCAATATTCAAGCATCATGCCAAAGTTATCATGCATCATGTGTGTTTTTGAGCTAACATTTGTGATGTAGGTTTTTATGATTCAAGCAAGCATTCAAGACAAATCTTTAAGAATTTAATCAAGAGTCAATATCCACATCCATTGGAGCCATTTCACACAATTTTGTAGCCTTTATTAGGGTTTTGGTGAGTTGCAACATTGAATATTGTTCATTCATCATTCCTTAATTCTAGTTCATTTTATTTCAAGGTTTGATTACCAAAATGGGGCTTGGCCAAGGCAAACCCCTATTCCCTAACACAACAAAAAAATTCCCTCTTCATGTGTGATTGTAGATCTAGGTGATTTAGATCTTGAAAATCCTTTAAAGACAAAGTTTGAAGATTGAATAAAGTTGTCAAAGTTGTCAAGAAGTTGTCATCTTCATGGAAACTCACCTACATCTCACAATTCAAACAAGATGAAAGATACAAGCGACCTCTCAAGGCTATAAAATTTTTATTCAAGACCGAGTACTAGGACTAAATCACCCCTTTGGGCGTATGAGTCCCAGTATACCTATTTTTCAGTAGTTTTCTATAGATCCAGGTTTGCCAACAAAAGATTCCAAATTCTACCTAGATTCCAGTAGAAGGAATAAATCGCCTAGCCTAGTGTATAAGTCCTAATGCACATCAAAAGTTAGAATTTCAGAGTTGCAGACCTTGTTTCAGGTATCTCTAGTCTTCCAAGTGCTTGTTTGTTTATCCTTAGTCTCTCATTCGGATTTTAAGTTTCATTTTCTAGGTAACATATTTAGATTTTCATATTACTTCCATTTCTTTCTTTCTAAGCATTTGATTAGTGGTGAACCCCCTTTTTTAGTCACACCTAGGGAAACTTCCTACTATTCCTATTAGTATTAGCCCCTTCCCTCAATTGATTCACTTGATTGAGGGATCTTGGTTTCCTAATGAACTAGAGTAAAATAGGTCCCATTTCCCCTTGTGTTCCATCTCCTAAAAGGTGGAGCACCCTATTTCCTTGTGTTCATTTTGGTGAGCCTGACCTTTGAACACTTACATTTATGATTTGGATTACATTGTAGTCCTAGATCTAGGTTAACTTTTCATTTTCATTTGTTGAATTTTATTTAGGACTTAAATCTTGTATTAGTGGAAAAGTGCATATAGGTTGCATTTTTGCATCTTTCATCATTGAATTTAATTGGAAAACTATAATTGAAAATAGTCATTTGAGCATACAAGTTAGAAACTTTAACAACTCATAATTTGTTGAAATTGGTGTAAAAACCATAATTTAAGACTCATTCACCCAACTGGGCAATTTAGTCCCTATACAAGTGGTTTTTCCAAATTTATGGGAACTCTGTGTTATCTATTTTTCAGCATTTGAACCTTTCAAAAACCTTAACTGGGACTCATTCACCCATCTAGGAAATTTAGTCTTGTGTCATACCTAAATCTACGTTTTACAACATTTAAGACTTTATTTTTGTGCTTTTGTTTGTTGTTATCATATCTCTATTTCAGTTTGTTGAGTTTCTATTTTACTCATTTCATTAGACCTAGCTTAATTTTCTTCACTTATTGAATTACATTAAAATCGTGGATATGTTCTTTGGTAAGCTTTGGATGTCCTTGAATTCATTAGTGTATGTGTCAAGATGTGCTTTTGGAAACGATCCTAATGAAATTGAACTCACTCATGCTCAATCAAATCCTCATGCATGTCCTCCATGTGAAGTTGAAATCATTGGAGATGATGATGAAAACGTGAACAACTTCATAAATTATTGCTTTAACAACCTTGAGACTAATACATCCTTTTATCCTTCCATGAAACAACCAACACAACTTGAGATGTTTGAGACACAAATTGAACCTAAGATCCTTACAGTGGGTGAACCTAGCACCTCTAATCAATTAAACCTTCAACCATCCTATGTTAAAAAAATTAACCAACACATCAATCAACCTAGAAGAGACATATGGGAAAGGATTCACAATCTTAAGAAAACAAGGATGTGATATAAGGGAACATGAAATTTATGAACTCTTAGAAAAATACCAACTGAAGACACCAAAGGAGTAGGATATAAAGATCCCCATCCCAACATAAGTGTCCTTCTTCCTAAAGAGCAACCAAAGCCTCATAAAAAAGATAAGGATGACATGATCATCTTATATTATCCTCCTCAATATTTTCCTCAACAAGTTGGTGAATCTAGCAAGAAATGAAATCCTTACAAACTAAAGAAATTAGAATTTCCATGTCCCGTGTCTGCAATTGAAATAAATTTACAATACTTCTAAGAAAAGGAATTATAACATTACCACCCATGAAATAGAATCCAAAACCATATCCCAAGAACACAAACATGTCACATTATCGATACCATAGAGTTCTTAGACATAATATTGATGAGTGTCATGCTTTAAAACAAATATTTAAAATTTTTGATATCATAGAAATAATCCCTTAAAGCATGTCCTTCTACTCCTTTCCATGTAATAGTTATAATATCTTAACATTCTCACTATTACATGTTACACATTTATTGCAAATCCTTTCAAAATGCAAGGAGCTCTTTCTCATCACCTACCTTGGCTCATTCTTTTCTTCCACATAGTGGGGGCAAGAATTAGATAGCCTTGTCCTAGTACTGCACTCGTTATTGTCCCTTTGGCTAGTTGGCCTTCTTCTGTATACGATGAAAAATATTGGGATGTGAATGACCTGCTATAGGTTGAATCACATGTCTCTTACTAGTCTTTTGCATTATTTCATTTTCATGTTTCTTTTTGTGATTACATGTGCATAATGTGATCCCTGTATCATTTTGTTTGATGTATCTCTCTCTCTCCTTGTGACATTCCTCTATTTGTATCTACATTCTTCTATGTCATAAATCCTTTATATTTCCTTTGTCTTGTTTTTTTCTTTTGGGAATGACGCGAGGCATCAATACATTTAGGTCTCTTCCATGTTGACCCAAAATATTATCTTTTATCTTTTCTTTGTCTTGTATTTTCCTTTTGGGGATGACGCAAGGTGTTGAGACATTCAGGTCTCTTCCATGTTGACCCAAAAGATTTTATTTTTTTCGCTCTCTTTGTGTCATTCTTCTTTTTCCATGAGTATTTGGGGAATGATAGTAGTCCTACTCTCTAACAACATTGTAGAAATGGCATGCTGACCTCAAATTCGTAAATCCCTTTTGTAATTTTGGGATTTCATTTTGGGGGAAACCCATTTTCATGGTGTAGTTTCATTTCAAAACATATGACTTGGCATAAGGCTTTCCAAATAATCTCCCATGTCCTATTTGTTATTAACATTTATCATTTTCTACTTTAAATTAATTTCTCATAGCATGGTGTTTAATATAAATTTCTGTAAAGTGGGGGCATACATTGGCATTATTATTTTTCAACTCATGTTTCATTGTGTAGTCTTCTTACTTCAAGTGACACGTCTTTCTATTTGTGGTGGCATTGGGTGTGATTTCCTTCAAGAGCATGATCTCTCTTAGTGTATTATATTCCTCTTAGTGGCTTGATGCTACACACTACATCCCCTAAGTTGTGAATATTCTATTATTTTATTGTTTCTCTCTTGGACACATTAGGCACAATGTTTCCTAAGTTAAGACCTCACATGAACTAACAAAAAAATCCTTTAAACTTACTATTATACTAATTCTCATTTACAATAACTATTATATGGCCACCTTACATAACACACTTTGCTTTCCTATGGATCCATCTTGTTTGTTCATGGGTGTCAAGCATATGAAGGTTTGCTTGCCTCATGAATCCTATCATTCAAAGTTATCAGGAGGTATATATTTGGTATGGTTAGTTCCCATAGCCACTTGCTTGTTTGTTTGAGCACATACCAGCTATGTGCATATGTGTCTCACTTTTCTAGGGGCTCACCTAGCGGATGGCTTGAGGTTCCACTAGCCCTTGTGAGCGTGTGTGTTGTTTGCAAAGTGTACATCATGTTCCACTTGTATATTTTTTTTGGAAAAATAGCTTAGATCTTATCCACATCGTGTTGGACAAATGGTTGAGGCTTGATTCAACCTTTCTTTCTTTTTCTTTCTTCTTTATGAATTTGGAAGTGCATGCTTGTGCCTTGTTATTGCTTCATTTATTATTCACATGTGTGTTATCTTGTGGTTATTTTTGTTTTCCATAGTATCTTGATCTTGGGGGTTTGATCATCCCTCTTGATCATTATCATCCTATCTCACCAACATTAGTACATTTAGACCCCTCTTGATGCGATTTTGTCTACTTTAGTGTGACTTGGAATCAAGTTCCTCCTCTCACTAAATTTGGGGCTAAATTTAGTGTATAAAAACGTATATCTTTACATTTTCACACTTTTTTGGGCCCTCCCTACTAAAATTTCCCTTCTTTATGCCTTATTTGGTCCTATTTTGCATCCACAAGCCTTATTTAATAAATTTCTCTGAGGTTAATCATAATATTTATTAAATGACCTATCATAATTCATGTTCTTGGGTTTTTTGTTCTAGATTTGGTGATTTGTGACTCATACACCACCTTGGGCATATGGTTCTCACCTAGGTTTCGAGGCTTGATCCTGAATATTGCATTGAACTTACCATTTCTTGAAGTTTGTGTCCTGAGCTTAAGCTATTGGGATACATACACCCCAACTAGAGTATGAGTCCTCCTTTATCTTGGACCTATTTTGAATTCAATTATTGGTATGATTTTATTCTCCTAGACCTGATGTTGGCTTGTAGTGTTGTAATTTCGAGAAATTTGGCATAAAAAAGTATAAATACAAGATAATTTCACATAATTTCTCCTAGCAATTTCAAGTATCCAAGTATCCTAGCAAGTTTATATGATCAGGAGAATTCAAGAGAAAATCATCAAGCATTTGGAGCAACATTCAATATTCAAGCATCATGCCAAATTCATCATGCATCATGTGTGTTTTTGAGGTAATATTTGTGATGTAGGTTTTCATGATTCAAGCAAGTATTCAAGAAGAATCTTTAAGTATTCAATCAAGATTCAAGATCCACATCCATTGGAGAAATTTCACACAAGTTTGTAAAATTTACATCAAGGGTTTGGTGAGTTGCAACATTGCATATTATTTATTGATCATTCCTTCATTCTACTTCATTTCATTTCAAGGTTTGATTAGCAAAATAGGGTTTGACCAAGGCAAACCCCTATTCCATAACACAACAAAAAAATTCCATATTCATGTGTGACTGTAGATCTAGGTGATTTAGAGCTTGAGGATCCTTTGAAGACAAAGTTGCAAGATTGAAGGAAGTTGTCAAAGTTTTTAAGAAGTTGATGTCTTCACAGAAACTCACCTACAACTCACAATTCAGACTTTCAAACTCGGAGATCAGACAAGATGAAAGCTATAGGAGACCTCTCAAGGCTACACATTTTTTTTTCAAGACCTAGTACTAGGACTAAATCACCCCTTTGGGTGTATGAGTCCCAGTATGCCTCTTTTCAGTAGTTTTCTATAGATCCAAGTTTGCCAGCAACAGATTCCAAATTCTACCCAGATGAACTAGTAGCAGGACTAAATTTCCCAGTGTAGAGTATGAGTCCTAAAGCACATCAAAAGTCAGAATTTTAGTTTTGTAGACCTTGTTTCAGGCATCTCCAGTCTTCCAAGTGATTTTTTTTTATCCTTAGTCTCTCATTCGGATTTAATGTTTCATTTCATAGGTAACATAGTTAGATTTTCATATTAATTCCATTTCTTTTTTCTAAGAATTTTCTTAGTAGTGAACCCCCTTTTTTAATCACACCTAAGGAAACCTCCTACTAGTCCTATTAGTAGTAGCCCCTTCCCTCAATTGAGGGAACTTGGTTTCCTAATGAACTAGACTTAAATAGGTTCCCTTACCCCTTGTGTGCCATCTCCTAAAAGGTGGAGAACCATATTTCCTTGTGTTTAGTATATATCTTTTTATTGCTTATTTTATTTCAAAGACTACACTCTAGTGGACAAATATTATATGTGTGGTCTAAGGGACCAAGGTCAAATTGATCCTATTTTTGAACTGCTATGTAAACATAATTTAGACTCTTTTCCTCAAAGGACAAGGTTGCCACTACAACGCACAAGGATTTTCCCTCCTTGAAGAGTAAGATCACCTCTCCCAAGTGAAGCTTCTAGAATTTAGAGAGCTCTACATCTAACACCAGTTTAAAGGTTTTTCTTTCCCCCTTTTAATCAAGGTATAACAGTAGCATAAACACCTCTCAGTCCTTGGGGTAATTTATTTGGTCCTTTTAGATTGGTGGTACCTTTCCATGAACTTTGAGTGTCACATAAGAAAATCCCCAAATTCTACGGAGATGGAAAGCAGCATCCTAATAAACATATTGTTGTTTTTTATATTGTGTGTGGTGTTTTCCATGTGGAACATGAAGATGTTCCAATAAGGTTGTTTGTTGAGACTTTACAAGGAGTAGCAACTGATTAGTTCTACAATCTTTTTGTTGACACTATTACTAATTGGGCTACTCTTTGAACCAAGTTCAAGGAAATATTCAAGCCTATTGAGGATACCCATGCCTTGTTGCCTCATCTTACAAAAATGAGAAAAGAGTCACAAGAACCCATGCTTGAGTTCATGGAAAAGTTTAACAAGTTTAGAACCAAGATTCCAGATGATTCTCAACCAACTCCTCACAATCTTAAGTGATTTTTCATTAACACTCAATTGTTGGAGGTAAGTTTATTATTATCGAGAGCATCCCCAGTTGATCTTACAGTAGCTCAACAATTGGCTACTAGCTTTGAAGATGATTTGATTCTTTATGGAAAGAGAAGGAAAGAAACAAATAGAAACAAGGGACAAACATCTTTAGTTCAAAATTCCACAAGATCCATAGATCTTTTTGTGCAAATGTTGGAAAATTAATTGCTTGCTTTGAAAAAAGAAAGTCTCTCAAGGTTCGTTTGATCCTGCCTATAAGGATGTTCCAAGGAGGGCCTATCCTAATTATTCCAATTATTTTAGAAATGCTCAAAGGAACTAGAATATAATTTAAATTCCACAAGGAAGTCTTACACTTGAGGCACCTCCCACAAATGCAACAACAAGGTACTATGAAGCTGAGCAAGAAGATTCTCATAGTCGAAATATCAATTAGAAGAAAATGGCAATCTCTTCCAAGAGGAGGAAGAAGATATGGATGGCAACTCTAATATTGGTTATTTGAATTATGAAGAATAGTATGATCAAGAGTATGAACCTATTGCTGATTCTTATGTCATTTTTATGCATTCAAAAAATCAACTCAATCAATAGTAAGCTAATGTATCAAAATAAAAGGATAGCCCACGTCCACTAGTTACTATTGCTAAAAGGGGGACTCCTTTTCCATTTCAACCAAAAGATACAGTTGGGAGAAAGGAAGTACTTCTCATCCTCTTGCTTCTTCTTCTATGCCTAACACCGATTATCCAGTTCCTAAGACCAATATTCCAACTCCTAAGACAAGTATTCTAGTTCCCAAGCCTACCAATAAAATCACCCCATCTTATTTGATAATTTATTTTCAAGCATTTGGTATAATTGACCATGCAAAGAATACTATGATACAAATTTAAGAAGCAGAGTATCTCAAGGATAATCTTAACCAATTTGAAAAACTTGCTAAGTTTGTTAAATATAAGGGAGCCCATCCAAGCTGAGATTCTTCTCAAGAAATACTAGTTGTCCCAAGCCTAGGCTTCCTCAAAGCAATTTGGTTTTAGTTCCCTCCATTCCTAGAAAGATTGATTTGTCTTACTTTTCCCTATTGGTAAATGGTTACAAGCTAAGCAATTGTATCATTTATTTGGGTACCTCTGACAACATAATTACCACCAAAGTGGCTACTGCTTTGGGTTTGAATCTAACAAAAAAATTTGGTCAATGCTTTTCAATAGAGAATAAACAAGTGCCTTTGATCGGGAAAATTAAGGATGCGCAATTTTTATTTATTGCATTCCCGAACAAGAAGATCAAAATGAACATCTTAGTATCTGATGTCCCAACATCATATGGGATATTTCTAGGATGTAATTTCTATAAGGATGTGGGAGCTGAAATTAATATGGACTCGTCAGAGGCTAGAATACCCAATCAAGGGTATTATGTAGAAATTGCTTCCCAAAAAGGAATCTAATTTTTTTGTAACAAAGTTAGATGACCCAAGAGCTCAAATCCTTTTTGAGTCTTCAATTACGGGTATATACTATTTGTAGACTGATGAGGATTTTGAGTCTTCAAGTAAAATTCAAGAAAATAATTAGAAACTGATGAACCATCTTCTTCAGATGGTGAAACTTCTTCGAATGAAGAAGTTTCAAACTTTTTAAAATGCCAGTTTAAGTGATCCAAATGATGTTTGGACTATTGAATTTGATGGTAGTTTCTCTTCCATAAGTTCAGGAGCGGGAATTTTTTTTGTATCTCCACAAGGGAGAACCTTCCCTTTCTCTTTTAAGTTATAGTTTGATAACACTAACACTACAAAATATGAAGTGTTGTTGTTAGGTATGGAAGTTGCATGTAGAAAGGGGATCAAAAACCTTCATGCTCAAGGTGATGTTTTGTTGGTATTTTTTTAGGTGAGAAACTTGTATCAAATGAAAACTGAGAGACTAAAGCAGTATTGCAATCTCATATGTGATTGTATTGAGTGTTTCGATGCTTTTGATATTTTTGTAGTTCCACGAGAGTTCAATGACAGAGCTAATTCTTTGGAAATGTCAACTACTCTCCTAATTCCACATAAGGACTTCCATGGTACTACCTATACTATTGAGCTAGTGTTTCAACCAAGTGTTCCAAATAAATCATATAACTGAAAAAAAATTAATGATGATAATCATAATGTTTCTTTCCTTGAGAAATTAGAAAAATTTATCGAGCCATATTTTGAAGGCAATGACTCTCCTCTACAAGAATCGATTTCTAAGATAGATCTAGACACTGGCAGAGAAGTTTTTCAACTCAAAGGTAACAAGATTCTCAAGGATTTGGTACCCCTTGAGAGATTTTTTGACAAACATGATCGCTATGTCAAAAGTAGCAACAATCCAGTTTTGAATCATCAAATGAAGTTGAGAAAGTCAACTTGGGAACCAAAAAAGATCCTAAGATGGTGAACATCATCAAGTGTTGCACTCCTTATGAGAAAGACAAGTTTGTTGAGTTATTGTGGTAGTACATGGATGTGCTAGCCTATTCTAGAAAGACTTGAAGTCTTTTCGTCCTAGAGAGATACAACATGAAATTCCACTAGAGGTAGGATCCTTGCATCATAAGCAAATGCAAAGGTAGTAAATTTCCAAAATTTTAGGTATTGTTCTTTCTGAAATTAAAAAAATGATTAATGCAAGAATTATATTTCCTATTCACCATTGAACGTGGATAGACAATATCATTCCAGATTGAAAAAAGAATGGGGGAATCCACATCTATGTGGATTTTTTAGGAATCTAAACCAGACATCATTGAAGGATAATCACCCCTAATAGTAATGGATGAAGTCTTGAAAATGGTGACTAGATCCAAAATTCTATCCATTTTGGATGGGTTTTCAAGATATAATCAGGTGGAGGTCAATGAAGAAGACCAACATAAAACTACCTTCACCACACCATGGGGTACTTTTTCTTATCGCATAATTCCTTTTGGTTTAATCAATTCCAATGCCATGTTTCAATAGGAAATGGAATTGGCCTTTCACAATGTAATGGGTAGGTTCATAGTTTTTTATCTTGATGATTTAACATTTTTTTCAAAAGTCTTCAAGATCACATAAATCACTTGCAACAAGTTCTTGAGAGGTGTCAACAACACAAAATTTCCCTTAACCCCAAGAAGTCAATTTTGGGGTTATCGAGGGTAAACTCCTTGGTCATATTGTGTCTAAGGAAGGTATTAAGATTGATCCAGAACAGGTCAAGTCAATTCAAGGTCTTACTCTACCTTCGAGTAAGATGGTCGTTCATTCTTTCTTTGAAAAGGTAGATTTCTTGCAAAGATTTGTCCCCGACTTTGCAGAAAAGACATGTCATATCTTTGATATGGTGAAGGGAAAAAATATCTTTTGTTGGAGTGAAAAAGTTAAAGTTGCATTCAATGATATCAAGGAAGCCATTAGACATGCACCAAGTTTCTAGTCTTCCCAGACTACACTAAAGAGTTCATCATGTATAGTTATGCTTCCAAGCATATGCTATCTATAATATTGGTGCAACGAAATAATGAGGGGATTGAATCTCCTATTGCATTAATGAGTTGTCTATTGAAGGCTCATGAGTTTTTTATTGTATTAAAATGCATACCCTTGCATTTTCACACTTTTTTGGGCCCACCTTGCTTTATTTATCCTTCATTGTGTCTTAATTGGCCCTATTTTTCATCCACAAGCCTAATAGACTACATCTTTTTCTAACTAATCCCGACAATCATGAAAGAGAAAATGATCATTTAATGATTATGTCTATGTGTCCCTAATTTTTGGGTCAAGACTAAAATGCCACCTAGGACATCTTAGTCCCCCAAAGGTCATGGGACCTTGATTTTGAATACACCTGAAAAGGTCCCTTTTTGGAGTTTGTGCCCCAAGATTTGACCCTTGAGACTAAGATGCCACCTAGGGCATATTAGTCCCCGTTGGCTTATTTTTCATGATTTAATTTCAAATTCTAGCAGGATTTAGCCTCCTTTAATTAATATTTTCCTATGTCATCTTGGTGTGATGTAATTTTGGGATATTAAGCATAGATAAGTATAAATAGAAGGTTCCTTCTCTCATTTTCTCCTAGCATGATATCTAAGCAATCCTAGCAACTTGAGTATTCATTCCTAATAGAAAATTGAGTTCACAAGAGCATTCAAGAGTAGTTCTTCAAGAATTTTAGAGCCATCATCAAGATTCAAGCATCATATCAAAGGAGATTCTTGCATCATGTGTGTGTTTGTGCTAACATGTGTGATGTAGGGTTTTGATTCAAGCAAGAAATCCAAGTAATATATATTGAAGCATTCCATTGATTCAGGATATACATCCATTACAACCATTCCACACAAGTTTGCAGACTTTACAACAAGGGTTTGGTGAGTTGTAACATTATGTGTTGTTCATTCATCATTTCCCTCCATTATTCTATTTCATTTCAAGGTTTAATTACCAAAAATGGGTTTGACCAAGGAAAATCCCCATTTACTAACAAACAACAATTTTTCCCTCTCTTTTATGTTTGTGATTGAAGATTTAGGTTAAAGACTTGAAGATCATTTGGAGTGCAAGATTGCAAAGTTGCAGATTTGCATGACAAATTTTTCATCTTCACAGAAACTCAAATACAAGTCAAATCTGGAAGCTTCAGAACCTGAGATCTGAGAGGAAGAAAGTGTAGACCTTGGAGCTCGGGATCACATTCAAAGTTTTCATAAATCTAGAATGGGACTAATATTCCACCAAGGGCATCTTAGTCCTCCTAGGGGTATTTTTTAGAGATTCTTTGAGATTATGTTCTGAGAACCAAAGATTCTGCATTTACCCCAAAAAATAGTAGTGGGACTAAGACAACAATAAAGACGTATTTGTCCTCCTTGGAATATTTTGACAAATTCTTTGCATTTTTGGAATCCTTGTTACATCTCCAAACTTCCAAGGTGCACACATCCTATCTTTCTATTACATAACTTCATCATTTGCATCTCATTTAGCTTGCATAACTAGGTTTTGTAGTTTTAATTCTTATTTGTCTTTTCCAAGCATTTTCTTGGTGATGAACCCCTAAAATATGAAATAAACCCCTTCCTAGGTCCTCCTAATTGAGAATTGACTTTCCTTGTGAGTTTGATGGTCAATATAATTAGGGTTCTTAAGACAATATCGAATGACCTAGAGAAATGAGGTGAACTCACCCTTCATCCACATTTTTTCTACGGTTCAAGTTGAAATATGCTCTGATGGAAAAATATGATTTCATTGTGGTTAAGGCACTAAAGAATTTTAGGTTTTACATACTTAACTCTCATATCATTCCATTGGTGCCAAATTCTATGGTTAATTAAATCCTAACACAACAAGATTTTGGAACTAAGAGAGGTAATTGGATTGCTAAGATCCAATAATATGACATAGATATCAAGCCCACCAAGTTGGAATGTGGGAAAGGTTTGTGTCAGCTCATTTCTAATAATAAACCAAAATAAATATCAAGTGACGAGGAAGTAAAATATGAAGATATTGGCATGGTCTTGTTTGTCAGTGCAACTAATGAATGGTATTCAAATATCACACACTTTCTCACTTATGGAGAATGTCCAGAGAATTTGACTTACAAAGAGAAGAAGATAATCAAACTTAAGGTTGTGAAATTTATCCTTTGGGACAATGGTTTGTACAGGAGGATCCTTGACAAAATCTTTCTACAATGTGTTGATAAAGCACAACAGAGCAAGTTGTTAGAGTCATTTCACAACTTGGCATGTGATGGAAATTTCTCAACACCTATAACAACTCACAAAATCTTGTGAGAAAATTACTATTAGCCCAAACTATTCCAAGATGCGTACAATTGGGTATGTAGATGTGAACTATGACAGCAATATTTGGGGAAACTCAAGCTAGCTGATCTTCCCCTCAAGTCGATTGTCTTTGAAGAACCCTTTCAACAATGGGGTATTGATTTCATCGGTGTCATTCATCCACCATCTAGTGAAAGGCATGTATGTCCTGATAGCCATAGATTATTTCACCAATTGGATGGAAGCTATTCTGGTAAAGCGTGATACTTTGGAAGTAGTATGTAGGTTCCTAAAAGAAAATATAATTTCTCAGTTTGGCATTCCAAAAAAAATTATAGCAGATAATGCTACTTCATTCTCGTCTAGAGAAATAAATGAATTATGTTTTGAGCATGGGATCACATTGTCACATTCTTCATATTATTACCCTCAAGGTAATGGTCAAGCAAAATAAACAAGAAGTTGGTCACCATCATTCACAAGCTCATAGACAAGAATCAAAGATCTTGGCACAAAGCATTGTATAATGTGTTGTGGGTGGATTGAATTACCCCAAAACGGGAAATAGGAATTTCATCATTTCAACTCTTCTATGGGTTGAAGGCAAAAATTATGATCACTTTGGAATTGCTTGCTATAAAATTGGCTTAGGCCATAGAAGGTGAGACTTTTGAAAATTTTGTGCATAAGTGCATCATGTTCCTTGTTGAATTGGAGGAGAATCATGTTCAAGTGTTGGATCGTATTATGGAGCACCAAGGCTAGGTCAAGAGGATTTTTGACAAAAAAATTGAAGTCTCATGATTTCCAGGTTAGAGATCAAGTCCTCTTATGGGACAAAAGAAGAGAGCCCAAGGGTATGCATGGAAATTTTGATTGATTATGGAGAGGACCTTTCAATATTCACCAACTTTTTGGTAAGAAAAAATTCTTGTTGGAAATACCAAGATGGGAATCCTTTTTTGTTTCCTCACAACGGACAACATCTGAAGATCTTCACTCAGTGAGGTGTTCAAATAAGTTTGTAAATTTTATACATACAGATTTTTGGATATTTTTGTCTTTTTGTTGTGCCACCTGACTCTATAGCCCAATGGATGGATGAAGGAACTTAGAGACTACAATTATTCTCCCTTCGATCATTTCAAATAATGATCAAAGGAAGCTCCCCAATTAGAGACAATTTTTATCCTTGAATTCAGTTACGCTCAATTCATGGGATAACCCCTACAAAACTTATTTGTTTCATAGCCTATGTACTCTAAGCATGAAAAACGAGAAAAAACATACTTTCCCTTGTGTGTGGTCCTCTAGCCTTGAAATGTCATTTTGAGCGTTAACCTCCAGTTTTTTTAAATTTGCAAATTGGTCAAAGTTGCAAAATTTCACTTTTCAGTGTTGATAAATTTTTCACTCATGTAGGAGCGCTAAATTTTAGTGTCCCTACATGCCTAATGCAAAAAATAAAATTGCAAGGTTTATGAATTTTGATGACCGTGGATATCATCTACCAACTTGTTAAAATTTGCATTAACAGAGAGTTTTGATGACTTTACAACTTCACTGAACACACAAGTTGTAATAAATACGAGATTTTAATCGTGTTTTGAGGGCTTTTTAATAAGTTTTTTTGGTTTTGTTTTTGGTTTTTTTTTTTCATTTCAATTTCACATTTTCCCTCTCTGCTCCTTTGCAAACTCATTGTGAAGTCTTCATTTGGTTGTGTTTGGATTCCACGTAGATTTAGAGCAGATTTCTTGTCATTCCAATTAGGATTTTCATCGACCTCAGGCCCTTAAGTGGCAATGAAAATTCAGAAAATCAGATTTAGGCAACTTGACGTAAAAATTTGAATAAGTTATCTATATTATTTCAAAAATATGTAAGAAAAGAATTTTTATCAAATTTAATATAGTTTCTAAACTACTAGGTTTATTTTTAAAAAATCTATTTGGTGAAAAATTGAAATTTCAAAGCAGTAGTACTACTTAAATTTCAGGGAAAAATAAGAAGTGGGTGTCACTCTGACCACCCTAACCATAATAAAATGATAATTATTTTTTATAGTATTTTAGATATAAGTAGAGGACTCATGTCCCAATTTGATGCATAATTTTTTGTAATTTTTTTCCAAGTAAATAATTAATTATGAATTTTTTATTATAAATTTTGAAAAATATAAAAACTCGTATGTCTCACCACCTTAACTTGGTCAAAACTTCATGAAATTCAATTTTTATTTTTTTAATCCTATAGTATGTGAAGCATAGAATGTAATTCATATTTCGGATTCAAAAAATGTGATAATGTTTGAAAGATATAGATGTTTTTCAATCACCCTATCAATCAGGACTTTAGTCATAATTCAAATAGAAAATGAATAATAATTATTTAATACATTCAAAGTAAAGCAAATTTATATTGGTGGAAAGCTGAGAATATCTTTTAAAAACCCTTTTTGTATCATCAATTTTGGGTAAAAAAAAAATTCAGCCACATGGGCCATCATATCACTTACATATCGCCACGTTTTAGCCCATCATGATCCTGCACATACCCTCCCACTTTATGTAGTTAAATTTGTTTTATTTTTAGGGTTTATGAAAAGTACATATGTATTGTTTAAATCTTGTTTTGGAGTGTATTTTTTTTACTATTTTTAAAAATCCCTAGCATCATATCTTGATTTCTTTGTGTGAGATACTTTGAGGTTGTTAAACCTATGAAACCAAATCAAAACCTTACCTGTCAATTTGAGTTTTTGGTTTTTATTTTCAAGAAACACTCATTTTACATTGTTGCATCATGGGTAAGAACTCATGATGAATAAACAACCTGGTTGTTAATCAACCTTCGGGGTTTTTAGCTCTAGCATTTTTAACTTGAAAACAAATTGACCTTGCATGTAACAGTAGTGATTTCCACCGCCGATGCATGCAATTTTTTATCTTTACCATTGATGTATTAGTGAATTTCATCAATAATGTAGCAATATCATCTACCATATACAATTTCAGGGTTTTAGCCTAACATTACATATATAGCTTTTCATTTAAGATTTTTTCACCCCCTGCAAAGGTGGTGAAATTCACCGCCATTACAATTTAAGCCCGACCCATCACATATGCATGAGTGATATTTTTCACCGTTGGTGCAAGAAAGTTTATGTTGCAAGATATGTTATCGTTGAATTTCACCGACCTAATATCAAAATTTGTGAAAATTTACCCATGCAGGGTTAGTGAAATTCACTGACCTTGCACTTAGCAAGTACCCCCCATTTGTAAGGTTGTTAAAATTTAAGGACCTTGCACTCAAATGATCTTCCCATGCAAGGTCGGAAATTTTTGTCGACCTTACAAATTTTTGCATTACTAATATACTAAAGCATTGATTTTTAGCGTAATTACATAAAAGGATCAATACCTTGCAGAAGCGTTATTTTTTAGCACATTTTCACACAAAGAAAACATCTATCTGCAATAGCATAAAATTCCAATACCCATACATCCACTTTGGAAATTTTTGCTAACACTTGGAAAAAAATTCCACTTCATATTTCACTTGCCAGTTTTCCCGCATTGACTTCATTTTTCACCACCATCGCACTTAAGCCTTCCAATCTCATGCAATTTCTCTAAATTTTCCCACTACTATATTTTGAACCTCACAAGTTTTTCTAACACTGGAAAATATTAGACTTTGTAATGCAGCTATTTGTGCATGCATTTCAATATTCTCATATCTACCTTTTTGGGAAGATACAATCTTTTCCTATTCATTCTTTAGATGGTGAATCCTTCTCTGAGCAAAGACAAAGCCATGAGATACAAATACCAAGGTGTTTTCTCACTAACTTTAATTTCTTCAAACATTGATGAGATAAAGGAAGTTGAAATTGGACATGTTGATATGTCTAAATTTGAGGAAAGGAATCAAAAGAAACCAATGGATAATGGTACATGACACATATAGTTTAGGGAAACATACAAATGGTAGTAGCTTTCCTTGTAGTCGCACATAATCTTGAATTTTTACTCCAAGTTACAGTACATTATAATAAGGATGACCAAAGTGTTAAGGATGCAAATGGAAATATGGTTATAAGGAGCCCTAGATCCTAAATTATTTGATAAAGCTTTCTTATGTCCCAGTATTGATTCATATGTAGATGTTACTAAGGAATATGCACAAGAGGAATATGAGAAAGATACAAATTATTGCAAGAAAGTGATTAGTGGTAAATGGTTGGAAAACCCATGTAAAGTATTTCAAGGTGGCCTAAAAGCTTTCCATGTAGCAACATCATTGAAGAAGTTAATGATTTGATCGCTCTTCTTAGTAGAGTGAAAGGGTTACCTACCTCATGGGTGATCCCATAATAGTGGGTTACACTTTCTAGCCAAACTTGATATTGAACTAAATTGTTTTAACTAAATCTTCACTTTCAAACACCTATAGTTGCTAAGCCATGAGGAATTTGAAGATGATGCAAACTAGTGATTTGTGACATTTTGTCTGTAGATTCTAAATATTTTTAAAAATAAAAAATAAAATAAAATTGTATTTCTTTTTCCATCTCCTTTGAAAACTAATTTTTAATAATAAACACCATTTTTAAAGAGTGATGTTCATCATATAACACAACAGTTTTTCTATGAAGGATAAAATTCTTTTTTTTTTTTAATTTAGATTTCTAACTATGATATCCAGCACATTCATTTGGTTTCATAGTGTTTTAGTGAATATTATTTTCTTAATTAAGTTTTGAAGTTAAATCAATTACAATTTACACATAGGCGGACTATATAACACATAACAGTTTTTGTATTTATCGATATTCAAATTTCTTTTTAGTTGGGTCAAGGACATCAATACCTAGTATGTACATATATTTCAGAAATTTTTTCGATAATCCACTATTTTTCCACATATGTAGAACAAAGAGCAAGATTTTCAGTGAAAAAACTATGTTTAATTAAACTAAAAAAATACATAATAAAACTAAAATATATTAAAATTATATTTTATGGATAGCTCATTTTGAGGACTATAATCCTCCAGTTGGGTTTGTGAAGTTGATTATGTTTTTATCTTCAACTTGAGCTTCGAAAGTGAAATTTTTGCATAAAATTGCACATGGAGGGGGAGAATGGGAAAAAAGGAAGTTCGAGTGAACCCTCTTGGACCCCTTCGAGCAAATGGGGGTTCTCTAGAAGGGGATTCACTCGAACCCCCATTTTTCCCCTTATCTCCTTGATTTCATCAAGAAAATCCCGCCAAAAGGGGGTTCAAGAAAAAATGCCATCAAAAAGTGGTTCGCTCAAAGGGGGTTGTTTGAGAGAACCCTTTTATGGATTCACTCAGACACCCCCCTTCGAGCGAAACCCTTAAAACCTTTTTTTTTTAAGCATCCAAGCATTCTTTCTTTGTGAATACAATTGTAACCCACTTATGTGGGATCACCCTCATCCACCTTTCAAGATTGGATGTATGTATACATCAAGATCATATTGAGGGGAAATCAATAAATCCTTTGGGTTCACCAGATCAATGATGCAATTCACAATTAATTGATCAAAGTGCGTACTTCACTTAAGTTCTACATGACATCTTATTTGGTGTATGTTACTGTTGGAATGAGAAATTTTCTTGGGTTGACAATGAAAGGGAATAGAAGAATGACATCAATGTACAAGTACTTTCCTCAAATAACTCTTGATAGAAGCATTCATCACTTTCAAAGATTTAATGATGCTTTCTTTTCTCCTTTCTTATGTGTGTTTGATCCTGAATTGGAGAGGAAAGGGATTTCTAATGAGGCATGGACCATGGTAAAGAAATATGGTTTCTTATATATGTAGTTCCCCACGTTCACCTACTTGAGAGCTAGTTACTTTGGGGGTTATCCATACATGCTCTCAAGATACCCTAGTGACAAGATCATCATAATGGAACTTTATAGATAGATAATATTCATCTGTAGTAATCAAATGGAATCACACAAACTAGACTTTAGGTTTCCCCTCATGATTGGCAAGTATTCCATCCACATCTCTAATGGCTAAGGCCATAGAACCTGAGATGCAGTGGGTTACCTTGAGGACTTTCAAATGAAGGCATGATTTTGACTACCATGGAATGAAGGACCAGATCAAGAAATCCCACACCCATGTGCTTAGAATTAAAGATGTGTAGGAAAATTAGAGGATAGAGGAGGATATGATAAAAATGAACTATTGTCGATTGACTCTAAAAATAATTGAAAATATTGATTTGGCAGATATTCTTGAAGGTATGGAGGATGATAGAAACATCCTAGACTCTACCTATGAGAGGAATAATATTGTAGGATCTCCTCTACTAGCTATCCAGTGGTTAAAGAAGGAAGTGGCATCAATCATAGAAAGGTTTGAACTGATCCTAGCTAACACAAATGTATGGTTAGAGGAAAAGGGGATCTATTTGAAATGATTTGTTACTAGATCAAAGGAGGAAGAACCTGAAGGTTCAATAGGTAGGAAATCTGAGTTAAGGACAAAGAACAAGGATGATGTACCTTGTTCTAGCAGGACCTCTAGGCCAAAATTCAAGTTTGTTGTAAAAGGGAATAAGAGTCAAGCGACTGAAGGACCATCTACTATGGTAAAAGAGGCATCAACCCAGGAGGAAGAATAAGAAGAAGAATATGAGGAAGAATGAGTATCTCCTCATGGGAATATCTCAAAGGAATCACTTGTCTCATTTTCTCCCATTGCTAGTGTTGTGTCTACCCCCACTCCTCTCGTTATCTTTGCTAAATAATCCTTTCCAGTCAATGCTACAATTATTCCTACTATTACAATTAATCATACCATGTCTATTCAATCAATTCATTCATCCCCATGTTCATATTCAATTTTTATAGTCTCAAACATGGTTTGGAAAATTTTTTTTAGTCTCCCATTTCTTTTCCAGTTTTGTCATCACCTTATGTTGACATAACCTCTTGGTTTGATTTAGAACAATATATGACTAAGACTGCTTAATTTAAAGTGTGGAAATTCTTGGAGAAATTTTGACTAATACTTCACCAATTATAACAAATTTTGTGAGGGCAGCTCCATCAATGCAAACTATGACTATTGGTCTAAAAGAAAGTGCTTCTCCACTTGCCACTTGGTTTTCATCTCAAACACCAAAAAGGAAGAAGCAAGCCATCTCTCCCAATGAATTCAACTTTTCATAATTGGAACCTGTAAAGAAAAAATCCAAGAAGAAGACAAATACATTTTCCAAGTTACTGGTGGATAAAACAAGAAACAGGTATGCAGAGGTAGGACAACCTCCTCTAGATAATTCTATTGAGGAAGTGGATATCTCTAAATATTCCATTACAAGGGTTGAGTTAGGAAATGAAACTCATGAGAGTGCCAAGGCAGATGTACAATCTACTTTGAATTCTCTCATTGAGAAATTTTATGGAGTGAAGAAGAGTAAAGATCAATACAAGGCCAAAGTAGAATAGTTAACTTCGATGCTCCAAAAAATTACCCAATCTTTAGAGTCCATAGATCCTATGGCCATAAGTATTGAAGAACCAATTATTTAGAAGGTTGGAAAGGTGAATTCAAGAGGTAAAGTATTCAACGAGCTTCTGAAAAAAATGATAGCACAAGGAATGCAATTCCTAAGATCTTTTGTAGAGAGATTGGGGAACATGGAAAGCATAAGCTCAAAGTTAGATAAAAATTCTCATACCTTTTCCCAAGAATAGAAAGAAATTTAGAATAGTTTAGAATCTTGGATCAAGATGAAGAAACTCAAGCTTGTTTCAAAGGTGGAAATCGGGATAATTCCCAATAGAAAGATGTTCGTTGAGGTAAAGGAAATGATTATACACAAGATTAATATCATCAAATAATTGATCAAAGACTTGTAGGATGCTCGTGAAGTTGGTGAAGACAATGATTTGCATCTTGTCCATTAAATTAAGGAGCTTCCTTATAATTTGTTTCATGATAATCAAAAATTACTTTCCTTAGATGAAGTTGTTTAAGATTTTACATTCATGATCCAGAAAGAATTTAAAGATCGAGCATTCTCAGTGTCTTCGATGGAAAGATTAATAGATATTCAATTAAACCTGGATAACCTTAAGGTGTATTTAGAAATGCATGAGAGATCTTGTGGCACCATAAACGATTTGATCATAAGAGTCCTTCCTATCTCCAAGCATATTTCAAGTCCTAATAATGAAGAAGTTCAAGCAATCATGAAGAAGTATGAGGATTTCTTGGAGACAGATGGTGAAGAAAGTTAAATGTGCCTTATTTTTCCCTTAAGTTTACTTTTCAGTATTTCTCATGCTTTATGTAATTAGTTTTTGATATTTTACATGTCTTTTTCCAAAACGTAATTACATGTAAAAATAGAGTAGTCCTAAATCAAATCAAACTCTACTGTTGAATAAGTCAAATTAATTATTGTTTTCCTATATTAGCTCTCAACTCTCCTCTATTTATGAGGGAGTTTCTTTTGTAATGGTACCTTTTAGCTATTGAAGTGTTATGCTACCGAATTGAAGAGCACATTAAAAATTTATTTTTGAAGTGTAAATCGAGATTCTACCAATATAATGAAATCAAGTGTGCATTCAATCTTTGTCTTGAATTAAGCTTGTGGTTCTTTGTAATTTTTCTTATGTCCTTTCTATTGCATCCTTCTATGTATGAAATTGAATCATGGTGTGGAAGCGGATATTCTAGAAAGCACTCTAAACCTAATTTTATAGACTTTGAGCTACAATATTGTGTTTGGAGATTTATGTGTTTGTGTAATAATTTAGTTAATAACTTGAAGTCTTTGAGTTGTGATTATTGGCTAAATTCTTGTGAATCTTTTGGTGTTCTTCATTAACATTATTTGAGCTATAACTTCTTACACTTGTTATCATTTGAAATCATCATCAAATGTAACAAAATACTTTGGGCTTTTATGAATTTTCTTGTTATTATCACTTGTTGGTATCATTATAGTTGTTCTTACGTCTAACAGAATCGGATTTTGGTCATTATTGCTCCAACTAGTGTTTTTTAGTTTGTTACATGTTTTAAGCATCAAGGGAATATCGTTGTAACTTTGTAAAGGAAATGTCTATTCTAAAAGAAGAGAATAGGATGATGGAAAAAACCCTATGGATAGTTGTAGTGTACATAAGAATAGTCTAATTACTAGTTGATTTAATTAGAAATAAGAAGGGATCCTCTCTTTGTGAGAGGAGATATTAATTTATCATCATAGATATGGTTCAAAATACCATTTTGTAATTGTTAAAGGAATTACAAAATATTCACCCAACAAGGGGAAAAGGGGAAAAACCCTAATTGCCTTTGATGTAAGGAGATCTCTATGGTTTAAAGTCCATCTTTCCAAGAATTTCATTAAGAATGCAAACCAACAAGGTCAAGAGATTGAATTTCAACCTCAAAGGTGAGTCAATCAGACCTAGGTTGGTTATTATTTAATGATAGAAAATTACTAGGAATGATTTGAAATAATGCAACTAAATGAACTATATGACCTAATATGCAAATTGTAGATTCTCGAAGATGTATAGTTTGTAACAAAATTTTACAAGAAAATCTAGGAGATGTCAAAGGGTATGCACCTACCACAAAAAATTTAATTCAGATGTGTGTAGAGGGACTAGTTCTTCCCTAGGTGAATGGGTCCTTGATAGGGCTTTTGAAAACACTTTTTTATAGTCTTTGATGTTGGATCTAATATTTTGGTTTCCAATTGTAAACTTGTTAGAATGACGATAATAAATTTTACAACTTAGTTTTTGTATCTTAGCAAGAATGATGACAACAAATGTACTAGTACAAATTTTATCTTCAAGATCTCTTCAATTCTTCTTCAACCTTTAATCTGCACATACACAAAGAGGAGAAAATGTTTGTTTTGTTTGTTTGGAGGTTTCCCTTAGTCAAACCCCAATTTGGTAATTAAACCTTGATAAAAATATAATAAAAGGGAAGGAAATGATGAATGAACACTTTTTCTTACTCACCACCCTTCAATGGCTTCCTTGAAGGATTGAAGTCATACACATCTCTTCAAAGAAGTTGGATCTTTCTTGCTTGAATGCTTGAATACTCGAATGTACGAAGATCTAATTATAGCCCTCACAAGACAACATGAACACACATAAACTTGGACATGATTTTAGGATCTTGATTGTTACTACAAATGATTGATAATGTTGCTCTTGAATTCTCTTGGCAATAATATTTTCTCTTGAATTTCTCTCATAAAGTGTGTTAGAATGTTGTTTCTTGTTAGATTTCAAATGATAAAAAGACTATATTTATAGGTGTTTATATAATTCATGAAAATTAGATTCCAAAATTTGGCACTTACAATTTGAATTTGAATTATTAAAAGGTCACCAAAAACATATTTTAAAATGGGTCCTAGTACATAAAGGGGGCCCATTCACCCCTAGGTGAAATTTATAAGACACTCATAATCCATGGTAATTAAAATATTACATGAATTTATTTTATATCGGTTCTCCTTTCAAAAAATGGTAAAAATAAGGCTTTGGAATGCATAATTTGGTAAATCCAAAGCTTAATTAAGTCCAATAAATTAAGAGGCCCAAACATAGTGTGAAATTGTAAGGGTATACA
This sequence comes from Sequoiadendron giganteum, assembly GCA_007115665.2. Taxonomy (NCBI): domain Eukaryota; kingdom Viridiplantae; phylum Streptophyta; class Pinopsida; order Cupressales; family Cupressaceae; genus Sequoiadendron; species Sequoiadendron giganteum. The sequence goes on along the minus strand of CM021108.1, from coordinate 452,218,761 downwards.
ATTTCTTACACTACAATAATACTTATCATAAACAATCCAATTATTAATTTTATGACTAAATTAAGACTTCAAATATACAATGAGTATAGTAGGAGTGGCTAGAAGAATGTATGATTATCCCTAATTCATTCAAGATATTAAAACATGGAATAAACACCATTATCTCACAAGTACACCCTAGATTTAAGTATGTGAACACAAAATAAATAAATCAATAAAAGGTGATGTCTCAATTAAAATGAATCCATTCACAAACTATTGTGTTCAAGAAGGATTTTTTTCCTATTCCATCACATTTTCTCTCTTTTCTTTTGTGACCCCCAATCCTAGACCCATGTAAATAATATAATGTAAGGGTTCATTATCTAGGACTAGATAAGAATAAGGGAAATTGATATCCCTAGTCATGTCACCTTGAAACTAAACAAATCCAAGGACTCATCACCAAAATACAAAGAAGGTGAGGGAGTGGTTATTTGACTTGAATGTTTCATAATACTCTTGCAGTACTATAAAAGTAGGCTATTTATTTGAAACTTGATCTTTGATGAGGAATAAAAGGGAGATTTCCTTGAAAGTCTCTAAGGTAACAAGTGAGATAGATGTCAAAGGGAGTTGGTAAAATATATAAACATGGATCATTATTTTTTAAACTTGTAATCATAAAAATATATTAAATATAGGTATGAGAGAAAAGGATGAACCAACTAAAGTAATATGTGTAATGAAGGGGATGAAATCTAGAAAGGACAAAAATGTTTCCCTAGGAGTACGAAAAGCCAAATAAAATTTTATTATGGAAAGAATGGTAATGATAAATTAGTATGGAATGCGGCATGTATGTTTATGGGATTTTGAATATAATATCCTTTCAAGTGGAATTCATGTATAGTTTCAAGAAAACTCCTCACCTTCCATGGTACATAAATAAAAGACATGTCACTATCTAGATATTCTACTACACAACTTGTCAACCCAGTGTAAATATGACATGGATTATTTCAAGAATCTCACAATCTACCAATGGAGATCAATCCACTAAAGGGGAAACTAATGCATATACTCTTTCAAAAATATAACATATCACCAATAAAGATTGATTCAAATTTTGTCATGTGTCCCAAAAATTATTTGTTTATTTTTTTAATTTTTGAATCTAATTATTGATAAAATAAAAACAATAGAGTTATCAAACATCTAGATCAATAAATTAATTAGAGTGAAACCTTCTTCACCATTTTCAATTCATCACTTGCTTAATTAATTTAAGTATGATTTCACTTATTGCTTGATTATTAAATTGGAACTAATTTAATATTGTAAAGAGTTGATTTAACCCCAATAATCTTTTTATCTTTTAGCAATTGATATCTACAAAATTTTAATCTTGTACATTCCATAATTAATATACTTTCATAAAAAAAAATATATAAATAATAAATTATAAGTATTTTGATTCTCTCTAATACTTATATAATTTATTAAATCAATATTTAATATTGTTTTTGATAAAAGGGTAAAACAGGTTTTACAGGGACCCAAAACCACAACGTTTACAAAACAAAAAAGAGGACACCAAAGTCCAACCAAAAAATCTAGTAACAACCAAACGAAAAAGACCAGAAAGGTCAAGTCGAAAGGAACAGCAAAGTAAGTACCAAGAAAACCCCAGTCGTTAATTCAGAGTCATAAGGAACGACTCTGTCTCCGCCTCCAGATTTTGCATATCTTTGACACCCTTTTTAAAAGTTTGAATCATCTTCGAAGTAAGGGGGGCCTTGCGCTTCAGATTGGCTCTGATTCTTCTGGAAATTCCCACTTCCGTATCTTGGCTTTTATCCTCTGTTTCCTCCAGATCCACCACCAGAGAACCCTGTTGGGCTTTATTAAGCTTCTCAATCATCGCATTAATGATAATGGCATTGTGTCTTGCCATGCGATTGTTTTGCTCAACAACGGTTTTGATGGTATTCCAAATGTTCTCTACCTTGGAGTCTATATTTTTGTTACTGTGATCCACATCTTTCTTTTTAATCTTTGCAATCTTTGCGCCCTGCTCATCAATCTTGCTTTGCAGAGCCCAATTTTTAATTTTCAACTCATTAATTTCAATAAAAGTCCATTCCAAGAGTTTGAAGTGGGACTCAGAATTAGTTTTGGCAAGGTTTAAAATATCCAGAGAGGGATCTTTTCTAGTATTAGGGAAAGTATTCTCAGGGTTAGGAATAACAGGGGGGTAATCATTAATGTGTTTATCTGGCAAAGGATTAGTGCAAAGCTTGGTTTGGTTGGCATCAGACTCCTCCAACTCAGAGGACTCTTCAGAGTAGGAAACAAGACTTTTGGCCTAGGGTTTCTTATCAACTGAGCAGTTCTTAAGGGAAGGGTTGCCAGGCTCAAGCTCAATGCGGGTTTTACCAGAATTCCCAGAAGGGACAACGTGCAAGCTAGGGACTCTTCTAGCCAGACTAGAGTTAGGCAGATACTCCGAGCCATTGGGCTCAGTGTCATCGCTCTCAAAATCAGGGGTGGTTTCCAGAATAGTAGGAGCAGGCACATTGAGATATTCAACAATCAACCTTATTAACCCAGTGTGCAGGATGGGGAATCTTTTAGGGTTTTTCTTATTATCCTCCCAGCTTTTCTTCAAGGAACATAAAAGATAATAAGGGATGGAGACCCTTACCTTGTATCAGAAGTGGTTGAGAAGAGAAAAGTGGTAGCCATAGACTTTAGTGAAGTGCCCGTCCACCGTAATGTACTCCATGATGACCCACAAAACCTTCCTCCAAAGAGCCAACATTATCTTTTCAATCATTGTAATTGTTATTTAATTTTAATAGTCCACTTATGAAAAGGAAATTCCTTTTAAGTGTAAAATAAAGTAATGTCTATTGAATATTCTTCAAAAAACAATAATAAATATGTTAAATCAATTTGATATTGTTCTCCATTTTTTAATAACTATTATCTTTAGAAATTATATTAAATACACATTGGCATAACAAAAAATCACTAAAATATTTTATTTAAAAACACACTTAATATATTAAATCTACTTGATGTTATTTATCAATTCCAATTAATTGTTACTTTAAAAACTTAATCAATTATAAAAAAAAAATCTAAAACATTTTAGTTTATAACATACTTAATAATTTTTTTTTCTTTTGGTGGCCTTTTACTGGAAGTTGGGGTTTTCAAATTGTCTTCAATTGTGGGTTGCTCAACAAAGGTTGTAGGTTCCAAATAACAAGAAGGATTTTTTTTGAATTTTCTATGTGCATGGTGGACTCTGTCTTGGGGGTATCCAATGGTCCCCCTCTACCCCCGCCTGACCCGTGATCCCCTCCTTTGGGCCTGTGTCTGACCCCCCCCCCCCCTGCGGGGTCAGTGCTTTCACATTCGGGCTTTTCGAAGTATTTGGCGTCTTCGGGCATATTTTTTGTGCCAGCGGTGAAGATCTCGCCGACTGTCGGTTGGAAGGATGTGCTTTCTAATGGGAAACAAGTCTCTTCCTTTTTTTTGTCTTCTCTTGAGATTGTTTCATCCTCAAGTATTGTGTTTGACATTCCTAATTCGATAAGTGACAGAATCCTCTCCTCCATGGAGAATGTTGTGGTGGGAAGATTTATCTCATACTATCCAATGGTGGATTTGGTTCAGAAATGGGTTGTGGTGAACTGGTGCATTATGGGTAGTGTAGAGATTCGCGCAATGGCTGGTGGTCTTTTCCTATTTAGATTCACTGCTACGAAGGACTTGGTGGTGACTCTGCCATCGGGTTCATGGGTTTTTGGAAAGTACAGTCTAGCTTTGTGCAAATGGAAACCTGGGTTCAACATTGCTACTGATCTAAATAAGTCAGCTCCTATTTGGGTTAGGCTACCGGGGTTGCCTTTGGAGTTTTGGGATGAGACCATCTTCAAATCTATTGGGGACTCACTAGGCCAATTTGTTACCATGGATGCTATCACAAAATCGAAATCAAGGTTAGTCTTTGCGAGATTTTGTGTCAATATTTGTGTTGATAAAATTCTACCAAATTCAATCATGTTGTGTTCTAAGTTGGGCAGCTGGTCTCAACTTGTGTGTTACAAAAACGTTGTGGTATACTGTCAAAAGTATGCTAAAGCAGGGCATCTTATTTCCAACCAAAAATCCACTGTCAGCCGGGAGTCTAAGGACAATGTGTTAAATCCTACTACTTTGTCTAAGAATATTTTGAGACCGTCGTGTGACATTGGGTTAGTTCCCCCAAGTGTTGACCATTCACCTATGAATCCTCCTCACTCACCCTCCCCCATTGGTCCTCCTCCTGAATTTTCTAATCTTGGTGATGCTTTGGAGTTGGTTGCTAAACCCCTATCCTTGTCTCAGGACCCTGGCTCTTCAGCTGTTGATCTTGTGTTTGTGGGGGTCCTTGGTGGGGATTTTGTTCCTGGCACGTCGGCTAGTGACCCTCTGGTTTTGGCTATTGCTTCAGGGACCCGTGGGGCTTTGATTGAGGATGGTGAAATCTGGGAGGAAGAGAGCTTTGGGATGATTGAAGAGTCTACTAAAATTTTGGGGAGTTTAAAGCTTGAGAAAGCTGAGGATGAAGGGATATGGACTATGCCCAAGAAGAAAGGAAGAAAGAAGAAGGTAGATGTAGGAGGAGAATCTAAGCCAAGGAGACCTTCTCAGATATTCACTAGAATGAGAGAGACAACAAATGAGATTGCTCTGCGAAAACAGAGGACATTGGATGTGTCCTCAAAAAAAGGTCAGAAATGAGGATTATGTCATGGAACATTCGTGGGCTTAATAGTTCACACAAACAACGTGCCCTGAAGAACTATATTGTAGAATATAAGATTGTTGTCTGCCTTCTTCAAGAAACCAAAATGTTGATGGTGAATTTTGACAAAAATGCTAACTTTTTCTAGCCTAATGCTTCATATGTCTATGGTGATGTCAAGGGAGCTTGGGGGGGTTTGGTTGTGCTTTGGAACCCTTCTTGTTTGTAGGGTTTTGAAATATTTCACAGTAAAAATAGTATTGGGGTTTCGTTCTCTTATCTTGGAGAAGTGTGGTCTATAATTAATATTTATGCTCCTAATCAGAGGAACTTGCAGAGTATTTTGTGGGATAACATGGTGGCTAAGATCAATCTGAATAAGGGAGGTCGTTGGCTTGTTGCTGGAGATTTTAACTCTCCCCCATTTTTGTCTGAGAAAAGTGGTGGCCTTCTAGATTACACTGACAACATGTCGAATCCGGATAATTTTTTGAATTCTTCGGGTTTAGTTGATATTTTAGCTCCTAGGCCAGAATTTTAGTTGGTCTAATAGACGGGCTGGTGGTGACCTGATTCAGGTCCGGCTTGACTACTTCCTCTACTCTCCTCATTGGACTAATGTTTTAGATGCCAACCTTATTACCTTGCCCAGGACGGTCTCTGACCATAATCCTCTTCTGCTAACCACAAATATTCGACCTGTTGTGGGCCCCTACCCTTTTTGCTTTGAAATAATGTGGAATGCTCATCCTGATTTCAAAAAGAAAATTGTTGAATGGTGGAATATTCTTGTCCAAGGATCCCCTATGTTTAGGATCTACTTTAAACTTAAACATATTAAACCGATGGTTAAAGGATGGAACAAAAATGTGTTTGGGGATGTGTTTCAAAGGAAAAAACTACTTGAAAGAAAGTTGAGGACCTTATAGAAAAATTTGGATGAGAGTGATGATAGTGAGCAGACTCACATCCAAGAACGGGAAGCTAGAATGGAATGGGAATGTGTCCTAAAAAATGAGGAGGTATTGTGGAAACAAAAATCAAGGGTCCAATGGTTGAAGGAAGGAGATAAGAACACCTCCTTTTTTCATATTGCTACCATCAAGCACAGGAAAAGGAACCAAATTGACAAATGCCACTGGGGAGGTGATTTCAAATCAAGCTCAAATTGGAAGTTGTGCGGTGAACTACTTCAAGGAGGCTTTTTTGGCTCTAGTTGAAGCACCCAACCTGGCTTCGAACTGTGTGATTCTTCAACATCTCCCTGCCTCCATCTCTTAGAAAGATAACTTGGGAATCCTTAGGATTGTTTCCATGGAAGAAGTTCGAATGGCTACCTTTAGCATGGAGGCTTTCAAAGCCCCAAGGCCTGATGGTTTTCCTCCTGCTTTTTTTCAGATTTTTTGGGATACTGTGGGTGGGGACCTTGTTCTTGCGGCCAGGGACTTCTTCAAATCTAGTAGGATCCTTAAACAATTCAACCACACTTTCATTTCTCTTATCCCCAAGATTAGTGAGCCTCTTTCTATAACTAACTTTCGCCCTATTAGTCTTTGTAACACCTTTTATAAGATCCTTTTTGTGATCCTAGTTAACCATATCAAACCTCTCCTAGATAAAATCATTAGTCACACTCAAAAGGGGTTTGTCCCTGGGTGACATATTCTTGATGCCACTTTGACTACCCATGAACTGCTCCACTCTATGGATTGATGTAACAATGCGGGGATGGCTCTCAAGCTTGACATTTCCAAAGCTTATGATAAAGTGTTGTGGGACTTTATCCCGAAGGTCTTGGCCAAGTTTGGATTTAACAGTTCGGTCATCAAACTCATTATGGAATGTGTAAGTATTGTTAAGTTCTTGGTTATGATTAATGGATCCCCCTGTGGGTTCTTCTCTGTTGGTAGAGGGCTCAGACAAGGATAACCTCTATCTCCCTATCTTTTCATTATGATTGCTGATGTGCTTAGTAAGAATTTCACGGGTCTGCTATCAAAGGGCTCCATTTCCGGTGTTAGAGTGGCTTCCTCTCTAAATTTGATTGTTGTACAGCAATTTATGGATGACACCTTTCTATTTAGGAAGGCCTCTGTGGTGGAAGCCAGGAAATGGAAAACTTGTCTTAACAACTATGCCTCTTGCTCTGGTCAATGCATCAATTACAACAAAAGTAAGATTTATTTTTTCAATTGCATGCCTAATTTGAAAAATAGGTTGACTACGGTTCTAGGATGTGTTGGTGATTCTCTCTCATCGGTGTACCTTGGGCTCCCCCTCACGGTTAAGGAGGTACCCACAGAGTTCTAGAATTCAATTCTGAAAAGGATTCAAAGGAAGTTGGTTGGGTGGAAGGGCTCTTTGCTAAGTCATGCTGGAAAACTTCAACTGCTCACTATGGCTATCCAAGGCATCTCCACTTATTTTCTATCTATTTTTAAGATGCCTAAGTATATTGCTGATAAATTTGAAAGAATTCAAAGGAATTTCCTATGGTCCGGTACCGAGGAAAAAAAGAAACTCGCTTTGGTGAAATGGGAAAGGGTCTGCCAAGCTAAAAACTGTGGTGGGCTTGGAATAAGGAAGATTGTTAACTCTAACAGGGTTCTGATGGCCAAGGTTGGTTGGGACCAATTAAGGAACACTAAGGACTGGTGTAAAATTTGGAATTCCAAATATCTTCAGAATAGGCCCTTGATTGATTGTCTTTTGGAACCTCACCCCCAAGGCTCTATTGTGTGGAGGAGCATCTATTGCATACAGGGCTTGCTAAAGAAGGGAATTAAATGGGAAATGGAAAATGGGATCAAAATCAGGTTCTGGGAAGATACTTGACTTATTGACTCCTCTTTGGCTTCCTTTGGCTTTGGGGCGGTGATGGGAGCAGCTCAGAGATTCCTTGGCATTCATATCAATGACTATGTTTTTGGACCTCCTAGAGCTAGGGTTTGGAAGGATCTTATCCTTTGTTTCCCCCATTCTCTTGACCTTTGTTGTCTTGCTCGATCCCTTTAGGTGATTCTCTCCAGCTTCAGGTTTCCTTCCTATGACAAGGAGGATGATTTTTTTTGGACTTTTGATAAACATGGGGATCTCTTTGCGGGGTCAGCTTACACTCTACTGACCAATGAAACTTCTGTTGTGGAATCCTGGAAGATGGTTTGGAATCGTCATATGATCACTAAAATTTATTTTTTCTAGTGGATGACCTATCATAATAGGATTCTTATCCAGGACAATCTAAGGACTCGGGGTTTTTGTTTTCCCAATAGATGTTTCCTTTGCAATAAAGGGGAGGAATCTGTCAGTCACCTTTTATGACACTGCTCGTTTGCTGCTGAAGTTTGGGGGCTAGCTTTTGAGAAACTTGGTGTCTCTTGGGCTATGAGTAAGGACCTTTTTTTCATTTATTCTCGGTTGTTATGACTCATTTTTCCACCCTCTGCTTGGCAAAATTTGGAAGCAGGTTCCCCCTGTTTTAGGTTGGTGTTTATGGAAGGAGAGGAATAATAGGGTTTTTAGGAATATTGAGAGAAGCCCCAAGGAGGTTTTTAGCATTGGAGTTAGTCTCATAGAGGAGAATATCTCCCTCTTTAATGGGAAAATCCTAGAGAGGGGCCCGATGGATTATGAAATAAAAATGGCTAAAAAATGGCACCAAGATTTAAAGGCTAACTCCTTTGATAATACAAAACTTTTAGCTAGAAAAAATACTAAATGGGAGCCTTCGGATAGAGGATGGTTTAAAATTAATTTTGATGGGGCTGCTAAGAGCAACCTATGTAGGGCAAGCATTGGTGGAGTTATTAGAGATTCTATGGGAGCTCTGGTAACGGGATTTGTTGGAGGTATTGGGTCTCATTTAGCTTTAGTGGCAGAGGCTCGTGCGCTGCTAATGGGCTTCAAAATTGTTGTTTCTTTGGGGATTTCTTATCTCCACATTGAGGGAGACTCCAAGTCGGTTACGGATGTTGTGAATAAAAGCGGATTAATGTGTTGGAATACTAAGGACATTTTGTTGGATATTAGCTTCCTTTTATCCAAATTTAGTGAGAAAAAGGCGGCCCATATCTTCAGAGAAGGCAACCAGGTGGCGGATGCCTTGGCTAATCTTGGCTCGGGCTGGGATTCGGCTAAATGTTGGAGGAAAAAGGAAAGGCTTCCGCCAAATATTCAAGCGTTAATCATGCGGGAACAGGGCTACCATGGGTTGCAATGAGTTTTAATCTTTGGATGACAGGAGCTGATTGGGGGACCCACTGGATTTTTTTGGGTATCTGGTGGATGAGCGTTAACTTTGAAATGAAGTATAGGTGGAGGTTTCCTGGGAAATATCTGCATGTGTGGAGCACGGAAAGGAGGTTCCACATGTCTATCCTTTGGAAATGGTGGATGGGGTTGGGTTCTAAGGTTACAGTGAGGTGGCGGGGATGGGAATTAAATAATGGGTTCAAGTTTAATTATGGCGGCTTGATGATGGATAGGTGGAAGGACGTGACTTCATATTTTCATAGTCGTACTATGCAATCTAGTCCCTTGGGGATTGTTGGATTTCTTATTTTATCTCCTCCTTGCATCTAGGGGAGTGAATGTATTTATAATGATTTGACTATTCATGTTGGGAGATGGCCTTCTAGGGGCTTCGGGTTGGTTAGTTTAGCATGGGACTCTTTTGGCTTGATTTGGATGCTCACTATTTTTAGTTATCTGGCATTTCCACCTGGGTTTTTGTGCATCCTCTACTTGTCCGCTAATTCTTTCCTTCTTGGTTGTAATCATAAGTTCTTTAAATTTTGTGTCAAATCACCCTGTGGTGATTTTCCCCTCTATGCATGCATCCTGTATGCGGGTTTAATCATCCTTTGTTGTATTCCTTTCCTTAACTATCACATTGTGATTATCATTTGTGGCTGTTGCAATTGACATTTTTTTCATTTTGATTCTTTTGTGCAAGTTGGTAGTATGGGTGGTGAGCAGGTTAGAACTGAACCTGACAATTGTGAGGAGTTTCAGAACAACGCTTTGGTCTGGCACATTTGTGTGGAGGGTGGCATTGCTCTGCTTATGGAATGCTTGGTTGGTGGATGGCCATGATCCAATCCTATCGGGTCAGCTTGCCAATTCGTGGAAGGACAGACGGGTCTCCATTGGTGGTATATCATTTGAAATCAGTGAAGAGGTTATTGCGCAAGCTATGGGTTTGTTGTGTTATGGGAAAAAGTATCCTAAACACACCAAAAAACCTATCCATGAAAGCTTAAAGTCCTTTTTTAGAGGAGAGGAGACTTTGGTGCGGAATCAGGCGGGGTTTGAGAGGGATGCGCTCCTGAACCTTGGGACCAGGTGTGTATGGCATTGATGAAGTATGTTACATTGGAAGGTAGATTTAAAACTTGTTTCTTTTACCATTTCCCGTTGTTAAATCACCTTAGACATAAGATGTTGCTCAGTTTCCCATTTTTTCTTTTAATGGACCTTGAAAGCTCTGTTGACAAGTGCAAAGAGTACACCAGCCGCAATCCCTGTGATCTCCCACTGCTCCCGCTCCATCGAGGGCTTATCCTTAGACTGTATCACTTTCATCTTGCCCTTTGCCCGCCCAAACCCATCACGACCATCCGTATTGAGAACATTGAACCCCTTTCAACTCTGCATATTTCCCCGACTAAGTCTAAGAGCCCTCCTCGGAAGCCCAATTCGGGCAATGTGGGGAATCCTAAAGCCAAAATTACCACCAAACAACTTAAGGGTGGGTTGGGTAAGGCCCATGCCCATGCAGCGGAAGAACTCTATGAGCTAAAAGCCACTCAAGCTGACTCAGCCTACAAGGCCACCTTGACTAAAAAAGGTAAGGAGAAATGCATGCTGGCCCCAACTACTAAAGATTGTAAGGGAAAGAATGTTGTCAGGAAAGATTCCAGAGGGGATACGGTTGTGGGAAACATGGAGATGATAGGAGGGGAAAATTTCAAGAGGAGATCCGGAAGGCTGGCCAAGAACAGCAAGAAGAGGCTAATTATTGAAGACTTTGAGGAGGAGCAATCAGACAACAAAGGTTACAAGGAAGAAGATTCTGAAGAGGAGGAGGAGGAGGAAGAAATGGTGGAGAGGCCCCAGTTTACTCCGATGGACGGCAAACTTCCGGTTGATGGCTCTGCCTCTCACTCTCCCCATCCCTTGGTGGATGAGCTTGGAGAGGTTCAGGGGACTATGGATGTTGGAGTGGATTCGTGCGATGTGGTTAAAAGAATGGATACTCTTGACAAAAGATTTTGAAGGTTAACCCGCTTCTCCATGAGGTTGGGTCACTTTGTCACAAGCACCCTGTCTAATGCTATAAAGGAGGAGCTGGAGGGTAACAATAGCCAGGAAAACAAAGAATGGGTGGGTGATGAGGCAGTGGACCTCCTGATTAAAAACTGGGACAATGTCAGTTAGTTGCTCCCTATGCATGTTTGTCGGCTGATGCTCTGCAGTTGTTGTGCTACCTTTGGGTTGTTTTTGTGTTTTGTTTTCTTTATGTTTTTTGTTTAGTCTCGTTCCTTTTTGGCCCTAGTGGCTCATTGTGAAGGGTACAGTGTCCTGTAAATGTTGCTTAACTTTTCAAAAACATACTTAATATATTGAATTATTCTCAAGAGGTATTTTACAATGACAATAGAGAGTGGAATGTAACGATACAAACTTGTTAACAAAAAAAAAAATTATCTTAAATTTGACATTGATCTCTAGTTTTTAATATTAAATTAGTGATCTCTAATCAAAATATTAATATTTAATATTTTCAAAATAATCAACACTTAACATTTATGTCTTCAAATATTAACTTAAATAAAATAATTTTAAACTAAAACAAAATAACTTTTAAAAAATAAAATACCTCTAGGTTGATATCTCTCCACACTTTTAAGATAATTAAAATCTTTATACTAATTAGAAAAATACCACACCATACCCATAATTATGAGTATGACCAATTACCAATCAATGTAACTCTGCCACCCCTCCAGTAAAGACATTTTACTGCAACAAATAATTCCGCTGTAAAAATATTGAAGGCAGTGGAGAAGAAGAGTGTGGTATCCTCAATCATCACAGCTTTCAGGAGCAATTCCAAGTCGAGAACCAGGAATGTCATACACTATTCGGAAGTTGTGCTGCTGGTAACTCCCTAGTATAGATATTATGGAAACTGAGGGGTCATCCGGAGGTGGAGCGAAAGCCAAGCATTGCACCGACCCCTGCTCATCCGCAGGAAATAATACATTAACCTGCTGCAGAGCCACGTCCACATTACTATCAAAATGCAACCTGATCTGAGGCACCTCCACCTCCTCGGAAGGCATGTTAAAGCAAGTATCGAAGATCTCGTATGGAGCAGCCTGACTCAGATTCGGGAGGTGGCGGACGAAAGAGTCTCTCACAGAATTGTAAACTGGGGTCACCAGCCGAGTGATAAAGGTTCCCGAGTCTATAATTGTCCCTTTTCCACTCGACTGCTCTATCGCCGGCACTGATACGCGCTCTTCTCCAACCGAGACTCCGTTTAACCCCACGTAATAGAACGAAGGGTTGGCATCGTTTGACAACAGGGACGTGAACTGCAAGCCAGGGGAGGAAAGGGCGGCTTTCCCAAGCGCAAGGCAGCCCGTCGATTCAGGAGACGGGAGGCAATAAGAGAAGGTTTGGTCGAACAGCTTGGCCGTCTGTGAAAGAAACGAGAGCGAATCCCTACCAAAACCGACCAAACCGGGCGCGGAGGTGATAAGCCCTGTCCGATCTTTGGCGCAGCCGAAAATGAAGTCCGGCATGGACTGCGAGCCCATGGCCAGCGAGTCCGTTGACATCAGCTCCTTCACCTGGGATCCATCGCCGTAGGTCTGCGTAATGCTGCAGTTGAAATTCCCGCAGGTTGGAGTGCTGCCCAGTGCCTGGCACGTCTCCGAAGAGCAGCTTAGGAATTGGAAGGTGGGTGACTTGGAGGGGTCGAAGACGTTCCCTGTGCAATCGGTGCAGGCGGCGCAGGGAATCCAGGAGATGTCACTGCCTGTGTCGAGGGACATGTAGAAGCTCTGCTGGGGCGTGCCGAAACCCAGATTGATTATGTAGTCTCCGCTCTTTGAATCCAAAGGGACGTCGGCATCCTCTTGTGTAGTAAACTTGGTCACTACTCGCGTTATTGCACTGTAGCGCTGGATGTCGCCCCTTATTGAGTCAACCGTTGTGGTCAGCCGCGTTGAATTGTTGTTGCGGAAAGGGGAGCACTTGGCATTGATGTGCATCAGAGGAAAGCTCGTGCTTGACTTCTTTGGCTGAGCAGCAGTGCAGCCTCCACTGCTTTGCGCTACGCCACAGCTGAGTAGCAGAAGAAGTAAGAGATGAAGTGTTGTCATGTCTTACCAGAGAACCAATCCAGAGATGGATGATAATTTGTGAAGAGGAAACGAATGAATGGATTGATATAAAGCAATGAGCAGCGTGTGGTGTGGGGAGTTGAAAGGTCTTTGATGGAGGCGATGTTTTGTCTTAGATTTCCAGTCTTCACAAACTGCCATGTAAATTATTGTGGACTTGATTTCAAGATTTGAGTCTTTGCGCCGGGTGTCTCAGTCATGGACGCAACTGAGAGATTCCCGCGGAATGCGTTATTGACAACCACATGCAAGAGATGAATATCTTTGCTAAATACGCTGGAAACCACCCACATTTCTCAATCAGCTGTCTCTTCTGTTCGCACTCGAAATTCTCTCATAGGCAAATGTTAATTTGTTATTTTTTGGTGTAAAATTATTTGTGCGATTTGACATGAGTTATATGGTGATTTCTTTGTGGTTATTAGTGGTTTGATTAAGTTTTCTTGTTAAGTTTTTAGTAGTTTTTTAATTAAGATACAATGATTTAGAATAAGAGAATTGTTATAGTTAAAGAATTAGAGTTTATTTGTTAAAAATGAGAGGTTTATATTATGTAACATTATATAATAAGAAATGTGTCAAATTATTGTACATAATTTTTTTTCTTGTATTATTTTTTAAAAAATTGTGAAGGGAAAATGACAATTTAACAATCATTATTTAAAAAATATAAACAATGGTTTCATAGGAATTGTAAATCTAACATAGACTTGCAAATCTCTATTAAATTATTGTACTTGGTTTGTGGTTCCCTTAATATAGAATCTTTATCTTTTTTAAAATAACTTCCCAAATTTTGACTTCGTTAATATTTAAGAACAAGTACGAAGAGTTTACTAGAAGAATATATTTTGACATAGTTGAAACTTTAATAATTTTTTACAACTTTTAAGATTATAATGTGGAAAAGGTTCTATACATATTTATAAAAGAAAATAATTTGAAAAAGTCACTAAATAAAATTATCTAAATAACTACATGGAACCACTCTATTGATGATTCTCATTTAATATAGTTGTAGAGAAGAAAAATGTATATCTTGACCTTTTAATCTTGGTTGATACTTGTGTTTGGTCTTTTTATCATTCTAACATTTAATTTAATTTTTATTTGTGTGTAACTTTACCTCAATTTTAAATATATCATCTACATCTCACATCTTTCATTTTAGAAAAAAGGCTAGTATTTCTTCTTTAGGAAATTTTCTTCCAAGAAAAGGTCATGGGTGTGTTCCTATCCAAGGGCTTGTCCCCATAATTAAAAATATACTTTCCTGTACTTTTCAGCTTCCCATTTCAATTTTTAGACCATTTGTTTTTTCTTTCACATTAAATATATTGATTTGTGTGTCTAATGCTTTGTATTTAAAGAAAATCCCTAAGATATAAGTGATTATAAAAAATCATAATCAAAATTCACTTATCAAAAATCAACATTCAAAGATCAAAAATTGAATTCGAAAGCATTTGACAAAAGTAATATATTCACTTATGCATCATCATTCATAAATAGTACAATAGGATTTTTTTCGTTTTTTCATGTATGTCTTTTATCATTATAAAACTAGAGCAATTTTGACTCACTGTTAAAGAAGTTCCACACTTTCCCTTTCTTATAAAAAATCACTAAGGTTCTTTCAATACCTCATTTATCTCAAACATAAGTACAATTCAAGACCAAAGAAAACTAAAGGACATTTTATCAATGAATATGATTGTATGGAAAAAATATCCAAGTCAACTAAGCTATAGGCACAACCTAATCTAAAGCAAGTCTAGATCCATTATTTTGATTTTCACATAGTCTAACAATTTAATTCTAACTCCAAAACTCTAATTTTAGTCTTTAAGGAAAAAAATTAGTATCTTATCATTGAAAATAAAAAATAGACATAGTATTAAGCCCCTTACAATTACTTTGATTTTTATTCAATATTATTATCTAAATTTGTATTAATTTAGACTTATTAATTGATTTATCATTAAAATAGATCTTAAGTTTATCATAAGTGTGGGATTAAGTATTTATCTTATATTTTGATGAACTCATGGCATCTAAGATTTTATCCTAGGCATCCCTCTTCTAAACTTTTGAGTTGCGAATCTAATTACATTAATTTTCATATCATTTTTAAATTTTGATTTTTTGTTTGGGGATCTTGTTTACATGTGACCATGTTATTATTCTTATAAAGGCTAATGACTCCCACTAAGATGGAGATGTCAAAGTAGCCCATCATGTAGGTGTTGGAGTGACTCAAAGTACACCTAAAATTGTGGCATGTACTTGTTTTCTTTACTAGAGTTTTTTCTTAACTTGGTTTGATGATAATTATTTTCCACATGAGAAGGTAATGGTTTCCATTTTTATGTAAAAAAAAAACCAAATTAATCATTTATAGATATAGATTATTCCTTATAAGATTAGATAAAAATATAAACCTTAAGAATAACTCAAATATGTCATTACATAATTCATCAAGATATAGACTATCTCAAAATCATCTATTATAAAAATATTATTTCCAAGCGTCATTACAATGATCTATACATGGCCTACAAGAGTATACTAGTCTTATTTTATATGGCATTCACTTATCCTCTATCATGCATTCCATTTTTTTATAGTCTATTTACCTTAATACTACTTTGTTGGAATTAAGATAACATATAGGATGAGTTATCATATGCTTGGATGGGATTGATATTTCTTATTCTTTGGAATATATCCTACCAAATGGTTTACCACATTACACATGCAAAATTTTCATCAATCCTTCAAGAATGTATATTTTTCTTCTCAATATTTATGACACTTCCAACATGAATTTTTTCTCTATGCACCCACTTTCCCACTATCAATAATTTAATTAAACATCCCAAAATTAATTATTTTACTTATTCATATAAAATTTAAATCATTTCTAGGATTTCTAATAATTCCAAAGTGTGTTTTCCATAAGGTCCCAATAATTGAGATCCCCAAATACACTTTTAAGTGACAATCTTCTTGATTTATGCATTGGAAACAAGCTTAGATTTCTATATTTTCCATGGCACCATTTGTGTAGAACTCCATCATCCTAGAATTTTACTACATTAAGGAGTCCTCAAATATTAAATTATCCTTTAAAAAATTATTGTGTAGGTTGAAGGCTCAACGGCATTGTTGATCACTAATATAAGATAGTTTTATTGTGACTCTAACTATCATTTTTTACCTCTATATCCTTACTCTATAAGTTTGTCACTTTCAATATGTGTACATTCATTATTATTTCCTCAATCTTGAAAGAAACCCCAATATGCAACTAGAAAAATTTCTCTTTTGATAATAATTATAAATATATCCAATAACTATAAATGTAAACATAACGTAATTATAAAATTAATTTCATTAATAAATTAATCTCACAAGTACATTAAATAGCACATCACTCAATAATACATCAAGTCAATAGCTACAACCCGTAATACTAATTATAATAAGTAAAATTGGGCCAATGAGCTAATCTATCACATATAAATTGTTGTTATTACTCAAGGGTGCGATGTACACATGCACTATTTAGCTTAAATCCACAAGCCACACACTACAAGATCAAATTGCTTATTTTGGGGAAGGTAATTGAAATTTTATATTGAAGGAATCCCTTTCCTCCCCAACCATAAATTTGGCATGAAGAACCCAAATAAATAATCTAAAAGTATGAAATAGAGATAATTTTAATAATTAAATTTTAATTTTATTTCCATTTTATTTCACATAGACATATAATCAAATCTACAGTCTGTATAACTTAACCAATATGGTTGAATTTCACAACATCAATAACACTGCAGTAAAATAATACAAATCGATCAATACTCTATAATGTGTTACAACACATCAATATAAGTAACCCAAATGAATATAGAAACCAGCATATAATACAAGATAAATACATGACAAGACAATGACACATAAATAATACAATAGCACATAATTATATACCCAATTTTTTCCCAACCATGATAAATCCATTCTTAACCATCTAGTGTGGCTACATAATAACTACCTCACAAAAGAGAGAATACAATCTATAATGACCATAGAGAATTCTACCTCTATAGGTAGAATAAAATGCATACAAATAAATTAGGTCAAAATACTTTAAAATGGAGAATATCCTCAATCTAGTGTGTTCAAGGAAAGGAATAATACATATAGAGCCTATAGATCTTCTACCAACAAGAGCACTAAAGTCAATGTGGTGTAATTTATATAATATAAAGAGAAAGCTTTAATTCTTAAGCCAACCTATCTCTAGGAAACAATGACCTTCTAGGTGTACACAAATTATAAAACATGATACTATAACATATATATCCATGGTAAGGATATCTAAATTCTCACACTCCCAACCTAATCCAAATACTCCAATGGAAATCAAGATATTTATTTTCTCATTAATTTATAAGAAGATAATTATGTATTATGGAAGCTTGAAATTGTTTCTCATCATTTCCTTATTCAATAGCCATTTTGTAGCTATACATATCACATGTTGTGAAGGATTCAACATATCACCAAAATAATCTGGGAAATGCATGTACTTATCAAGACATTACATCCAAATGATATAGTCAAATAATGCATCATACAAAAAAATGTACTATCTTAGATCACTCATAACTAGCAAAAACATAATCTATAACACTTAGAAAACTTATGCCTAAAATAAAAGATTTAGGAACTCAAAGAAAAATGCCACCCAAATCCCTAACACCCAAGGGGGTAGCTTGGTCCATAGCCTAATAAATGGTCTAGTCCTTCTAGATTTCCTACCAAGTGACTTGGTTTCTCTAGGATGGCCTACCTAGTGGCTTGGTTTACTTAGAATGGCCTACTTTTGAAAAAACATTTTACAAATTGGTTTCTTACATTTCTTCTTATAATTGGTCCAAAACTTCTTAAATTATAAAAATAAAAATAAAAATAAAAAGCAAACACAAAACTTGTAGCAAAAAAATAAAAATTGTCCTATACTTGTGTAAGAATGAAATTTAAACACAAAGTAAAGGTTTGAACAAATTTAATATACACTTCAAATTGGATCTACACTCACCTTTGATAAAGAAAAAAGATGAATTGCATAAATAAAATGAATTGACAACATGATTCAAATTAAAATGCAATACCTTTTGATGGAAAATGGATATGCTCTCACCAATGATCATTTTTTTGTTGCACGTACTTTGATACCATCTACTTGCTCCAAATCAAAGTGAAGAAATGGTGAATTTGATCTTAATTTATATATTTTTTATGAGATTGATGAATGGATAGGATTTGATCTTGGATCATGAGTTTACCCCAATTGATAGTGGAATGAATGTGGAGAGGTAGTAGCCACTACCTATTTTTATGGAGGTAATTAGCTAGTTATCTCATTTAATTGATGAGTTGACTAATTTGATTGAATTGTTTAATTATTTCTATTAATGAGTTAACTGATTGTTTTTGTCATTGATGATGATTGAAATTTATTTGCAAATTATTTTTAGTATTGAATTTCCATTTTGAATATTATCAAAACACTATTTTTGATCATATAATTTATTTTATGAAAACATAATCAAGTTTACTAGTTTTAATGGTTATTTACATTGGGCTTTGCTTCTAAGGATGTGGGGATGGAACAAGGAAATAATTCCCAAAGAGGTGGATATTGGAGAGGTTGGAATAGTCGATTCAATTTTGAGAATAATGACTTTATTAAATATAATGATTGAATTCAAAAAAGCAATGACAT
Source organism: Sequoiadendron giganteum (assembly GCA_007115665.2). Lineage (NCBI taxonomy): Eukaryota > Viridiplantae > Streptophyta > Pinopsida > Cupressales > Cupressaceae > Sequoiadendron > Sequoiadendron giganteum. The sequence goes on along the minus strand of CM021108.1, from coordinate 452,199,773 downwards.
GCTTTGAGATAGGAAGTCTTTTCATGATTTAAATAACAAGAACTATGGAAAAAACACTAAAATATCTATTCAATAGATGCTCATAACCCTCAACTATAAAGTGTTCTTAAACTCCCTACACACGAAAAATTTAATCAACCCATTATTGAACCACCAGACATATTAAGCAGACATTAGCACACTTAATATATTTAATTGAAATAATAATGAGAAAACCAGACCCTTAATAATGAGCATGACCAATTACCAATTACCAATTGATTTCCTTGGCTGAGCCGCAGAGCAGTCCTCCTTCTCCTCTGTGTCCTCTCGACTGAATAGTAAGGGACTTACTTTTAGAAGATTACTGTTTTGAGCTACGCCACAGCCCAGTAGCAGAAAAAGAAAAAGATGGAGTGTTGCCATTTCTTACTGCAGAACTAATCCAGAGATGGGTGATAATTTGTGAAGAGGAAAGGAATGAATGAATGACATAAAGGATAGAGCAGCGTGTGGTGGAGGGAGTTGAAAGGTCTTTGATGGAGACGATGTTTTGTTTTAAATTTCCATTCTTCACAAACTGCCATGCAATTCTCTGTGGACTTGACTTAAAGGTTAGAGTCTTTTCGCTGGTTGTCCCACTCTTACACGCAACAGGGAGATTCCAGTGGCATGCATTATTGTTAATCACATTTCATATGACAAATATCTTTGCTAAATACTCGTACGATTTGCAGCCCCTCCATGACCATACAATCTCAGAGGGAAATGTTAACTTTATTTTTGGGTGTAAAATTATCTGTGCAATTCCACAAGATACAATGATTTATAGAAATAATACTGAGAATGGCAGATTGTCATAATTAAAGAGTTGGAATTTTATTTGTTAAAAAAGGGAGGTTTATACTATGTAACACTGTTAAATAAAAATTGTGTCTCTTAGTTGCATAAATTTCTTTTGTATGTATTTTTAGAAAATATTATATGGTGAAAAATATGACAATTTTGTATAATTTAAAATAGAAAATGAAAACTAAAGCATTTAAACAATAATTATTAAATAAAATTAGTTAAATAATCACATAAGATCGATCTATTAATGATTTGTCATTAATATAATTGTAGAAGAGTAAATTGCATATTTTAGTCTTTACTCTTGTTTGACACTTATGTTTGGTCATTTTGTCATTCTAACATTTAATTTATCTTATCCCCATAATTAAAATCTTTTTTCCTATTTTCTTGAGTTTACCATTTCAATTTTTAGACCGTTACTTGTTTTCTTGCATACCAGTACATCAATTTGTGCACTAAATTTTGTGCATTTAAAGAGAATCTCTAAGATATACAAAATCTGTTATCAAAAACCAACATCTAAAAATCAGCAATTGAATTGGAAAGAATTTATCAAAACTAACATATGCACTTATGTAGACCATATTTATTCATCATTAAAACCCCAATAATTACATCCATTTAAAATTTTTGGTGCCTAGGCCTTAGAATCATGGTGAAAAATTAATTATTACCACTTAATAAATTGTTTACCATAAGTGCGGGTTTGAGTACATTTATCCTACATTTTGATGAACTTGTGATTTCATCACATCTAGAATTTTATCCTAGGCATCCCTCTTCTAAAATTTTGAGTTATGAATCTAATTACATTAATTTTTAAATCATTTTTAATTTTTTTTTGTTTGGGGATCTTGTTTACATATGACCATGTTATTATTCTTACAAAGACTAATAACTCCCAATATGATGGAGATGTCATAGTAGCCCATCATGTAGTTGTTGGAGTGACTCAAACTACACCTAAAATTGTGGCATCTACTTGTGTTCCTTAATATAGTTTATTCTTAAAGGTTTGAAAATAACATGAGAAGGTAATGGTTGCCATGTTCATTTACAAAAAATTACCCCAATTAATCATTTGTAGTTATAGATTATTTCTTATAAGATTAGAAGAAAATATATACCTTAAGGATAACTCAAATATGTCATTACATAATTCATCATATAGACTATTTCAAAATCATTTATTCTCAAAATATTATTTCCATGAGTCACTACAATGATCTATACATGGCCTACAAGAGTATACTTGGCTTATTTTATATGGCATTCACTTATCCTCTATCATGCATTCCATTTTTATTTTCAAATAGTCCCTTTACCTTAATATTAATTTGTCTGAATTAAGATAGCATATAGGATGAGTTCTCATATGCTTGGATGGGATTGATCTTGCTTATTCTTTGGAATCTATCCTACCATATGGTTTGCCTTACAAATGCAATTTTTTCATCAATCCTTAAAGAATGTATCTTTTTATTCTCAATATTTATGACACTTTCAACATGAATGTTTTCTCTATGCACCCACTTTCCCACTATCAATAATTTAATTCAACATCCCAAAATGAATTATTCTACTTATCCATATATAATTTAAATCATGTCTAGGATTTATCATAATGGCATAGTGTGTTTTTCATAAGGTTCCAATCAATTGAGATCCCCAAATACACTTTTAAGTGACAATCTTCTTGATTTATGCATGGGAAAGAATCATATTTCTAGTTCTACCATGGCCCCTATGTGTAGAACTCCATCATCCTAAAATTTGACTACATTAAGGAGTCCTCTTGAACATTAAATTATTTTTAAAAAACTATTATGTAGGTTGAAGGCTCAACAACATTATTGATCATTAATCTAAGATAGTTTCATTGTGACTCTAATTGTCATTTTTTTACCTCTATATCCTTACTCTATAAGTTTGTCACTTTAAATTATGTGTGATTACAAACATATCCAATAACTATAAATGTAAACATAAACAAGTAATTATAAAATGAATTTCATTAATAGAGTAATCTCACAAGTACATTAAATAGTACATCACTCAATAATACATCAAGTCAACAACTACAACCCTTAATACTAATTATAATAAGTAAAATTGGGCCAATGAGCTAATCTATTACATATAAATTATTGTTCTTACTCAAGGTTACAATGTGCACATGCACTATTTAGCTTAAATACACAAGCCATTCACTATACAAGATCAAATTGCTTATTGGGGAAGGTAATTAAACTTGTACGTTGAAGGAATCCCTTTCCTCCCCAACCATAAATTTGGCATGAAGTACTCAAATAAAAAATCCAAGAGTATGAAATAGAGATAAGTTTAATGATTAACATTTAATTTTATTTCCATTTTCTTTCACATAGACATCTAATCAAATCTATAGTCCATATAACCTAACCAAGATGATCCAATTTTAGAACATCAATAACACCCCAATAAAATAATACCAAATCATCAATACTCTATAATATGATACAACACATCAATACAAGTAACCCAAATGAATATAGACATCAAGCATATATAATACAAGATATATACATGAAAAGACATTAATGACACACGAATAATGCAATACCACATAATGATATACCCAATTTTTTCCCAACCATGCTAAATCCATTTCTTAAGCATGTAGTGTGGCTACATACTAACTACTTCACAAACGAGAGAATACATTTTATACCAACCATAGAGAATTCTACCTCAATAGGTAGAATAAAATTCCTAAAATAAATTAGGTCAAAATACTTTACAATGGAGTTCATATCCTCAATCTATTGTGTTCAAAGAAAAGAATAATAAATATAGATCCCATAGATCTTCTACCAACAAGATCACTAAATTAAATGTGGTGTAATTTATATAGATTGAAGAGAAAGCTTAAATTCTTAAGCCAACCCATCTCTAGGCGATAATGACCTCCTAGGTGTACACAAAGTAGAAAATATGATACTATAATATATCTATCCATGGTAAGGATATTTAAATTCTCACACTTCCAATGTAATCCAAATACTAGATAATGGCAATCAAGATATTTAATTTCTCATTAATAACAAGATAGTTATGCATTGTGGAAGCTTGAGATCGATTCGCATTATTTTCTTATTCATTAGCCATCTTGTAACTATGCATATCAAATATTACTAAGGATTCAACATATGACCAAGATAATTTTGGAAATGCATGAACTTATCAAGACATTACATCCAAATGATATAATCAAAGAATGCATCGTACAAAAAAATTATGTACTATCTTAGATCACTCATAACTAGCAAAAACATAATGTATAACACTTGCAAGACTTATGCCTAAAATAAAAGATTTAGGAACTCAAAGAAAAATGCCATCCAAATCCCTAACACCTAAGAGTGTAGCTTGTGTCTATAGCCTAATCAATGGTGTATTCTTTCTAGATGTCCCACCTAGTGGCTTGGTTTCTCTAGGATGGTTTACCTAGTGGCTTGGTTTGCCTAAAATGGCCTACTTTTGGAAAAACATTTTACAAATCAATTTCTTACATTTCTTCTCACAATTGATCCAAAAATTCTTATATTCTAAAAATAAAATAAAATAAGACATACACAAAATCTGTAGCAACAAAAAAAAAATTCTCATAGAGCAAGTGTAAGCATGAAATTTAAACACAAAGTAAAGATTTCAACAAATTTAATACACACTTAAATTGGATCTACATCACCTTTGATAAAGAAAAAAGATGAATTGCATAAATAGAATGAATTGACAACATGACTCAAATTAAAATACAATAAATTTTGGTGAAAAATGGATATGCTCTTAGCAATGATCAAATGTTTGTTGCACACTTTGATACCATCCGCTTACTTCAAATCAAGGTGAGGAAATGGTGGATTTGACCTTCATTTATATATTTTTTATGAGATGGATGAATGGATAGGATTTGATCTTGGATCATGAGTTTACCCCAATTGATAGTGGAATGAATATGGAGAGGTGGTAGCTACTACCCATTTTCATGGAGGTAATTAGCTAGTTATCTCATTTAATTGATGAATTATTTAATTATTTCTATTAATGAGTTAATTGATTGTTTTTGTCATTAGTAATGATTGAAATCTGTTTGTAAATTATTTTCAGTATTGGGTTTCCATTTTGAATATTATCAAAACAATATTCTTGATATAATTGTTTTTAGGAGAACATAATCAAGTTTACTAGTTTAAATGCATATTTCCATTGGGTGTTGCTTCTAATGATGTTAGGTTGGAATCAAAGAAATAACTCCATAGAGGTGGATATTGGAGAGGTTGGAATAGCCAATCCAATTTTGAGAATAGTGACTTTATTAGATGTAATGGTTGAATTCAAAGAAGCAATTCATGCTTTTAGGTATCAAGTCTTTTCATGATTTAGATAACAAGAATTATGAAAAAATCACTAGAATATATATATTCAGATAGACATTTATAACCCTCAACTATAAAGTATTCTTAACGTCACTACACACGAAAAGCTTAATCAACCCATTATTGAACAACCAAACATATTAAACAGGCATTGGAACAGTTAATATATTTAATTAAAATAATAATAATGAGAAAACCAGACCCTTAATTGTGAGCATGACCAATTACTAATCAATGTAACTCCGGTAAACCTATTCGCCCTTCATTGACTCCGATATCATGCTCAGCCACCTTGAATTGTTGTCGAAAGAGGAAAGCTCGTGCTTGATTTCTTTGGCTGAGCAGTCCTCCTCCTCCTCTGCGTCCTCTTTTGAAAATGAATGCTAAGGGACTTACTTTTACCACCTTATTTGCTTTGAGCTACGCCACAGCCCACTAGTAGAAAAAGCAAAAGATGGAGTGTTGTCATTTCTTACTGCAGAACTCATTCAGAAATGGGTGATAATTTGTGAAGAGGAAACGAATGAATGAATGACATAAAGGTTAGAGCAGCGTGTGGTGAAGGGAGTTGAAAGGTCTTTGATGGAGACGATGTTTTGTTTTAAATTTCTGTTCTTCACAAACTGCCATGCAATTTGTTGTGGACTTGACTTATAGATTAGAGTCTTTGCGCTGGTTGTCCCAGTCTTACACGCAACTGCGAGATTCCAGCGGCATGCATTATTGTCAATCACATGCCATATACTAAATATCTTTGCTAAATACAAGATCAATCTATTAATGATTGTCATTTAATATAATATATTTTAGTCTTTTGTTTTTGTTTGACACTTATGTTTGGTCATTTTGTCATTCTAACATTTAATTTATTTTTCTTTGTGCATAAATTTATCTCACCTCTAAATTTATCATCTACATCTCACATCTTTCATTTTAAAAAGAAGGCTAGTCATTCTTCTTTAGGACATTTTCTTTGAAGAAAAAGTCATGGATGTGCTCTTATCTAGAATCTTATCCTCATTGTTAAAATCTTTTTGTCCTATTTTTTTTGTTTACAATTTCAATTTTTAGACCATTACTTGTTTTTTTGCACACCAATATGTCAATTTGTACACTCAATTTTGTACATTTAAAGAGAATCTCTAAGATATACATGATTATCAAAAATCATGAAAATTCACTTATCAAAAACTAACATCTAAAAATTAGTAGTTGAATTGGAAAGCATTTGTCAAAACTAACCTATGCACTTATGTAAAACCCTACCACTGAAGACCCTACTCCTGACCCTTAAAGTGTTTCGTTCGTTGACCCCACCCCTATTTCTACCTTAGATTTTGGTAATATAGAGAACTTAGATGATGAGTCCTAGAAACCCACCCCTATTCATGATTTTGTTTATGAGGTTTCCTCTATTAATCCCCCCAATCCTCAAAGATCCCCCAACCTTTGTGTAAATCTGGATGGCACTTCTGAAGAACCCCAGATGGACAAAGATGTATGTGCACATTGTGTTCCCTTGAAGAATAAATTGAATGATGTCTTGGAGGCCGTCAATGTCCAAAATGATATTCTCAAATGGTTACTGGCCTAGCTCACCATAGTGACCAAGGACAAAATTCAAATGTTGGAGGAGAAGGTGTTAAAGCAAAAGGTGAACTAGCTAAGAGAGGTTGATGATGAAGGGCATTGGGGTATGTTGTCTTTGCTTGCCAAGTCCTTCGACAAATGGATGAACTGGGAGAGTGAGGTTGAGGAGCTCAAAGCACTGGTGGGTACAAAGGAAGATGAGGTGAAGCTTAATGAGGAAATTGCCACCATGCACAGTAATCAAGATAAAACCCTAAATTGTCTCTAGGATATTGTGGACTATAGCAAGGAGGCCGTCAAAAACATCACGGTCACTATCCAAGTTTTTTAGTAGGAACTTCAAAATAATCATGGTAAAAGGGTGGTGAGGATAGTCAAGATGCTGATCACTCCAAGGAAAAAGGTAAGAAAGGGGGCAGCTATGCTTCACCTAGTATTAAGGAGATCCAACCCACTCACAAGGGGCATTTTCCCTTCAAGGAGAAACTCCATTTCTTGGCTAAAAAGTGGCAAGTCATTAGGGGCCTTAAGATACTAGGAGACCAGTAGTTGTGATGCAGAGAAAAGGACTCAACTAAACCAACTTGACACAACTTGAACAATCATCCATCATCAAAAAAATAAAATGCAACCTAAGTCATCTTGAGAACATTATTGTAATGGACTAATAGGCACTTAACAAAGAGAATAGCATAAAACTTGAAAATATTGGATTGTACAAGCCTTCTACAATATATTACATTGATCCCAAGTCCAACCATAAACAAAATATGCATAAATTTGTTCAAACATCAAGAAAACTAGGTTTTTTTTACAATTTTCAAGCAAAATGAGACACACAGTCTACCATAACTCATGAAAATGAATAAATAAATCATTTTTCTTTAAAGGGTTCTTAGAAAATGTAAAAACAGAACTGTTCACCAATTTTTGTCACTTTCTAAGAGTGGAATAAAAAGATATACATTTTTCTTATGTGCTGGAAACCCTAGTTCCTGAACAGGGTTGTTAAGAAGATTGACATGGTAAACCAACTAAACGAATTTTTCTTTTGGACCAGTGTGTTGCCAAAAAGTGTAGCCTTTGACACTTTTCGCTCATTTGGGCCCTTGCCTATGGATTTTGGACCTCTTTTTACCCCTTTCCAAGCCTTGTGACAGAGTGTTGTAATGTGTTGCAAGACATTTTCAAACTTTCCTAGGCTTGTCATCACTAAATTAACCCTTCCTTATGCTAAAAATGACCCCTTAATGCTCTTACAGGTCCGAATTAAGTGTGTTTTATAAGACAATCCTGACAAACATTATTAATCACACTTCAATCCTTAACAACCACTCAAAAATGCCCAGGTGGACTAGGTTGCCACCTTGGGTGACCTAGTCCCATGTGGCTTAAAATTCAAATTTAACTTAATATTCTTCTGGGATTTTGTCTCTAAAACCCTAAAGTTAGCCTATATGGTGTTATTTCAGGAAAATTAGGGCATAACTTGTATAAATAAGGGTTTTTCCCCTCATTTTTCACTTCTTCTCATTCTTCTCTCTCCTAGTTCATTATTCACTCTTCACTTTTCTCTCATTCTTCTCAAGCAAGCTAGGGTTTGAGTATTCTAGGCCAAGCAAGACATCTTTTTAGAAGCATTCAAGAGTTGAATCCTCCATTGTTGCAACTCAAGATCAAACATCATGGCAAGTTAAACTCCATCACTCCATTGTCTCATGCTTTCTTATCTTATTTCATCATTTGATTTAATTATCTCAAAAGGAGCTTGACCAAGGCAAGCCCCCATGCCCTAACAATCAATAATTTTTCCCTCTTAGTGTGATTTGCAAGTCTTGTATGCAGATTTGGCAAAGAACCAAGGTGGAAAGGCCTTCAAAAACTTGTCAAAGCTCTTCAAAGTGGAAGAAACCCTAGTTGGAGCTTGGAGAACACTCACAGACCAGATTCTTCACTTTCAAGACCGGATACCTAGAGGAACAGAAAGTCCAAATCAAGAGCCTTTGTTTCCACCTTCAAATTTCCAGAAAAGACAAAAGAGACATTCCTACCAGTTGTGGTGACCTATTCCAATTGTGCATATTTTTCAAAGATCTCTACAGATCTGGATACCCATTTGGCTGAAATAGGCTCAAGAGTAGTTTTCTAAAATCACCCTAAAAAGGATTAGGTTGCCCAGTATGACATAAGTGTCCCAACAGGCCAAAATTCTAGATTCAGCTACTTTTCTAGTCCTCATTCCAACCTCTACAATTTTCCAGGTGCACACATTCTATTTCATATCTTTCTATTTAGTTTAATGTATATTTCTAGGTCATTTTGTACATGTTTGCATACAACATTGTGTTTTCCAGCACTTTGCATTTCTTTAGCTTAGCATCAATAGATCATTTCCTTTTTAGTTTGTTGCATTTAGGGCATTCCACACACATCACTTTAAGCCCCTAACTCCCTTGAATGAACACCAAGAACATCATTAGTGTCAAAGAGAGTCATTCCACAAACCAAGAGCTCTTAGGTGAAAAACCCTAGGAGCCTATTTGGGGAATCCTCTTTCCCCTATTGCATATGTTTTTGGTGGTTCATTTTGGTGAACCTGACATGAACCAAAGCATTCATTTTTGGTGGTTCATTTTGGTGAACCTGACATTCCTACACCATTCTTTTCTGATTTAGAGTCCCTTCTCACCCTAGATTCAGTTGGCATTGCATCTTGCAGTGTTTAATTTGCCTTCTAGGGTTTCACATTTTTTCATACATGATTTAGTGTATATACTGTACATTTGTGCACCTCAAATCTTCACCAATCATCCAAAATCTACACCTACCTTTCTTCTTTTGGTCATCCAGCATCATAACCATCCAAAATAGTTGCAAATTTCTAGAAATTTTGGAAAATATCCTAACTAGGACTAACTCATCATTCTAAGCGACCTAGTCCCTTTCTAGATTTTTCACTATATGTTATAACACCAGAAACCTCATTTTTGTGCTTTCTTAGGCCCCTAGAATCATATATTATAAGTCTGAAAAGTCTCAGGAACATAGGTTTTATTCTTCTAGCTCAAAAACATCATTTTAGGATGGTCATTCTTACAATAATTTCATCATTAAATCTGAAAATGCTTACATTTCTGCAATTTTGCATCACATTGATAAAAGTACTTTTCACCTTTGCATATACTATGTTTTTATTCCTAAAACTTTGCATAAGTTTGTTAAAAGTAATTTTCATTCTTGCATGTACATTATTTGCATTCTTAAAGCTTAGCATATGTTGGATAAAAATGTTTTGTATCTTTGCATATACATTATTTATATTGGTGAAACATTGCATGAAATGGTTACATGTAATTTTCACCTTTGTTCAAACAATTCTAGTAGCTTACATAGCTAGACATGCTAAGAAAACTTTCCTACCCTCTCCCTATGAGAGTTTTTTAGTGACAGAAGATACAAATTTGGACATTCCTAACGATCATATTTGTTCTTCTCATACTATCTCTCCCCTTGGTGACGAAGATATTCTGGTAGAAGAACCAATCAATGAGAGTTTTAAGAATCTGAATTTTTTCTATCCTATTATCTCTCTTAGTGGACAAGACATTCCTAACCAAGACAACATAAACATAGAAAATCATGACAATAACATTTGTCCTTCTCCTAGTATCTCTCATAGTTGTGAAGAAAATACTTTTTTGTTAGAAAACACAATTTTTGAAGGTCATGAGCATCTTAGTTGTCCCCCTTCACCTAGAAAACCCCTTATGCCAAAAAATTCAACCATTTATCATTCCTCTCTTAGTGATGAAGCTATTTTAGATGAACCAGCCTTTGATTGTCAAGAGCAGTTGGTTTGCAGTTCTCCTAAAAACCTTCCTCCTAGGGAGGATATCATCACACCTGATAAGGATAACATTGACACCAATAATATTGTGTCCTTAGAAGCAAATGAACATACCACCTTAGCCTCTCCCTTGCTCAAGGATGTTAATATTATGCAACCTCAACTTGTCCTGTATCCCCTTTCAAACAAACCTTCAACTCCCAACCAACCTAAATTCATCCTCTACCCACCTAAGAATAATGTGTCACAGCAACCAAGTTATAATATTGTTGTTCACACACATTACACAAGAAACAATTTGTGACTACAACAATCACCCTCCACACCCTTACCTTTACCCAATCCTATATTACCTACTGCCCATTGCTTAAATTCACTTCTTAGGGAGTATGACCTTGTTGACCAACTAAGGAATACTCCCACTAAGATATCATTATGGGATCTTATTCAAGTCTCCCCTCACTATCACAACATGATGCAGGATGCCTTACAAAAATTTCATGTCCCTTCTAATGTGCAACCAAATGACATAACAACTATTATTCACGTAATCAATGCTGATATTGTTTTTCACCAAAGTGAGCTCCATCCTTTGTATGTACAAAAACAAAATGAAGCTTTCATAATAATCTCTCAATACAAAACAAAAGGGATCAAGAGAACTCTTGTAGATACAAGCTTTGCTCTTAATGTGCGTAGTGTGAGTCTTTTGGATAGGCTTGGCATTGATCTCTCAAACATCAAACTTGATTCTCTCTCTATCTGAGGATTTGACAACATCACAAAGCAACCACTTGGTGTGGTCACTTTACCTCTTATAGTTGGAATGGCCACATTGGAAACAAAGATTCACGTTATTCCTCATGAGCTTTCATACAATCTTCTCTTAGGAAGACTGTGGATTAATGCAATGAATGGGGTTCCTTCCACTCTTCATCGTAAGATGAAGTACATCTACAACAACAAAGTGTACACACTTTAAGCTGACCCTGAACCAAACAGTTGCTTAAACATTGAGAAATCCAAAGAGAATCATTTCAACACCTTAACACCAACCACCCAAGTGGAACCTGCACAATAAACATCCTTCGACGATGATTGGGGTTCCTTGGACTTCACCCCTCCTTTACTAGGAGAATCCAAGATCATACACAATGACTCTAAAAAGGGAACTGTAGTCTTGTCAATACGAGACTCAACAGATCCTTCACAAGCATCCACCTCATCCACTTTAGACAACAATGCAAACAATGATCAAGCACCTGATCCAAAAGCAATGAAAAATCTTTATGGAAAAGGTTATGAGCTTATGAAACAACTTGGCTACAGTGGAAAAGGATGTGGTGCTAGTGAACAAGGTATCCACAACCCTATCAAGCTTAACACATAGAAAACAACTCATGGTCTTGGTTATTGTCCCTTGATCAAAATCATCAAACCTTCCTCCAACATCAACACTATCCCAAACCATCCTTCTAAATCACCTTCCAAAAGTTTTCCCTTGCACCACACAAAGAAACCTTCACTTAATGTCATCTCGCAACACACTACTAGTTCATATTTTACACACTCCTCTACAGGAGCATACAAAATCTCACAATCTATAGCACCTTATGTAAGTATGACCTCATATACTAAGCAAGACACATCTTTGTTACAACCCAAAAGAGCACTTTCTACCCTTGATCAAGAGGGCATCTTGTTGAGACTCCTCCAAGATCACTTGATCTCTCTTCCTCCCTGCACTCGAAAGAAATTACACAACAAACATTCCTTTTGTTCCTACCACCAAGTTCATGATCACTCCACTAATGCATGTAGGGCCTTGAGTTGTAAAATCCAAAATCTTAAGGATTTTGGGGTTCTTCCTCTAGTGGGGGCACCTAATTTCTTTAATTGATATTGATTTTCACTCTCCCTTGCATTTCATTAATTCTTTTGGCTCACTCTTGTCCTACACTAAGTGGGGGCAAGGGGTTAGGTATCCTTCTCCTCATATGTCACTTTTCGTTGTCTCTTTTAACTTGTTGTTAACCTTTCATGAACATATAAGAGAAATTTTGGGATGTGGACAACATTTTTTAAGTTGACTCACATGTGACATACTCTCCCTCTTCATGACGTGGCTTATCAAAAACATATGACTCGGCATAGGGCTTTCTGAACAAGCTCGCACGTCCTCTCTCCTCTTCTAGTTTAAATAAATTGCTCACAATAATGGTGTTAGCAACTACTTTAAAGTGAGGGCATACATCGAAACTCATATTTCACTGTGCGATTTTCCTTTTTTTCTTGTCACTCCCTCTCTTGAAAGCATTAGGTACAATGTTGCTCAAGATGAGACATTTATATTTTTCCTCTTTTGCATACAAGATGATTTTTTCCTATTTTGCATACAAGATAATTTTTTCCTCTCTTAGATACAAGATGAGTCCTTTTGCATGTTTCCTCTCTTGGCAACATTACGCATTATGTTCCTTAAGATGAGACATCACATAAACAAAAGAAAAATCCATTTGAACAATCCTTACATCATTCTCTTTTGTGGCGCCTTATCAAAGTTATCAAGAGGTATAACTTTGGTATGGTTTAAGCAAGAATCCCAACCAGTGGCATGAATTTCCCCATAGCCACTTTTGTGTGTGTAAGTGCATACCAACCGTGTGTATGTCTCTCAGATTTTGGGCCTTCTCACCCACCAGACAACCAAAAGTCTTGCTGCCCCACAATGAGTACATCTTCTTTTTGGACAAACAACCTAGATCTAATCCACAACTAGTTGGAAAAATGGTCGAAGCTTGATCCAACTCTTTTCAATTTCCTTCTCCACTCTCTCTCTTTTTAAGTCATTTTCATCACATGATCGTGTATCTAGTTTTGTTGCATACCATTCACCCTTTAATGTGTCTTCTTGCATTTGATGTTTGCTTGACTTAGAATGTTGAACCCTAGGGGCTTGACCACCTTCTTCTTCTTCTTCTTCATTATTCACCATCTCCATTGGGCTACTTTAGTTTGATCTTGAAGCAATTCCATCCTCTTACTAAAGTGGGCACTAAATGTGTTGCCAACAAGTGTAGCCTTTGACACTTTTCGCTCATTTGGGCCCTTGCCTATGGATTTTGGACCTATTTTTACCCCTTTCCAAGCCTTGTGCCAAAGTGTTGTAATGTGTTGCAAGACATTTTCACACTTTTCTAGGCTTATCATCACTAAATTAACCCTTCCTTATGCTAAAAATGACCCCTTAATGCTCTTACAGGCCCGAATTAAGGGTGTTTTATGAGACAATCCTGATAAACATTATTAATCACATTTTAATCCTTAAAAGCCACTCAAAAATTCCTAGGTGGACTAGGTCGCCACCTTGGGTAACCTAGTCCCATGTGGCTTAAAATTCAAATTTAACTTAATATTCTTTCAAGATTTTATCTCTAAAACCCTAAGGTCGACCTGTATGGTGTTATTTCAAGAAAATTAGGGCATAAGTTGTATAAATAAGGGTTTTTCCCCTCATTTTTCATTTCTTCTTCTCATTGTTCTCTCTCCTAGTTCATTATTCACTCTTCACATTTCTCTCATTCTTCTCAAGCAAGCTAGGGTTTGAGTATTCTAGGCCAAGCAAGACATCTTTTCAGAAGCATTCAAGGGTTGAATCCTCCATTGTTGCAACTCAAGATCAACCATCATGGAAAGGTAAACTCCATCACTCCATTGTTACATGCTTTCTTATCATATTTCATCATTTTATTTAATTATCTCAAAAGGGGCTTGACCAAGGCAAGCCCCCATGCCCTAACAATCAACAAGTTCTCACTCTTAGTGTGATTTGTAGGTCTTGTATGTAGATTTGGCAAAGAACCAAGGTGGAAAGGCCTTCAAAAAATTTTCAAAGCTCTTAAATGTGGAAGAAACCCTAGTTGGAGCTTGGAGAACACTCACAGACCAGATTCTTCGCTTTCGGGATTGGATACCTAGAGAAACAAAAAGTGCAAATCAAGAGCCTTTGTTTCCACCTTTAGATTTCTAGAAAAGAAAAAAGGGACATTCTCACCAGTTGTGGTGACCTAGTCCCATTGTACATATTTTTCAGAGATCTATGCGGATCTAGATACCCATTTGACTAAAAGAGGCCCCAGAGCAGTTTTATGAAATCACCCCAAAAAAGGACTAGGTCACCCAGAATGGTGTAAGTGTCCCAATAGGCCAAAATTCCAGATTCAACAAGTTTTCTAGTCCTCATTCCAACCTCTACAAGTTTACAGGTGCACACATTCTATTTCGTATCTTTCTATTTAGTTCAATGTATATTTCTAGGTCATTTTGTACATGTTTGCATACAACATTGTGTTTTCCAGCACTTTGCATTTCTTTAGCTTAGCATCAATAGATCATTTCATTTTTAGTTTTTTGCATTTATGGAATTCCACACACATCACTTTAAGCCCCTAAATCCCTTGAATGAACACCAAGAACATCATTAGTGTGAAAGAGAGTCATTCCATAAACCAAGAGCTCCTAGGTGAAAAACACTAGGAGCCTATTTGGGGAATCATCTTTCCCCTATTGCATATGTTTTTGGTGGTTCAATTGGTAAGAATGAAAAACATCTGAAATTCAATCCTCTTTCCATCCATGTAATTTTTAGGGTCTTACTCAACCATACAAGGTCATACAACGTGAATAGCAGGCCATTTCACATAGAAAAATACAAGTAAAACATGGCAAAATGGAGCTTTTTTGCATTCCAATCTTCTCCAACCTATGAATTCGAGTTGAAATTTTTATTTATGTATTTTCAAATATATCAACTATTCCAACCACCCATTAACAACTTGGTTTACAAATATGACAACAGTTTACAACCTTTGACAACATTGTTTTGTGCATTTTGACAGTATTTCTGTAACTTTTACATATTTTGCCTAAATTATACCAAAACACCAAAAATGGTCCTATATGACATCTAATGGTCTCAAATGACCTTATTTACCTCAATCACAACAAAATAAGACAAAAACTCAAACTTTGACCTCATATGCATGAAGGTGCCCCTGCACCAAGTTGGTCCAGTCCCTTGTTGGTTTTGTCTTATGCTCCCTTTTGTTTTCTATTGGTGGTTTTTTTTGTAGCTGCTTCTTTTTTGTTTTTGGGTGTCTCGCTTCTCATGAGCCCCCTCATTGGGCCTCTATGGCTATTTTATAAATGGTTATTGTCCCTTCCATACTTTAATCTAATCAAACATATGTACTTAGGTAGATCATCATTTATAAAGACTACATTAGAAATTGACATATTTTGTCTTCTATGTCTTTGTTCATTATAAAACTAAAAATGATTTTTACTCACCATTAAATAAGTTTTATATTTCCTTTGATTATATAAAATCCTTAAGATTCTTTCAACACATCATTTCTTTCAAACACAAGTACAAGTAGAGACCAACAAAAATTAAAAGATTTTTAATCAATGGACATAATTGCACGAAATAAAAGTGTCCATGTCAAATAAACTCTAGGTGCAACCTAATCTAAAAAAATTCTTGATCCATTATTTTGATTTATCTATCGTGCCCACCCATGTACACATATAGGGTAAAAGCACAAACCTGTGTCACATTTTATAATGGAATCGGCCAACAGCAAAATAAAAATTGAACTTCAACCACATAAAAATGGTCTTTATGTTTTGAATTTCAAAATGCTATAAATTATTGAAATGTATAACTTTTGATGAAGTTTTTTCCTGTAATTTTTCAGATTTTTAAAAATTATTTTCATTATTTTTTATCAATTGGAATGTTGAAAAATTTCAGAAAAAAGTGACGTTCACAGGATGTCAAGAAACAAATTGAAAAAAACTTCATTTCTCCCTAAATTTTTTTCTCCAAATAGGTAACTTCAATATCTAGTACATGGAAAAAAAAATCAAATTTTGATGTATATTTTTCTCGTAATAATGTTTTAATGTCAAAATTGTCAGAATTTGATAGTTTTCATGGGACGTCAACTATTGTCTACCTTTTTAATCATTTTCAAAAAAAAAATATACCATTTTGAAGAGGACTCTCTCCTCTAGTGCACCATATATATATATTTTTTTTAAATTAATATTTTTAACTATTTTTTTTTAATTTCTAATCAGCCTTTTTTTTAACTTTAAAAACCTACAAGCAATATTTTAAAAATAAAATATATTAAACTAATCAAAATATTTTAAAAAATACATATTTGGATTCACCACTTCGAGCTCTACAAAAGGGTATTTTTATTTTTTGTAGAAAAATCATTCTAACTAAAGAAATACTCTATTAAAGTTGAAT